>CM041782.1:209316877-209698938 GCA_023374045.1 Limonium bicolor
TCCAGACCCAAAATAAGATAATTTTGGTGGAAATCACGCTGAAAACAGCCGTGAAACAGGAGCAGGAGACCCCTCCCCCCTAGCTTTCTCTCGTTCTTCAGCACCATTAATGCCGCACCCTGCTCTTCCTCTCAAATTTCCTCCTAAAATCACCATCTCCAACCACGTTCGTAAGGCGACCAACCTAGGCATATATGGAGGAAAAGAGGCGTAAGAGGGATAGAAAACGGTTTGCACTGCTGAAGTTGAGAGAGGTACGAGAAGCAGCTTGCTCTATGTGAGCACTTAACGGGTAAGGTAAGAACGATGGAACAAAGCGACATAAGCGGGTGCCGGAGCTTGCGGCGGTGAACGGCGGAGATGAGATGGCGGCTTATGGAGATTGGAACTTTTCGGGTGTTGACGAGATTGTTTTAGGTAAGTATTTGAGGATAATTTTCTATTTTGGGCATTGACGAGCCCTTTGCAGTGACCACCGGTACCCGGGAACTCGAGCCCTACCGGTAATGGGAGCGCCACTCCTCCCTTCCATTTCCGTACCAAAAAAAGATTGTTATTATTGAGGGTTTTTGCGAAGTAAGTTATTTTGGTGAGAAAGGGTCCCGCTGAGTAATTGTAAATTAGAACTCGTCTATGGAAATCGGGATTGAGAGAATAACTTGAATCTCGAAGCCCAGATTTCAATCTTCATATCTGGAAAAAGAAAATAAAATCAGATTCACCTCGTCTGCCAAAAAAACAAAACCAGTGTTCACACTACAGTCCTCGCTCTACCAACTGATCTGAGTTCCTGGGATGAATGCGAAACAGTGCTAGTAAAAGAACCCGGCGAAATGTGTGTCCAGCAGGGTTGCATTCTGATGGATTATGCTCATGCCCACAGAAAGAAGAGATGGCTTACCATACAAGTATCTCGAGAATTGTTATGCTAGCTGAAGCATTATTGGAGGTTTTGGATGAAATTCATCGCTTGCCAGGATCATTTTCTCTGTCGGTGGTCTCAACCGTGAGGTGAGCAAAAAAAAGAGAGAAGCGAGAAGGAAAGAGTTGAAAATCAATTTTAGTTGATAAAAGATTATTGAAATTGATCTACCTCTCTATCGACCAATAACAATTGTATCGACATTTTCTAGAAATCCTCTCCCTTCTTCCTTGTGGGTATTGATGATTCTTTTCTCCCGCTTTTAAAATTAGCTGGTTATTTATAACTTAGAGATGAGATGTTCGTCTTGTACAAGTTTGTTATGATAGTCATAATATTTGTTTTTGTGCCAGCCACCTACTTTCATGTATCCAAAGGAGCTTTTCAAATTTACTATCGGAGCCAACAATTTACATACAGGTTCAATTGAATGAGGTATGTTATAACTCATAGAAAATAAACGATGATGCTTATAATTGTTTATGTAATTTGCTTGGTAATCAAACTTACTTGTGCTTCTGATATCGTGATATGTCAATTTGTCTAGGATTAACAGGTATACTACAATTCATGTATATATCTTTGAAAATGGTAGCAATTCTTTCTGTTTTTTTTGTTGGTATGATCATGATACAAAGCCAAAGCAGGAGTTACCAAGCTATGTTTGAGGAAGACGCATTTAAGAAGGTAACAGTAACTAATAGGTAATTATTTGTTGAAAAGTTCGTTAAAGTCCTTGGCAATGCTATACTTATATTATACTTCTAGTGGTATTTCTTTGATTAATTTACAAACTTAATAAAAAATACTACAAGTTTGAAAAAGTTACTAACAACTAGCTAAATTTACATAGGTTACTAACTAGATAGTCTTGATTATTGAAACTGTGGATGTTAAGGTAGAGTATGTGTTGGAGCAAATACCATTTTTCTTGGCAAAACTGCTGGAAGGGTAATATTGGCAGCACTATCCCTTGAAGAGGCTACAGAGGTACTACCTTTCAAATTAACTAATGCCACAATAATTTATTTGTTCTTTTTTTATGCTCTCATCTTCTACTAACCCCAATATAAACTAAAAAATGTTTGTTATTTTGTAAATGAATAGATAACTCTTAACAAAACCTCATTCGTCAACAGCATTGTTATCGTCACTCAAATCCCAAGTAAAGTTTGTTACATTTTTCATATTCTGCTACGTAGTAGTAAATATCGATAGATCATTGTTTTATTTGTTTCTTTTTTTTTCCTCTATTATTTTCACTATTATTATACTCATTACGTTTAGTTGGCCTAGCTCTTGCTGCTCTCCTTCATTTTTAAAACTGTCTACTTAAAACATTATCTTGTATTTTCCTTCTATCTCTCTTAGTAAGATTGCCTTCTTTCTGTGTTCTAGTTCGGGGCTGGTTTGGAGCAACAAAATAATAGCTCTTCTTGAGGTTATGCTTTTTAATTCTTTCATAGTGAAAGCACAAGGGGACCTTTATCATTTATGCAGCAGGTATGCATACCACATTACTTAACCGTGCTTCCATGTATAGTATTTGGAGCAACACAATGCACATTCTAGTTATTCATATCTTTCACATACTGTTGGACGGACAACACAAATTGGTACTTGAACCATTCCATTTTAAAAAGTTGAACCAGTGAGTGGCTAAGAAACCAAAAGAGCCATGTGATTTTTTTAATTATCATAGCTCTTTAAAGCATAAATCAATGAGCAGTCAATTTGAGTTTTCTGTTAAATGGTTTGTGACAGTCTTTGATCTTTGTCTGCTCCTACAAAGTTATGTGTTTAAAGCACGTACAGATTATTGTCATCATATAGTTAGTGAAACAAAGGAATCATTTTGCCTCTCATGAAAGGGTTCTATAACTAATTAGGTTTGGGTTATCTTTGCCTTCTTTGTTCAAGCCTGGATCTATTTCAGTAGGACCTAGGTAATTAAAATGATTATATTATTCTAAACATTGAATTGGTTAGCTCCTATTTAACTTTGTTTTGATTACTTAACTTGATCTTACTATCATGGTGCAAATGTCAACCGCTACTGCTTGAAGTTTTTTAGTACTTTGTTTAGACCCTAAACAAACTAAACCGAAGTTTACTTTCTGTGCAATGTTTCATTGTAGGTAAAGATGTTCCGCTCTTTCAAAATAAATAGGAAAAAGTGCAACAAAGTGACTAGTTTTTATATGAGTCTTGGTCTTCAAATGGACATGCATTAGAAGAAAACATATCTCATATTGGTCGTGAGTCCGAGCCACTTCCTGAGGATGAGTTAAGGATGAGTTAAATGAGACCTCTAACAGTTGAATACCATTACTTGGGATATGATATGCTATATAAGTACCATTAATAATCTCATTGGTTTTTTAGTAGTAATTGTATTTATAGTTATCTTGAATTTGTGTACATGTTTGTCGGACCAATTGTTGCTCTTGTGTAAACTGTATGTGCTAGCTTACTTGGGATGTGGTCAACTTAATTGGAGATAGTCTTAGTGCCCTTTCACCAACTGATGTGCCATGTGCGAGATTTCATATTTATGTAGTGAGCTTGATCATGTAGTTTTCACTGTGTTCTTGATATGGATGTCTAAAGAAGATAGTATTTCTATCCCTATGTGGATGGGACATTATGTTACATTCTATTTGTAAATTGAACTTGTTATTTTTTCATTCCGTTTGACATGCACTATTAATATTGAACTAACTATTTTGTAAATTGAATATTTAGAGCAAGAACATCACAAGAACCTGATGAATGATGAAATGGAATTCTTTGAATTGTCTCACAGGAGGCAAGACCGGTCATATTTTGATAAAAACAAATATGCTGATATAATGTGAGTATACATATTAAGTTGAATTTTGTTACTAAATCAATGTTATAACCTTTATTGTTGGTAACCCTTGTTTAACTAATCATTTTGAAAATGCAAAATGTTGTGAAAGGTATCGATTACTCTTCAAAGCTGTGTAGCTTGAGGTTTTTTTAGGGTAGTACATGACATTATATTTAAGGAAATGATCTTTCGGTTATGTATGGGTTTGTGGATAATATTTGAGACAAAATGATCTGGATGAAGAAACCTTGATACTAAGCTTATGGATGGTTCAACTAATCATTAGATGGGATGTGGTGGTGTTCTGGTATCATTACTTGTTCCTTTGTTATTTGATTCAGCTCTTTCAACTGACTATAACATCTGTCTTTCTGAATTTCAGATTCTCGCTTAACAAATCTCAGCATCACCCCTGCATTTTCAATACGATCCTACCGAACCAAATTCACTGTCAATGTGGCTGGAACGCTGGTCATCATCCCATTTTTGGGGATCAGTTGCAGAGGAAAAGAAAGTGTCGGGCTCAGCAGCTGGCAGCGGAAAACGGAGGAGCTCCCAAACAGTTGAAGCAGAACGTGGATCTCCTCCAAATCGTAATGTTAGAAGGGAATCTACTGCTAATAATGTGGAAACCCTTGCCAATATATGTCATCCGAGCACGGAAAACCCAAACGCTACTCTCGAAAACCGATACCAAGTCAACAAGGGGAAGCCACACCAAAAATTGAGCTTGAAAGGGTCAAGAGGATCTTGAGGAAGATAGCCCTAAACAGCAAGGAGACATCACAAGGAAAAAATGGACCTCCTAGTTGGGCATATTAATTGTGGGTGCTTTGATGGCTGCCGCTATTATTGTCCATTGTAGAAGGTAGGGAGAGGATGAGGGTGGCTGTACACCGGCAATGACATATGAATGAGAAATCTGGTTGGAGTTGCTTAGATAGCCATATTATTGTTTATGTTCAAGGTTGAAATTTGTGAGCTCAATCACACTTACGTTGTTATGTATATCTCGCTTTGACTGGTAACTTTTTGTTTGTGGAGGTTGTCTTTTTTTTTGTTATAACATACAAGGGTTTTAGATTTTGTTAGTTAATATAAGATGACTGAAACGTTACTCCTACTTCATCATCCGAGTGATTAGAATTAGTAACTTGTTTGTCTTAATTAGTCAATAGTTGTAGAAATTTATTAAACGCTTTCAAAATTTGTAAGTTAGTTGATGTCTGTATTTACTTGAATATTACCCTTGTGTTACCTTAACGATTGGAATTTTTTTATTATGAACTGTAACATTGTACCCTGATGATGAAAGCAAACGGTTTTTGACTTTATCACCTAAGTGATTAGATTTTGTAACTTGTTCGTCTCATTTAGCCGGTTGTAAGAATTTATTCATCGCCATAAAAATTTTAAAGGCAGTTGTTGTTCACATTTACCTGCATGTATCTTATCCTTGTATTACCTCAACGGTTGGAAAAAGTGTAATATCATACTTGTATAACTAATGCTTAAAAAAAGAGTACACAAATGTCTAGCCTGTTATAATTAAGTGTGTTACATATATGTTTAGATCATATCATCTTCTCTATCATCTTATATACATTGACAAAATCTTAAACTCTTATATTGTTACAGTTTGTAATAAATCTTTCTAGTCGTACAGATAATATTACGGTAAAATGTCGGTAAATGTGGACATCAAGACGCTGAATAAATTTTTACAATCATTGAATAAATCTAATCGCTTGCGTGATAAGGTTGAAGTATCATTTCTATTAGTCATCGGTGTACAAGGTTATAGTTCAAATAAAAACTTCCCAACTGTTCATGTAATATGACGGTAAGATGCATGTAAACGCGAACATCAACTGATTGTACAAAGTTAAGATATTGAATAAATTTCTACAACTATTGATTACATGAGGCGATTCAGTCACTAAATCTAATCGCTCGAATGATAAAGTTGCAGTGTCACTTTGTTTAGTTGTCAGAGATAATTGTTACAATCGTAAAAAAAAAAATTCAACCGTTCAGGTAATACGAGAGTAAGTTGTAGATAAATGCAGACAACAACTCACTTTTAAAAATTTGAATGAGTTGAATAAATTAACTACTTTTTTAAGTATATAAAAATATATATTTGTATATAGTTAATTACCTTTTTTCTCTTTCCTTACGTTAATCACTCATTTTCTCTTTCCTCTATAATATTTTTTTCTTTCCTCACCTTAATTATTGCTCTAATTTTTTTCTCTCCACGGAGTATCGTTCTTTATCTGTGCACTAGTGTTTTGTAAGCGTTATTTATTACTTTTGTTTTTTGTGACCGTGATGCTTCCAAAAGCGTCTTTAGCACAAAAATATTTTTTTATTATCTTTCCTTGCTCTTCATTAGTCTCTTTTTCATCTCCCACCATAGATATTGAAGTTACGGTGTAAGTAAATTACATGAAGACTAATGATAAACCATAGAATTATGAGTAAATAGAAAAAAAATTTGTATGTACTTAAATACAATATTTATAAATATTCAAACCATTTTATTATATATAATTATCATTTAATATTTGAAAAATAACATTAGCTATATAAATATATATTAAATAACTAAATGATGAATTTTTCTTATACAAATTTGAATTTGGATAAAAATAATACTACCAATAAGTTTTAAGACTAAATGTTTAAAAAATAGTAACTACTACTATATTAACGTGCATCACCATGTAATGTTTGTTACTTTTTTCTCTCCCCTATATAGTATATTCAGTTAAGATATTGAATAAATTTCTACAAATTGACTACATGAGGTGATTTAGTTACTAAATCTAATCGCTTACGTGATAAAGTTGCAGTATCCCTTTGTTTAGTCGTCGAAGAACGTTGCTACAATTCGTAAAAAAACTTGGCAACGGTTCACGTAATGCAAACATCATCTCACTTTTAAAAATTTGAAGGAATTTAATAAATTAACTACTTTTTTAAGTATATAAAAAATATAAGATATTTGTATATAGTTAATTACCCTTTTTCTCTTTCCTGGGTTAATCACCCTTTTTCTCTTTCCTCCCTCTCCCCACTACTCAATTTTTTTCTATTTCATCCTTTTAATGGAGAGTTGTTATTTATGGGTGCACTATAAAGAATGCTTATGTTTTGTAAGCGTTATTTATTACTTATCACTGCTCTAATTTTTTGTTTTTTTTCCTTTTTTCTCTTTCCTACCACTTGTCACTGTTCATAATATTTTTCTCTATCCTACCGTAAATCATTGCTCTAATTTGTTTTCTCTTTCCTCCTGTCGATGGGTATCGTTCTTTATCCGTGCTCTATAAAGAATGCTTAAGTTTTGTAAGCATTATTTATAACTTATCACTAACCTAATTTTTTTCTCTTTTTCTGTTACCCCCTCCTATCACCACTCATAATATTTTTCTCTTCCTCACGTAAATCTTGATTTAATCATGGTACGATGTTACAGTTCATAAAAAAAGTTCCAATCATTAAGGTAACACAAGGCTAAAATATAGACATTAACTAACTTGAAAAATTTGAAAGCGTTGAATAAATTTCTACAACGATTCTAATTAAGACAAACGAGTTACTAATTCTAATCACTCAGGTGATGAAGTCAGAGTATTGTTATAGTTAGTCATTGGAATATATTGTTACATTTCGTAAATAAAACTTTCCAACCGTTCAGACAATATGAGAGTAAAATACAAGTAAAAATGGATATTATGTTTCCTCTACACGAAGTGTACACCCCCTAAATTGACATCATCATAACATAAAAGATCAAAGGGACAAAATTGCACTGATAATGATCTGGCTCCTTTGAAAAGATGAATACACCATAGAACTACACATATTTCATTTTTACACATGGTACAGAGAGTTAGAAAGTCTATATGAGTCATGTTTAATGGAAAATATATTTCAAAAGTGTTGTATGTGATATATGTTAAATAGACCGTTGAATACGGCCAATTCCTATTTCCCTCAGCTGCATAAAGGGCCTTGACTTGCTCGACGTGTCATAAATTCCCAGCAAAACTGGTGATCACTAGTGCATCTTCATGGGAACCCAGCAAAATTGTGCAGATCAAAGAAGCTTGAGCTATAATATTTGACAGCTTAGAATATCTCTCTTTTCTCTCTGTTTAGGAAGATCCGCTTAACTGTATGTGGAGGCTGCTGTTATATCTTTCATTTTGGTACACCTGTTCTCTTTCCCACAATAAAAGTTGAGAGAACCGAAGACCTCACCAAGATAAACTAGATATCACAATAACCAACTAGTTATTCCATCACATCAGACAACACTTCAGCTTAAGCATATTATAACTCACTGAGTATACAATTCCATTCAATTCCCACCGATTGAAAATGAAACACCACATCAATATCAAGGTAGTTTAACGACTGAAAACTAAAATCATTGATAATTGACTTGCTCAAACTCAATTTCGTGTAACTTTCTATAGTTTATCCATTATCCTAGCAAATGAATAGCAGTGCTATCGCGTCTAGTGGCATCCTGTTATAGATCCAAATCACATCAACCAGGGAAATTCTGCTGATTTTAACTGCATCATCAATGATATCATCACAATTCATCATTCCTTTTCATTCCAAAATTCTAGTCTAGCATCAAGCTTTAGACAAACACAAATGTCTGTAACAGCATTCAGCAGTGGCCATATTACTTACAATCTTTCACTGTCAAATATTCCTTTTTCTAGTAACCCTCCACAAGTAATTGACTACTTTTAAGTAGGTTGAATGAACCGTCATCAAGGATAGATTTGCTTACCCTAAACACCAGTGATAAAATTGAAAGACACCAATGACACTGAAAACAATTAGTTTCAACAGCAGCACTTGGAAAATACATGGTAATAAAAACTAAATAAGAAACTAAATGAGCAAAACACATGCCAATAATACACAGCTTCAAAGCTGATTCAAAAAAGCTCCAAGTATCATTTACTAACAACAATTAGGTGACAAAGATCTCTTCATCTTGCGTCTGGTTACAGTATATCCAAGATCCAATCAATCTATTATCCAAGAAGATCATACGACCCTAGAACCCTAAACCCTATAAAAAAACAAGAAATATTGTATAATAGTTTGAGTGATCCCTGTCACTACAACAATTACTGAAGAAAACAAAGTCATATCTCATCTCCTACGGCTCTGTAAAAGTACACCCATTATATATAAATACTAAACGGAAAATTTCTCTAGTAATCACACCACAAAATACAACAGGAACTTCACACATTCAACGAGAACCAATAGGATTCAATGACTGGAAACAAACTTACAGCCCAATAATGCTCATGGGTAATGTTCCAACCACCCCTGTACCACTTGAATCCATGAAGAATATCAGGCCTCTTAGTCCGATTCCCACTGGGCAGCAACTCACTGGCCATTTCTCCATCTTCGTTTCTGAATGGTGCTAGTAGCGAATGAATCTCACTGGGCAGAAAAGAATAAACTGCATCTTACAGTTTGAAGATCAATAAATGAAAAAAAAATAGAAAGTGTAACGAGCAGAGAGACAGAGAGAAAGACAAGAGAACATTAATCTGCTGTTACAAGCAAGTATATCATAGAACAAAGAGACAACAAACATTAATCTATCTCTTAAACTAGACAACTTGTAACTGTAAAAATCTGGTATAGTAGATATAATAAAGCAGAAACAATATAAAGCAAAAAAGTGCATAAAGAGACCATAAAATGAAGTGTTATTGCTGTAAAAACATGTACAGCAGCAGCAACATCTAACTTTAATAGATATTAGCAATTAAGAAGCAATACATTGTAAAAGAAACAAGTAGTTTACCAGAATTTTCACCGACTAACAAATTTCCTGTGCACACTCTGTCGTTCTCTTCCTAGTGGCCTGTCAAGGTTTCATATATTAATTCAAAACCAAAAGACAGAACTAGTCACTATATAGAGTAAAAAACAGGAATGAATAAATAGAGAAAAAACAGAGAACAAGATTAGATCTGACACAGAATTATCCCACAACAGAACTACAAAAATAAACAAAAAACACCAATGCGCAAGAATCAATTAAAAAATTATGACATCTTGATGACAACATGTTAGAAGTGATGTTGATAATAATAATAATAAGGTTTGGGAAGGTTATAATGGGGAAGGGGAATAAGCTGTAAGTAGATAGGGACGATTGTGATATGGAATGTTATTAGTTGAATTGTTTGGGTAACCTGCCTATTTAGCATTTGGTTACTTTCTATTCGAATTAGAAGAATACTGCATTCTTCTTTCGTCTCTCTCCCTCCCTTTTATAACTCTTAACACAAAATGCCAGCCCTAGTACAGCCGCTGGCGTGGATCAGAAAGGATGTAAAATCAACACCATATAGAGAAAGACAAAGCCATTGAACAGTCGAGTCAGTGACACATCAATATGAGCAAAACTGAGATTTGAAAAGAGCGGACTTTTATAGAAAAAAGTGTGAATTCTGTTAGTGATATTATAGTATATGGTAGTATAATCTAATCTCCCCTTCCTCCATATATATATTATATACACGACTTAAATTTTGTTGTCAAAATACACATAAATATATATATTGAACTGTACGAGAATAGGATAGACTACGATACACAAGTTAGAGGGTTTACTCCAAAACTAATATACTGCGAGGTCTTCACACCAAAACTACACAAGCGTGGATGATTTTCATAATATCAACTACATAGATACATCATCTGATAGCAACTCTAAAATTTCATATTCATATCCAACAATCTTATGCTGATAGCAAACCTTCATTGAATATCCAACTTTCTATGATTCATGTGAAGTTCAAGCACTACCACACAACAATTATAGAAATCACAAAAAAAAATATTAAACAAACAAAAAATGCCATAGTATAGTAAGTTTATAATCAAGTTATCTACATAAGCAATTTAAAGGAAAAAAAAAACAACAACATAAAATTACTTTTCCATTGAAAATCTCAATCTTTCTATCATAAAGGCTGACCGAGTTTCCTATATGAGCACTCTATGGAGTAGATAAAGTCTAATTTGTCCATATTGCGGGAAATACAGACATATAGATCCACAAAGAAGCTTACCTACAGCAAGGCATCAACATGGTTGGGGGCAGAGATCAATGGAAACAATCACTGAAAATTGTTAGAGAATAGAGAGAATAAACAAATGGTCGAAAATAATTTACTGTATAATAATAAAACTAATCAAACCAAAATCAGTAGAAGCCTAGTTTGAGCTCCCCTTAAGCTGAATTAATAGGACCAAATGGATGGATTATACGGTGGAAGAGAATTTCTGATTTAAAAAGAAATAAATTAAAACTAGTTGGAGAGAGAGTACAAGACAAAAAACTTACCATGTACTAACAAAAATCTTATAATTAAAAAAAAAAGAAGAATTAAGCAGAACTTGTTGTCAAGTAAGTACAAAAGATTTAAAGAAGCAAAACGACGAGATTATCAAGACAGTACGTAAAACACATCATAGCTGAGAAAGTAAGTTGGCCAGATCAGAAGTCTCACAACACAAAAACGAGATTTGAGCTTAAAATTAGAAAAGAGAATGAAAAAGTACACAAATCTTCATTAAAAGAGACATATTTACCAGCAATTTCTGCACAAAAGCCACGCTTCCGAGCTGCACAGTGAGGAACAGAAGCATGACATCAGCCTTGAACTCTTCATGACTAACACGAACTTCAATCGGCAACTCGTCGCGCGCTACGATCTCAAACTTCCGAAGCTTCAAACTAGCAGCTCCAACAAAGTTAACATCGACACAGGTATAACCGACATTAACTATCACACGAATGCAGCAATCTTACACTCATGTAGGCAATTCTGCTTCCATGTAATGCATGCATATGAAAAGGAGTAAGACAAAATATTACAGTGAAGGAACCTGGCGTCTAGGGTTCGTATGACTGGAGACATCGATGAATTGGAAGAATGAATAGACAAATTTACCTGGCGTCGATTCGGCGGTTCCTTCTTCAATTGAAAACCCAAAATCGAGGAGAGGACAGAGATGTTAGCATCTGTATCATAAATTCATATTTTAGAGGTATTGAAGAGAGAGCGCAAGTAGCGGGAGCCGGTAGAAGGGTGAAACCAATTAATGAATTAGGAGTAGAGCGGGATCGAAATTTTACAGAGTAGTCAAGAAGAGTGGCAGCGCAGCGCGGGGAAGAAGAGGATTAGAGAGGGACCGAAATTTGACGGAGGAGTCGAGAAGATTAGCAGCGCGGGGAAGAAAACCATCTTTAAAAAAAAACGAAATTCTTATCCACTGTAGTGCCTTATGGTAGATAACCAATGAAATACCCCGAACTTAAACATAAGGATTAAAATTAATCTAATACGTATTTAAGGGCCTAATGGTACCTAATTAATACTGGTAAGGAAAAATAAATCCAAAAGAAATAAAGAAACACTTTAAAAGCGGAAAACGCTAAATAAGCGTTAAATAACCATAGGAGGTATGAGACCTCGGTTAGAGTATTATAGGGATTCTAAAGGTTTAATAAGACCTAAATAATATATGGGAACAACTCCCGAAGAAAACGGATCCTTAAAACGGATTAAAATCACTAACGAACCTTAAAGCGCGTTTTTTGAGGTAACAGGGAAAACGTGACTTTAAGTGGGTCAATAGACTCGTAACAATTTTGGTCAACTAAATAATCATTAATAAATATTAGTGAAGCTTTAGAACCAATAAAATCAATAAAACGAGAAGTTAGTAAAAATTGTCAAAAACGGGAAGTTGTGGGGTAGAAACATAAATAACACAAACTTATGTGTCCAATATTGTAAATAGAATTTTAGAAACCCATAAGGGCTGTGTGTTGTCCGATGGGGACTCTCCCCTCACACTCCCTCACACTCTTCTCTTATTAATAAAAGACAAAAACAATAAAGTAAAACACTTCTCTCACTTTATTCACTCAACACTCCCTCTCCTATCTCTATTCTCTCTTCTCTCACGTGAACACACTCACCCTCACTCTCTCTTTTTTCTTCTTCTTCTACCTCTCAACCGATTTCCATGGTGAAATAAGAGAACCCACACAAACCTCTCTTCTCTCCTCTTGTAACCCTGTAACACCCCATCCAACTTTTACATACTTACAATAAACTGCAGCGGAAATACAAACCTCTTCACATTACTTAACTCGTTGGTGTTACACGCCGTTAGCCACCCACGTGGCTAACAAGGCTAATCCATATACATTGTACCGGTCTGATGGGCTAAATTCCCGAGCAACTACACATTATTATCCCTTTCCATTAACAACAACAACAACATACACCTTATCAACTATACCGAGTACTTATAAACTGGTGCCGAAAACATTATCGGTCTTACTACACCTACTGTATATATACACTTAAATGAATACCCATGTACAATGACTACCCCGTCCTACTCTCGAACGGCTTCCAGCTCTCTGTACCTGAAATAGGAAAAGAAGAGAAAGGGTGGCTCCCAAGGGGCTCAGCACCTTTGCTGGTATGGTAATCCCGCAACCCACATGCTACCGGGCCACGCACAACTAATTGTCGTCTTAGCATGTGATCAATTATATTTAAATCATGCATGCAACTGTAAACACACAACACATAATCATTTCGCCTCAACGGGCTCAACAAACGGATAATATATCCTTACTAGATAAGTCACTCATGGTATTCATTATCCCTAGAGTGTTCCTCCTCTAATGGAGCTACTTCCTTAATAGACGACACTTACCCTTAAATCGGGTTATCCTTAAACGCCTCTTATCACAACTGGGATTCATTTCCATGATTCACACACTCCATATCTTACAACATATATCATTCCTCACATAACAAACATAACCACACTTTCACGTTTCAACGTGCACATAATAACATTGCAATAGAAATTGCATCACAACAACATCACATAACATAACAGGAATGGTTCTCTTTGGAACCGACCCAAACATTGTTAATACACTGGTGAGCCTAGAGAATGTTGCCAGTCTCATGATAAGCTCGTTATACAATAGCAACAACACTCATTACCGTCCTAATAGTCGGACGAGTAACTTAGTTAAGGCGGTTCGGTTTGGAGGCCCGAACACACCACACAAACACATTTCCCCCTAAACCGATCATAAGTCAGAATAGCTAAGCTTTGGAGTGAGCTATGGGAGATCGTAACCCGTGAGGGAAACAACCATAACAAAGAAGAAGGTAAGGCTAAGAAGGATACCCTCTCCCAAACAACGCGCGACCGGCCAAACCGGATTCCTCACTACTGTTAGTACATACTTACTTTAGATATTAGTTAGAACCCCACTATGGAGTCTATCACACCTACACACATACAGTATTACGACTGGGTTAAACATACATGGGAGATCCCTACATTCACATACACCACACACATACAATCAACTCACGCATAGCCGTGGTTAGAACGCCCCATGGTTCGGGTCGTTTAATCCGAATACCGAACTCTCATGTGATCCTAGACTCAGTTAGCTAAGGTTAACACTGCTGAGGTTAGATGGTATTGGAGTTGAACACGCCACATATACGAATTACTGTAAACTCATTACATGTTTTATCTTACAACGTGGCAAACATACAGAAAAACACATTGGCATACAAGCCGGTGTAATCCGGTAGGACACAGGTTGCAAGAAAACCATACCTGTCACCGGAGTCCACTTTACCACGTCCACTTATGTTCTCAGCAATTCTCGAAAACTGATAACATACATGTACTTTATAACATCGGGGTAGCATGATTATTTAATGTCTAATGCTTATAACTTCTCCCCGTTAACTTAGTTACATAACTTAACATTTTTAACTTGTTTTACTCTCACATTTAATACAATTTTTCACCCACTTAATTGTCATTAAAACTCACCTAACATGTCCTTAACAACCTATAACATCATTACCTATCAATCCCCATCATTACTTATCATTTTATAACCATAAACAACATTTTGGTCCGACCGACCTTACCGACCGAACTTGTCCAAGTTCGGTCCATTCCAGAACACATTTCCGTCAAAATTTTCTACTCCGACGACCTTGTAAGTTCGGTCGCATGTTCGGTCTATTCCCGAGACTTTCTTCCCCTTTGAAAATTTAGCCCGACCGAACTTGCCAAGTCCGGTCCCATGTTCGGTCGGTTCCAGAAACTTAATCCGTACACAAAATACAAGCCCGACCGAACTTGCAAGTCCGGTCCCCAAGGTCGGTCCATTCCAGAAGCCAATTCTCGCAGGGTAAACTGGGCTCGACTGAACTTGCAAGTTCGGTCGCAAGTTCGGTCTGCCCCAGACCCTTGCTTTCCTTTTCTCATTCAACTCCAAACTTCACCCCATATATCCTAGTACACCCTAACCTTATTTGGGCACTTCAAACACACCTTTAGCCATGTGCTAAACTCTTTAAATCATTCACCAAAACCATTTTATCATTCACAAATTTCTTACAAAATTCCTAGCACTTGGGATGTTTTCTCCTTAAGATTTCTAAGTGGTAGTCCACCAATAATGACCACTACACCAAGGTGTTTCCTCTACACCTTAACATCTTCTCTCAACTTCTTTTCTTACTAACTAAACCTCCTTTTTTCACATCTTACCTATACATCATTCTCTTCTTATTCATCAATCATTACCTAAACCTTATATAAACTTCTCCAAGACTTTGACACACCCTAGAAACACTCATTTGATTTCTAGAACTTCCAAGATAACACCTAAATCCTTGCATCACTCTAAATCACCTTAATACATGTTTTCTTCCCAAGTAACACATTTGTTCACCAAAACTTACTTAAAACACTTAGAACTTCTTACACATTTTCCAAATTTGGCCATAGCTTCTCTTGTATATACTCACATCCAAACACATAGGTTTTTACCTTATTTCATTCAAGAACACCTAAAATCCATCAAACACATTTTTATACACAAACTTCACACATTTAGCACTACATCACAATATAGGCATAACTTAAATTGCTTGGCACTTAGGCCCTTAAATAACATGGCTCTTAGGCCCTTAAATTGCATAAACCTTAAACACTGAATTTCCCACATAAATAATGCCTTTGACCTGCAAATACACCCAGCAATACATATGCCCTTAATAAACTCCTTGAGAGCATTTTACTAGCTCATTGCCATTGGCTCTTTAGGATTTTATTAAGCAAATCAAGCTCATTTTCCTAAGGCATTTAAACTACATTGAGACAGTTGGTTTACCTCTTTCTCCTCATAACTTCTTTCTTGTTTCCTTGTAAAACCGGTGGGATGTTTGGTTATTTGTCAACTTCTAAACAATGTACACATAATAGAATGAGTATTCAAGCATCATGCTTCATCTCATTGTAAACCCTAGTTACATATATTGTTTTAAGGTATTAAAATGATTGTTTTACCTTGGAATGGAAAGAGAGCTTGAATGAGTATCAAGAGAGGACTCCACCTAGTCCATGAAAGCTTGGAATGAAGCTAGAACAAGCCAATATAAGAGCACCATTAATGGTGAATTTTCGGACAACAACAAAACATGGAGGAAATGTCATTTTTCTTTGAGATTCCTTACCTAGAAGCAAAGGAGATCAATAATATGTGGAAAGACAAGCTCAAGCTCCTTCAATGGTGGAACTCCATGGCACCGAAATGGGGCTTTTGAAGTTTTGAGAAGATAGAAATGAAGAGCTTGATGAGAGGAAGAGAATGGTGGTGTTTGTTTTTGATTTGGATAAGTGAGCTAGATTTTACAAGAGATCAAAGGTGGACTTCCATGGTGGTGGTGCTGTATTACCGTGAGAGAACAGCAAGAAGGGAGGAAGAGAAGTTGGAACCGTGTGAAATGGAGAAGGAATGAGAGAAATGAGATAAAGTTTGCTTTTTAGAAGATATTTGTGTTTATAAAGCAAATAGTAAATATTAGTCATCTTTATTTCTTTAACAAGTTAAAGTGAGTGGTGAGTCACCACACTTAAGAAACCGGCCCCCTTTATTATAATGAGGGTGTTTTAGTCTTTATTTGTCAATTTAATTACTTATGATAACATATGTTACAAACTAGCTTATAAAAATCACTATTCACAAACAAGGCACATAGAAGTGAAATTTTTGATTTCTCATTGATATAGCCACCCAAATGTGATACTATAGAGTACACATGTTAATTAAAAGTAATGATGGACATTTAGCCATTCAAAACTCATTTACAAGACAATTTTTCAAAAACGTGCTTTAAGACTCCTTAAAGCACATTTTGTGTTTTAACTTGTTTTCAAGCTTGGTTTTCTTTGGTAATTGATTTAATATGTTCATTAACATATTTATAAGGTATAGGTATGACCATTAGGTCTTTTACAAATTTATCCCAAGCTTAGAGCACATTTTTGCTCTTATTGACTTTAAGGTATTTATTGTGTTTTGTTTGGTTTCATTGTCTACCAAGGTTTCCTAAGGACTTAATTAGCCTTATAAAATCATAATTAAATGTTATTAAGTCTTGGTAGGCTCTTTGGGTCCTAACCAGTTCACTCATAGCTTAGAGCATGTTTTTGCTCAAACTGTATCTTAGTGCTTTATTGCATTTACTGGGTTTAAATTGTTCACTGATGTTTCTAAGGCACTTTTTAGCCTTTACATAACCTAGTTTGATATTTAAACCACGTATCAAGGTTTGGGGTATTTCAATCTACCCCCCTTAAAAGAACTTCGTCCTCGAAGTTTACACTTCCCTCACATCTTGGTTTAGAATACGGGGATTACTTATAGAGATAAAAACTTCCCTAACCAAACACACTTTACATCACAACCTCGGACTTAATGGTCCGGGCAACACCATTCACATCCACACATAACACAACATATTCACATGATAACCTCGGACTCAATGGTCCGGTATCTTAACAACACTTACACATACATAACAACCCCTTTGACTCACTGGTCTTGGGTAACATAACACATTAGACACATAGGTCCCGATAACATAACAGTCTTTAGACACATAGGTCTATGCAACACAACACATTTAGACTCATAGGTCTTGATAGCATACACTTTAGGAAATCCAAGTCAAAAACATTTATTACACATACACACAACATGTCATAGCATGTATAGCAATCAAAAATATTTTTGATATACACTGTGATCCCGCAGAACCCGGTCGCGATGGACACCTTCCGTCCCCGTGCCTTTGGGAGGTCAAAACAATCACTTAAATTTAAAATTTCCTTGTGAGGTTAAGTAAGAGAACTTTAATTATGTAAAGTATCTATCAACGTTTTATAAATACCAACTAAAAATCCTTTTTGAAAACACCACACAACTCCAAGTCCAACTTAAGCTCTTTGCTTCTTTTCTAGCGTGGTTATTTGTGACCACTTATAGGGAGTTTCAAGAGTCATCCAACACTGATGTGATCAGCATCAATGAATTGTATCCCTCCACTCCAATTTGTGTTCGGCTTCCCTTGATCGCATGCAATCAAGTTCCACTTCCCACTCATTTTCAAGCATCAACTAAGTCACTCATTTCCAATTTTCTATCTTTTAAATCATTCTAATCATGATCATAACATCTCCAAAGGATAGAAACTCGTCTATCAGTTACCTCCATTCACTTTAATCATGTTGCCTAGGGAATCTTATTCTCACTAGGTTCTATGTCGGTTTCGTATTCTTTCATGAATCACTATATAGTATATATATATATATATTTTATCAAAATACAACACACCATTTCACATTTATACACTGTCGGGTTTGTTCCCCCGGGAGTTTCTCTACTCCCACACTTGTACTATCACTCACAACTGTTAATAAATCAACACACTTATCACAATGGTATTCGCATCTTCGTGCGCAATTACCACAATTAAACCATGAATGAATGTATGTTTACGTAACACACACGCCAATCATCAAAACAATAATTTTGTGCTATGCACAATATAAGTCACATACACTACGTACACTTGTACGGTATATACACTAGTGGTTTTGCGCTCTCCCCCCTAAAAGGGATTACGCCCACGTAATCAATCACTAAACATTGGCTTATAATGTTCTGCCGTCGTGAAGTGTTTTAACTTCCACGCGGCCTATTACACAATGGATTCTGATTAGAGGATCTTAACCATATTGGCGGTTTAGTTCCTAAACCAAGAATTCTCATTGAGTTTGTTTAAACTCTTAGTTGGTTTCGATTCTGGCCTGTTAGGTTTCTAGGCGTTAATATTGGCCATTCACTCATGTTCACCATGTACATTCAACACTTGAATCACTGGCTCACTAGTTTCTGCTGTGAAACTCTAATAACTATAGAGCTTAATTGCCCCATTTGTTATTCTTACTGTATTGTACATCCCCAATTGTCACCTTCATCTTGGTAACAAGGTTTCTCATCCGACGCGTGGTATCTCTTACCGTTAGTGAATTCGGTTAGTTAAAACTTTCTATCCACTTCCATAACAATTACTGTGTATACAGTTATGTATTTCACAATGATTGACTTGTTCCCTTCCGACTTACTATCGGTTGAGATTGAGCTACTACCTAGTGTGTAGTGCTCTCTCAGCTATTTAAACATTTGGGGTATATTCCATACCGATCTTTGGCAGTTAGTGCTACTGTAGTCACTTACTGTTAATCATGTCTCCACATTTGGTTTTGTACAAGTACTCTTTCATGGTATGTCTTTGCATTTCCTATGCATCGGCCATTAAACATTATTGCTCCACAATTAACATGTTTCCAATTCCTAGCTATCCCACTCGATCATTACTGCGCAAGTGCAATACCAAAACACTCAGTCATACAGAGTGCAGAGGCGTAAACTCTTGACAGTAAATCCCTTATGCGACTTGCCATGGAATTCACACTAAGTTCCTCATCATATAGTACCTACCACTGGCTTATTGCCCAGTCTGTTTACATCGCTTACCTTGCATCTCTACTAAGTTTAACCATATTTATACAACGGTCGCTTGTTGCGCACCGTGCTCTTACTCCTTGTATAACGTCAGAGCTCATATTGTATTTAGTGCCACATTAACTTCCACATATATACTTACATCATTCGTATTATGGTTCATCACTCATTTGGATGACTACTGAATGCTCCTTGAGCATTGATCATTCGAGTCACAAGCCGGCATTATTCAGCTCGGTGCTTCACTTTATACGCACATACTACTAAGCTCTCTTTCAATAATAACATCGTCCATCCTTAACATATTTCTTGAGCTTGGTTCACATAACTACCGCTCCTGCGGTCTCACAGCATCGAGAGGTATCCCCACTCTTAGTGCAGTGGTTCGTTCTCCACTCTATTCACTTATATAACATAAACTTCTACAATCAATCTAATTTACATAACATATTTTATTTGTGGCTTATAAGCCTTACTGTTTCGAGCTCTGTCCATTGTGGACGGTTCACACACATTTATTTCTCTGTACAACATTACATAGTTTGGATATCATATTGAGCTCCATGACAAGGTCGTTACATTCCTTCTCCTTTCATGGAATGCCCCTTAGGATTGTCAGTCCGTGTCCTGACAATTTATGTCTAAACTGGGTGTTAGCTTCAACCTTGTGTTTCTGTCATGCCATTTCGTGCAACACTTGTTGGTGCGAACACCCTTTAAGGATTGCTCCTGGGTGTTGACTAAGTTATGCCTTACATCTGGTTCACACTTATTGGTACATTCCGTTAGCCACGCCGTTTTGCGTTCTTAACTGGCTTATATCTCCTGTGAAGATCAACATTTCCTGGTAGTGTAGGTACTCATTCTGGAGTTTCATCCCGTTCATTGCACATTAATGTGTCCATTAGGCATCTGCCTTGCCATGCACAGGCTGGGTCTCCGTTCCCGCTATCATGTTTATCCCTAGGGATCCTTAAGTCATATACGATGTCTTTACATTCAGTTAGTGCACTTCGCACCTCCTGACTCTTAAACATTTCCTTGGAAGGAATTCACTAATCCTTTTAATCTCGTTAACTTAATGAGTTCCTTAACTTCAACTATTCCTTGTAATCCTTAGCTTTTGCTTGACTCATACTGCTGACCGTAGACGGAGTCGACTACTTCCCGTGTTTCGGACTCTACCGTGTACATATGTGGGGTACCAACTGATACATTGCTACCTACCCAACTAACCCATAAGTCGGTCTGTCAGGCCCACAAGCTCCTATCGGAGTGCGGTCGTCCCACAATTCAGTTGGTACACTCGTAGTGTCCGTCGCACGCCTAGGTGAAGCATTCTGTTGTCAACTCCCTTATATTGTCCTTGACAATATTCATTCCTTGCTTCCCGAACTTAATCGAGGGAAAGTTTATCCACTGTTGTATCTTTATCAACTGCCCTTGGGTCTTTACTGATTTGGTTTAAAAGAAGGTTAGAAAGAAGTGTTGGTTTGAAAGAAAATCTGGTTTTGAAAAGAAAGAGTTTGGATAAATCTGGGTTTGAAAGAAAATTTCTCATGGTTTCACAACATCTTCTTACCTTAACCAAGTCTAGCTTCTTGCTGACTGGTGTACTTACAATTACAGGGGTTAGGCTAACAAGCCCTTCCACTGTTATGACGATCACATTTAACTTTATGGTACTTTACCAAGTACTTTATAATGGTTATAAATTTCCCGAACAGTCCTGTTATAGCAGCACTTGCTATGGCAAGTGCGCCATGCTAACTGGCTATCGGTTTAACACACACCGGTTATGGTATTGTTTTTACCCGCAATGTCCTCAGTGGCCTTGTTGGCCCTCACTTGATCTTACAGTCTTGATAATAACTCCTCTAGGTAACTCCTCACTGCATTCATATGATAATCATCAACTAGGGTGTTTCCCATTCTGGGAGACCCCTTTGTCTTGCTTAGTATTTTATCCTCTTTGTAGCCCGTTCCACGTATTTGGGCACTACGTTGTAGTTCCCTTGTCGGTTGGTATACCGTTGGTATTTTATTTATCAACTGTGGTTCCGTAGACACTTGTCTCGGGTGTTATTAATCCATTTCTTGCCTGTTGCACGATCAGTGCGTTGCAAGCTGGTTGTCCTCGACTGCTCGGCATGTCGACCCAGGTTGCCGGAAATACTATTCTCTTATACACAAAATCCTTCATTCATCGCTATTAAATGCGGTTAACATTGTTCAGATGGAGACCGTCTCCGGGATTCCCAGTTTTCGGGATCTACCGTATGACAGGTTCTCCGTACCCTAAAGGTATTTAATAACAGCCAGATCGGGTATTCCCGAGTAAGAGTGGACTTCCATCTCTCTGGCGTTCTTGCCCAAGTTATAAAACAGGGATTGTGGAGGGTGGGATGAATATTGTAGGTTTCCAGTACACACTGGAAATTCCTATCTAGCGTATCTCTCACGCTATCACTCAACCCTTAACCCAAAGTACTTAAATCCTAACTCGGTACTTCCTAAGCTCGGTAATTCAGTCATCAGAGCGATACTTCGCTCTGATACCACTTTTTGTAACACCCCATCCAACTTTTACATACTTACAATAAACTGCAGCGGAAATACAAACCTCTTCACATTACTTAACTCGTTGGTGTTACACGCCGTTAGCCACCCACGTGGCTAACAAGGCTAATCCATATACATTGTACCGGTCTGATGGGCTAAATTCCCGAGCAACTACACATTATTATCCCTTTCCATTAACAACAACAGCAACATACACCTTATCAACTATACCGAGTACTTATAAACTGGTGCCGACAACATTATCGGTCTTACTACACTACTGGTATATATACACTTAAATGAATGACCCATGTACAATGACTACCCCGTCCTACTCTCGAACGGCTTCCCAACTCTCTGTACCTGAAATAGGAAAAGAAGAGAAAGGGTGGCCCCCCAGGGGCTCAGCACCTTTGCTGGTATGGTAAGCAGCCACACATGCTACTCTGCCACCACAACTAATTGTCGTCTTAGCATGCGATTAATTATATTTAAATCATGCATGCAACTGTAAACACACAACACATAATCATTTCGCCTCAACGGGCTCAACAAACGGATAATATATCCTTACTAGATAAGTCACTCATGGTATTCATTATCCCTAGAGTGTTCCTCCTCTAATGGAGCTACTTCCTTAATAGACGACACTTACCCTTAAATCGGGTTATCCTTAAACGCCTCTTATCACAACTGGGATTCATTTCCATGATTCACACACTCCATATCTTACAACATATATCATTCCTCACATAACAAACATAACCACACTTTCACGTTTCAACGTGCACATAATAACATTGCAATAGAAATTGCATCACAACAACATCACATAACATAACGGGAATGGTTCTCTTTGGAACCGACCCAAACATTGTTAATACACTGGTGAGCCTAGAGAATGTTGCCAGTCTCATGATAAGCTCGTTATACAATAGCAACAACACTCATTACCGTCCTAATAGTCGGACGAGTAACTTAAGTTAAGGCGGTTCGGGTTTGGAGGCCCGAACACACCACACAAACACATTTTCCCCCTAAACCGATCATAAGTCAGAATAGCTAAGCTTTGGAGTGAGCTATGGGAGATCGTAACCCGTGAGGGAAACAACCATAACAAAGAGAAGGGTAAGGCTAAGAAGGATACCCTCTCCCAAACAACGCGCGACCGGCCAAACCGGATTCCTCACTACTGTTAGTACATACTTACTTTAGATATTAGTTAGAACCCCACTATGGAGTCTATCACACCTACACACATACAGTATTACGACTGGGTTAAACATACATGGGAGATCCCTACATTCACATACACCACATCACATAATCAACTCACGCATAGCCGTGGTTAGAACGCCCCATGGTTCGGGTCGTTTAATCCGAATACCGAACTCTCATGTGATCCTAGACTCAGTTAGCTAAGGTTAACACTGCTGAGGTTAGATGGTATTGGAGTTGAACACGCCACATATACGAATTACTGTAAACTCATTACATGTTTTATCTTACAACGTGGCAAACATACAGAAAAACACATTGGCATACAAGCCGGTGTAATCCGGTAGGACACAGGTTGCAAGAAAACCATACCTGTCACCGGAGTCCACTTTACCACGTCCACTTATGTTCCTCGAGCAATTCTCGAACAACTGATAACATTACATGTACTTTTATTAACATCGGGGTAGCATGATTATTTAATGTCTAATGCTTATAACTTCTCCCCGTTAACTTAGTTACATAACTTAACATTTTTAACTTGTTTTACTCTCACATTTTAATACAATTTTTCACCCACTTAATTGTCATTAAAACTCACCTAACATGTCCTTAACAACCTTATAACATCATTACCTATCAATCCCCATCATTACTTATCATTTTATAACCATAAACAACATTTTTGGTCCGACCGACCTTACCGACCGAACTTGTCCAAGTTCGGTCCATTCCAGAACACATTTCCGTCAAAATTTTCTACTCCGACCGACCTTGTAAGTTCGGTCGCATGTTCGGTCTATTCCCGAGACTTTCTTCCCCTTTGAAAATTTAGCCCGACCGAACTTGCCAAGTCCGGTCCCATGTTCGGTCGGTTCCAGAAACTTAATCCGTACACAAAATACAAGCCCGACCGACCTTGCAAGTCCGGTCCCCAAGGTCAGTCCATTCCAGAAGCCAATTCTCGCAGGGTAAACTGGGCTCGACCGAACTTGCAAGTTCGGTCGCAAGTTCGGTCTGCCCCAGACCCTTGCTTTCCTTTTCTCATTCAACTCCAAACTTCACCCCATATATCCTAGTACACCCTAACCTTATTTGGGCACTTCAAACACACCTTTAGCCATGTGCTAAACTCTTTAAATCACTCACCAAAACCATTTTATCATTCACAAATTTCTTACAAAATTCCTAGCACTTGGGATGTTTTCTCCTTAAGATTTCTAAGTGGTAGTCCACCAATAATGACCACTACACCAAGGTGTTTCCTCTACACCTTAACATCTTCTCTCAACTTCTTTTCTTACTAACTAAACCTCCTTTTTTTCACATCTTACCTATACATCATTCTCTCCTTATTCATCAATCATTACCTAAACCTTATATAAACTTCTCTAAGACTTTGACACACCCTAGAAACACTCATTTGATTTCTAGAACTTCCAAGATAACACCTAAATCCTTGCATCACTCTAAATCACCTTAATACATGTTTTCTTCCCAAGTAACACATTTGTTCACCAAAACTTACTTAAAACACTTAGAACTTCTTACACATTTTCCAAATTTGGCCATAGCTTCTCTTGTATATACTCACATCCAAACACTTAGGTTTTTACCTTATTTCATTCAAGAACACCTAAAATCCATCAAACACATTTTTATACACAAACTTCACACATTTAGCACTACATCACAATATAGTGCATAACTTAAATTGCTTGGCACTTAGGCCCTTAAATAACATGGCTCTTAGGCCCTTAAATTGCATAAACCTTAAACACTGAATTTCCCACATAAATAATGCCTTTGACCTGCAAATACACCCAGCAATACATATGCCCTTAATAAACTCCTTGAGAGCATTTTACTAGCTCATTTGCCATTGGCTCTTTAGGTATTTTATTAAGCAAATCAAGCTCATTTTCCTAAGGCATTTAAACTACATTGAGACAGTTGGTTTACCTCTTTCTCCTCATAACTTCTTTCTTGTTTCCTTGTAAAACCGGTGGGATGTTTGGTTGTTTGTCAACTTCTAAACAATGTACACATAATAGAATGAGTATTCAAGCATCATGCTTCATCTCATTGTAAACCCTAGTTACATATATTGTTTTAAGGTATTAAAATGATTGTTTTACCTTGGAATGGAAAGAGAGCTTGAATGAGTATCAAGAGAGGACTCCACCTAGTCCATGAAAGCTTGGAATGAAGCTAGAACAAGCCAATATAAGAGCACCATTAATGGTGAATTTTCGGACAACAACAAAACATGGAGGAAATGTCATTTTTCTTTGAGATTCCTTACCTAGAAGCAAAGGAGATCAATAATATGTGGAAAGACAAGCTCAAGCTCCTTCAATGGTGGAACTCCATGGCACCGAAATGGGGCTTTTGAAGTTTTGAGAAGATAGAAATGAAGAGCTTGATGAGAGAAGAGAATGGTGGTGTTTGTTTTTGATTTGGATAAGTGAGCTAGATTTTACAAGAGATCAAAGGTGGACTTCCATGGTGGTGGTGCTGTATTACCGTGAGAGAACAGCAAGAAGGGAGGAAGAAGAAGTTGGAACCGTGTGAAATGGAGAAGGAATGAGAGAAATGAGATAAGTTTGCTTTTTAGAAGATATTTGTGTTTATAAAGCAAATAGTAACTATATTAGTCATCTTTATTTCTTTAACAAGTTAACAAGTGAGTGGTGAGTCACCACACTTAAGAAACCGGCCCCCTTTATTATAATGAGGGTGTTTTAGTCTTTATTTGTCAATTTAATTACTTATGATAACATATGTTACAAACTAGCTTATAAAAATCACTATTCACAAAACAAGGCACATAGAAGTGAAATTTTTGATTTCCCATTGATATAGCCACCCAAATGTGATACTATATAGTACACATGTTAATTAAAGAGTAATGATGGACATTTAGCCATTCAAAACTCATTTACAAGACAATTTTTCAAAAACGTGCTTTAAGACTCCTTAAAGCACATTTTGTGTTTTAACTTGTTTTCAAGCTTGGTTTTCTTTGGTAATTGATTTAATATGTTCATTAACATATTTATAAGGTATAGGTATGACCATTAGGTCTTATACAAGTTTATTCCAAGCTTAGAGCACATTTTGCTCTTATTGACTTTAAGGTATTTATTTGTGTTTTGTTTGGTTTCATTGTCTACCAAGGTTTCCTAAGGACTTAATTAGCCTTATAAAATCATAATTAAATGTTATTAAGTCTTGGTAGGCTCTTTGGGTCCTAACCAAGTTCACTCATAGCTTAGAGCATGTTTTTGCTCAAACTGTATCTTAGTGCTTTATTGCATTTACTGTGGTTTAAATTGTTCACTGATGTTTCTAAGGCACTTTTTAGCCTTTACATAACCTAGTTTGATATTTAAACCACATATCAAGGTTTGGGGTATTTCAATCTACCCCCCTCAAATCTCTTCCAAAAATTATAAAAAGTATACCATTGGAATCCTCTTATCAAGAGCTACATTTCCATCCTTTCAAAATTCGAAAACCAACATTTTTGTTTTTATGGGTATGTCCCATTTGGAGCTTCAAGGCCACCATTAGAAGGCCCTCCTTCTCCTTGTTCTTTTGAGGTAAAAATCTTCTTGAAACTCCATCTTTTTCTAGCCCTTAAGGGCAAAACGAATTTGGAAACTAACCTCTTGTTACCCCTTGTACTCTAGCCGATTTTGGCCTCATTGGTGGAGTGGGAATCTTGTTCTGGAGCCACTCCAAGCTTCATTTACACCCTTGCAAGGTAATGAGAATTCTAAACCCTAAAACCTACTTAAAGCTTAATAATAGCTAGGGTTAGTTTTAGTGATTGAAGTGTGTATGTATATGTGGGCTGTAGTGTAGAACATTGGTTTATAAACCGGTGAGAAGAGGAGAGGAAGAGGAAGAGAAGAAGCGAGAGGAAGAAAAGAAATTAGAAGAGAAACAAGGTAAGGATACTCACCTTTGTGTAGCCTTGTATATATACATGTAATAGATTTTTAGAAGTTTGAAATGAGTAATGAAAATGGTATTGTGTAGTAATGTATTGTGCAGAGAATCTAAGTGCTTAAAACCGTTGAAAGACATGTAAAATGTATTGAAACTTAGTTGGGTATTGATTGAGTAGTGCAGGAATTTTATTGTGTTGTAGTGATGTTGAGGTGTGGATAAGATGTATTGTATAAACAGGTTGTGAGAATGGGGAATTGTGAGCTGAAATGGGTGTGAGCAAGTAAGAATTATAGGGGAGGCTATGTCGAATTTTATCTAGGAATTTGAGGACTTAGATACATTTGGAACAGATTTTGGAAAGTTAAAATGAATGGTTTAGTAGCTTGTAACAGATTTGGATATGAGGTGGTAAATGGGATGGAATTTGGTTGTGAGTAATGTATTTTGGATGCTAGGAGTAGCATTAGTTGAGGAAGTAATGGAGGTTAGAAGTTGAGTGATAAATCTGTAGCATGATAGTGGAAACCAAAATCTGTAGCAAAGAGGTATCGAATTGCGTTGTGGAACTAGGAAAGAGTAGTGTGCAAGAATCAGTAAAAAGAGTGTTGGACTTGGGTGTAGGTAATGTAATGGCTTGGAAATGTATTTGGGATGCTAGAAGTGACATTGGTAGAGAAAGTATTGAATGGTAGAAGTTGCAACAAAAATCTGTAGCACAAGGGTAACAAAAACTGTTACAAGTGTTGTAAAGAAATGAGGAAATTGTGTAAGTAGATTGATGGATTTATTAATGAATTTGAGGGATGAACTAAGGCAATTTGGAGGGCCTAGGTAGTGGTAAAACATGTGGGATTAAGTGTAGGAACAATGGGGAAGTAATGGGTAAAAGAGAGGACTGAAAACAGAAACGAAAATGCAAATACTGGGGGACGAACTTGCGACGGACTTGCAAGTTCGGTCGAGCCCAGATTTACAAAGACGGGAATGCTTCTGGAATGGACCGAACTTGCGACCAGACTTGCAAGTTCGGTCGGACCAGAAAAATTCTCCCGTCATAACCTTCTGGAATGGACCGAACTTGCGACCGGACTTGCAAGTTCGGTCGGCCAGAAAATTTCCATCGAGTAAGCTACTGGAATGGACCGACCTTGCGACCGGACTTGCAAGGTCGGTCGGGCTAAAATTTTCACATACGAAACTTACTGGAATGGACCGACCTTGGGACCGGACTTGCAAGGTCGGTCGGCCCTGTAATTCTCCAGCGTAATTCCTTACTGACTTGGACCGAACTTGACCGGACTTGCAAGTTCGGTGAGTCATAAAAAAAAAATTAATTTAATTAAGTTTAATAATAGTTATATATATATATACATGTATGTGTATACCCGCCTATACATATGTGCATATATATGTAAGTAAACCAATGTTAAGTAATTAAAAGTAAGTAAATAAAATGTAAGTATAAGAATGTGAAGACTTAGTAAGTATGAGTTAGGAAGCGTAAGGGTAACCGAATTAAATTAATGATAGTTAGATTAATTATTCGGTTGTATGCATATCATAGGATTTGAATTGTGAACACCGGAGGAACGTTGGGATACGAGTACAACGGTGAGAGGTATGATTTCTTCATGCCCTGTATCCTAATCTGGTTATCCCGATTTGTGTGCTTATTTGATCACCTAAATAAGATAAATGCATGAATCGGACTATATTGCACTTACCTGTGCTTGACTTATGTTGTTCTCGATATTTATTGTCTTGAGCACTAGTTGTATAATTCATGAAATGTATGAATGATGATGACTTGTACTCGAATCTTGTATGGTACTTAAGTATTGTATTGTATTTTGTATAAATGGGTATTGAGCATAGTAATTGTGTATGTGGCTTGTATGAATGACTTCTGCTAATTCCTAACTACCTAACTCCTAACTTAAGTGAGTAAACCGGAATGAGTAGAAGTCCGATATAGCTTCGGCCACGCGTGAGGATGCGGAGTCACAAGAGGTTGGCTGCAATTCTTGACTCTTAAACTGGTCCGCGGCCCAAATCCCTTAAATGGGTAGCATCCCGGATTGGTGAGTCAAGTAAATCCCGGAGGTGGGACGGAGTAGTCCCCAGGGCCGGAGGTCCCGACGACTTAACTTGAGTAAGAGTAAGAGTAAGTAAGTATG
Source organism: Limonium bicolor (assembly GCA_023374045.1). NCBI lineage: Eukaryota > Viridiplantae > Streptophyta > Magnoliopsida > Caryophyllales > Plumbaginaceae > Limonium > Limonium bicolor. The sequence continues at coordinate 209,346,589 of CM041782.1, forward strand.
GATCCGTAAGTATGTATGAGTATGAGTATGAGTATGTATGCGTATGTGTGAAGTAACGAGTAAAAGAGTAATCTCCACCCGATTAACCCGGGTGGACCAATGAAGCTAACAAGAATTGTATATTGTGTATGTAATGTGTATGTGTAATTCGGAAAAAGGTAAGTATGTATTGAATGGTTTATGTTGTACTTCTTGTATGTAACGAAGTGTATGTATGTGTGTATGTCATGCGTAACGTGTTGTAATATTATGTATAAGAGCATGTATGCATGTATGCTTGAATGAAATCAACCGCATGTATTCGACCAAGTGGTCGGCGTACCCTCACTAGTACGCGGGGTATGCGGTTATCATGCGCAGCGAAAGCTGACCCCCTAGGGGGAACGTTTTTAGTGTGCAGGTACCCGGAGCGGATGTGGTCAAGGTAAGAGACCGGCGGCACACCCTTGTACTTAGAAAGTAAGTAGTTGTGAGGAATGGGTAGATGTAGGCTCTTAGTGAGTATGTATGAACTTGGAAGAGATATTATAATTGTATAAGGATCCTAGTAGACTCGGTTAAGTATATTGTATTGTATGAATTATGGAGGAGTAAGTAATGAATGGAGCATTGTTGTATTTGATTGATGAAGGGAGTATGTATTATAGATGTATAATACTCGGGATTCCGGTCCATCAGACCGATGCTGTATGTAGTAGCAGTAGCCTTGTTAGTCACGTGGGTGACAAACGGCATTGTATCACCCCCATTATGTAAGAATGTATCCGCTGCGTGTATCTGATGTGTAAGGAGATTGGACGGTAAGCACAGCATTAATGGTAGGGGTGTTACAAAAAGTGGTATCAGAGCGAAGTATCGCTCTGATGACTGGAAATACCGAGGTTAGGAATTCCGAGTTAGGAATTAGAAGCTTAGGGCTAAGGGCTGAGTGTTAGCATTAGAGATATGCTGGTTAGGAACTACCGGTGAGTACCGGATACCTACAATACCAGTCCCGCCCGCCGCAAACCCCACTGTATAACTTGGGAAAGGACGCCAGAGAGAAGGAAAGTCCTCTCATACTCGGGGAAACCCGATCTGGCAGTTGTGAAGCAACCACACAGTAACAAGAACCGATATATGGTAAATTCCAAGGAGTGGAAGACCCGGAGATAGATCCCGGATAAACAACGATACCCGCACTCAACATCGGTTGAACGAGCACTCCAACCACGAGGAGGCTGCAACTTACAACAGCATGGGGCGACGTGCTTAGCAGTCGCGAAACCTAGCTAGTCAATCAACAGCAAGACAGAAGCACTAACCGTGCAACGGAATGAAAAAGGGAGCAGTAACGGAACCCGAGACACAAGTCTACGGGATAGTAATACTTGAATAATACCACCAACGGTATGCTAGCCGACTAAGGACATAGTCGGAAGCGGGTAACTCCCAAGCTACAACGCCACTAAGGTTGCAATACCTGGCCAATATAGCTCAGACAACTACAAGAACAACCATGAGATATAATCCAATAGGACTACAAGTGTAGTGCCTAAACAAGGAAGGCTCAGTAACCACCACAGATGCGTGGGAACGAGCCACAAGGAACGACACTGAACCAAATAGAGTGGGAATCTCCCAGGATTGGAGAAGTACCCAGATCTACGACAGCCATGTCTAGACCACCTAGAAGCTACCTAAAGGATCGAGTATATCAATTGAAGATCAATAAGATCAAAGGAAGAGTCGACAAGACTACCGAATGCAGGCGGAAACCCTACCAGGATTGATATAAGATTACCCAAAAACCACCAGTACCACGCACTTGCCACGGCAAGTGCAGTAAGGACAGAGATACGTAAAGAAACTCTAACACACCACAGGTACATAGTAATGTACCGTGACTACAATGAAGAAACTATGGGATCACAAATCTTGAAACTGAAGGAATGGAACCTTGGAAAGGCCTAACGGCCCGACCATTGTATTTAGAACATACCAGTCAGTGAGAAGCTGGACTTGGTCAAGATTTCGAACATGGCTGTGCCATGAAGAACTTCTTTTAACACCGAACCACAGTTTTCAAACCAAGTTTTCTTTCAAAACCACAAACCTTCTTCTAAAACCCTGGATTTTAAAATCGAACCAACATGATTATGGTGAGTATCATAGAATGATACAAGAGGAGTTGGCAACAGAATACTTCACCTAGGCGTGTGACAAACACTACGAGTGTACCCGTTACGGGATGTGGGACAACCGCACTCCGAAGGAGCTTGCGGGCCTGACATATAGTTGGGTAAGTGGTAACGTATCAATATGGTACCCCACGTATGTATACATGTAGTGTGCGACGCACGGGAAGTAGTCAACTCCGTTCTACGGACCATGAGTGAGTTCGAACCAGAACAGCTGGACACCTCAGACGACCAAATATCAAGGAACTCAGAGAATCCATCTGAAGATGAGGAATAAGAACTAAGAAGTGCAAAGAGCACATACTAGTAATTATAGACATTGGATATGTCTCAAGGACATCAAACAAACACGTGATAGCTGGGAAGTACACCCAGCCTAGACACGGTAAGGCAACCGCCTAACGTGAACACCACGATACTCAATAAACGGGACAGAGTTCCCAAGGACAATTACACGATTACCACAAATATAATCCATCATCGGAAAGGATATTTAAACCTAGTCTACCCAAGGACGGGAGACGCCATAACCCAAAAAGGGACAACTCAAGTACAATACCACAAGACGATACAGTGGACAACATATCACAAACGTTTGCCGGATGTAACGGCATAATTTAACGACACCCAGGAGTAAATCTTGAGGGTGACTGGATTAACAACAGCCAAACAAAGCGTCAAGATAAGAATACAGGAGCTGGAATGAACACTCGGTTAAGACACCGAAGGGATTTCACTTGACAGGAAATACCCTAGTCTACAAAAGGCACTGATCAGCACCGGATTGCCTAAGAGTCTCCTATGAACGGAAGCGTGATGCCACGACTTACCATGGAGCCCAATAATATCTCCAACCTATGACGGTATACATGGAGTGGAAACATGTATAAGCGGCTTGCAAAGAGCATAGCTCGCAGTAATTCGGCTTAAAAGCCATAAACCGACTACGTTATGTAACTTAAACGGTTGCAAAACCCACACCATTTGATAACAAGACTTGCAAGAGATATTGCCTCATACGACAAGAAATCAACAACTGGACCATAAATTCAAACCCAACATCCTGAGTGGCTTGGAGTAATGGCCAACTCAATGTCACTGTCACTAGAACATCAGTCTAGTATACAGTCGACAAGCTTTTAATTACCTTCATGCCTTCTGTAGCAATGGTAGCACAGAAGCATAAGAATCATGATAATGCCAACATCGGCCTAGTCCACACTTGGACACTACGAGAAACCCAAGGGAAGGAACCCTCGTTAACCGAAGACCACCAATGCGGTGATGATGTGAACCTTAGAAAAGGCTTCCATCTACTATAACAATAAAACTACGCAATAGATATTGCCAAGGGGTGATGGAATAAGGAAACGAGATCTCCAAACCATTACGACTTAAGGAGTAAGCATACTCCATATACACCCAAACATGTGGTGAACCATTGCGTAAACACCAACATAGCAAACCTTGTTATTAGACCTATGAGTGAAGACAAACCCCTCAACAAGAACCTTCACTTGTCAGTGGTAGAGTACCCTCCAATTGGAGAACGGGACCAGAAAACCCTTGAAGTCTTGTGGGATGTCCTGGTAATATACATACAAGCAAAACTACACAGCCAGAGCCTAAACCAATGCTCAGCACTGAAAGGCAATAATTATCAAAGCAATTAATGTGAACGCACATTGAACATCACGAATGACTAACGCTCAAGAGAGCTCATAACCCGATAAATTACTTTATCCCTGGTCAACCAAGATAATTGGTAAATGGTATCACAAATGATGGAAATAATGTGAGGTAAGCTAACCTACACATAAAAACTTATATCGCAATAAAACATCTCCACACTGGGAAGATAATAACATTGCGGTATGCTACGACAACCGTCATACACACGAACATTGGAAACCCTCAGTGTATTCACACCGTAAGGAAATGGTGCCAACGACAATGGCAATGAGTAAAGAGAAGCTACCATAGTAACAAAGACCGTAAGAATGATATTGCATGGCAAGTAAGACTACGGTGCGCAACAAGCGACCGCTATGATGTAGTAGTTGGTCAATGACACGAAGTATAAGAATGAGATGACAGGCATAAATATTCCTTCCTATCACATAAGTGACTTACTGTCAAGCGTTTACGCCTCTGCACTCTGTATGACTGAGTGTTTTGGTATTGCACTTGTGCAGCTAACGATCTGATGGGATGGCTAGGGATATGGAGAATGTAAACCGTAGTAAACCCTTCCTTTCACCAACAAATAGGGCATAAGCCAGTTAGCAACAAACCGTGCGGCCTAAGGCCAAAGAAGCACGAAGAGTGTGAAACACACTAACAATCACAGGATGTGAATTCCATTGGAATAAAAGGTGAAAGGAAACATAGCAAAGTCACTAGGACCGACGCATAGAAATGTAAGGTCATACAAGTAAAGAACACTTGTACTGAACCAGGAGAACTGGTATAATTCAGAAGCCATTGACAACAGAGGAAGTACTACAACTAAGTAGTGACTTAACCTCGCCCGACAATAAGTCGGAGGAGCTTAATGAATAATCATGGAAGCATAAATAGCATGTGCAGTAGATTACCAGAGAGCTGGTTATAAATCTTAAACTCGTTGAGTTCAAACACGGTAAAAGAATACCGCAGTTGTTTAGTAAACCTTATTCCCATAATAGACGGATAAGAAGGTGATGTATAACACATTAAGGATAACAAGAAGGGTGAATAACCCAAGTTATCAGGGTCGCGCAGCAGAAGCTAGTGGGCCCTAGCTAGAAGATTAAAGTACCTAGTGAGTTTAATACAATGACTATTAATGCCTTGAAGCCGATTAGGCTAGAATCGAATTAAATATGAGTTAAATAAACTCATATAGGAACTCTTGGTGCAAAGACTAAACCATTGGTATGGTTAAGACCCTGTTGACCAGAGCATATTATATAGTATACCGTAGCGAAGCTAAACGCTTCAGTTGCCCAGACTAATTAAACCAAAGTTTAATAATAATAACATATGGTAGATTACGTGGGCGTAATCCCTTTTAAGGGGGGTAGAGCGAAAACCGCTTAGTGTAAGTTTTGTGAATAAAACACATAAACCATAATGTGCATAGCACAATGAGAACCAAATTGATGATTGATACTATGTTAAATAAACATAAGTACTCATTCATATTGTAATTATGGTAACTAGGCATTAGACATGCAAATACCATAGGAGGAATACACCCATCTTGTAACACCAATGTAAGAGTATTAGTAAAAGAAAAGTAATGAGTAGTGGATGGAGCTCCACAAGTATTGTAACCTTTGAAGAAGTAGTACGAAATGAATGAGGATAGTAGATGAATGAAGTTATGAGTAGTGGAATCGTAAGTAAAATATTTGAAACAATCGAAGTCAACTAAATCTTATAAGTGTAGTATTCCTTAGTTAGAATATAGGAGATGATGGTGAGTAATGGATGGAAGTAGTGAAGGTTGATGAAACGAGCATTTGGGTATTGAACCACGGAGTAAAGAATTTGGGAAGTAGAGTGAGGATGATTGATGGATTGATTCCATCCCTTGGAGATGTATGAATTCGTAATCACGACTAGAAAGAGTAAAAAGATAGAAAATGAAAACAATTAAATTATTTGTTTGGTTGAACCTGATGTGGGAAGTCGAACTTGATCCTGATCAGATCAAGGGAAACCGAACACAAATTGGGGTGGAAAGATAGTTCAACACTGATGCTGATCACATCAGGGTCGAATGATTCTTGAAGCTCCCCTCAAGTGGTCACAAGAATCACACATAGGATAGAGGTAATGAACATATATTGGAATCTGGAGTTGTGCAGACTGTATATCGTGAGTGGTTTAAACAGGTGTAAAAAAATAAAAGAAAAGAAATTAATACTCAAAATATCCGTCGGGCTGCAAATAAAACCCGGTCGCAGTAGTATAGAAGACAGAAGCGGCCGGGGTCAAACCGTGGGACTTATAGCGAGATAAAATAGTTCCTAAGCTTGTCACAAAAGGGGGGAAGTTAATTGACTTGTTTTAGAGAAAATATTAAGCAGATTAAAATTACTGAGTGCAGATGAATTAAATGGAACTCCGGGTTTAGGTTTTATATAATCTGATTAATTATGCTATCTCTACCGGTTTAATATATTAGTTTGGCAAAATTCCTGTTATTATCCTAAGGACTAAGTCATAGACCCTTAAGAACTCGTTCACCAGAAAATGCTCGGTCTAATCAAGGTTCGAGCAATACTATGTAAACGGACGTTAAATTCGAGGAATTATAATTGCATCTGAAAATACTAACCTATTAAATCATAATAAGCTTTCTCCAGATTTACGGCTTAATTAACCTGTCTATTTATCACCTGGTCTGATCAAAATAGACTTAGGAAAGCATTTTAATAAATTCATGTAATTTATTAAAATGGTGAGAGAAAACCTTTAAGCGTAACAAACTGTATTTATTTTAACCGGTAGAAATATTGATTACATAATTAAACAAACCATAATTAAAACCTTTGCCCGGAGCAAATCCTCCTTAGCCTGACATTAAAGACAGAATAAGAAGTAGAGGAATACATCTGAAAAGATGTTTATTTCCGCTCCGCTATCTTATCTGCTAATATTTTTGACAGAGGTTGGACAGGATAACGGTATGAAGTGGAATGATTTATGGGATGAGATGTAGTATGGAATTTATGTGGATGAAATGAGTGATTTTGTGGAGAGTTTTATGGTATTTTTATGGAAGGAAAATGGCATAAGTTTGGGGTGGAATGAGATATGATTTTATGGAGGTTTGGAGGTGTATTTATAGAGAAATATAGGGTAAATGGGGTGGTAAGGCGGTGGTATTTGCGTGTGAAGAGATAAGGCTTTTATCTCTTCACACGGCTCCTTTCTAGCTGTCAAAATAGTAGTGTCCGGACCAGGTGGTCCGGACGAGGTCGATGCGCGCGTCCGAACCAGTACGTCCGGACAGTGGTTCGGACGAAAATTGTTTTGCCTCTAAAATCTTCGTTTGAGCTCCGATTTGATCCCCGTTTTCGCCTACGCGTTCGTCTCTTCGTGTACTTTGCTCCTAGCTTGGTTTTCCTCATGTTTAACCAATAAATTTGTGAGATAATCAATAAAACATAACTAGAGGAAAAACTAACCAAAGTGGAGAAATGAGCAGAAAAAGTGCTAATATAATATATGAAATACACCTATAAAACATGCTCATTTGGACACTTATCACACCCCCACACTTATCTTTTTGCTTGTCCTCAAGCAAAACCATGTACCCAAGTAAGTAGGGAATGCTCAATACTAACAAATATTATTATGAAGGGTAGGATAAAGAGGTTAACAATACACGACCTTTAAACTTTTTGAGGAGTGTGAAAAATCAACTGCTGGTGGCATAGGTGTGCTCAGGGTAAAAATAAAATATAGAGTTTCGGGGTATGATCCAAGGTACTTCAATTCTTCTTTGTTTAGGTGACTTTGAGAACTTTTACCATGGCCAAATTCTCTCAAGAATGGGCATTGAGGAGAAAACAAAAGGAAAAATAGAATTATGCATTTGTTTCACTTTTGAATAAGAGATGAGAAGATAAAAATGTAGGCATCACGCCTTTGTATTTAAGAACACTCAACTCTCTTTGTTGGTTGCCAATGGTGTCTCGCAAGTCCCTTCTTTATTTTTTGTATATTTTTTTAACAGAGAAGCACCCCTTAGCAATCCCTAAGAGAGAAGACAGAAAGAACCCCTGAGCAATAAAAATCCAACCATTTGCAGATTATTTGGTCACACCGCATAAAAATGCTCCTCAAAAGTGATCAATTGAAAATTTTTAAATTTGTACCATTTATCCCACAATTCATAATATTATTTATTCATAAAGAGAACAACCTATATTAGCAGGGTCCATAATTTTAATTTTTTGAACACATGCGAGATAAGCAGAGAGATTTAAACATTTTAAGCACAAAATGCCCCGAAAAGGGCTCTTCCCCCACACTTAAGCTCAAGCAATGCCCTCATTGCGTAGATGGAATTAAATTAACAGGGCATGCAATAAATAAAGGAAAGAGTGTACTCCCCAAATTCCGTAGAGTGTGTAGAGCTCCCCCACACTTGAGTGCAGCTGTGGAATGTCATGAAATGTACCTGTAAGGAATATTCTACACAGCCAGAAGAACTCAAGTAAAACCTGCATTTTATTATAACATATAAAAGAGAAATATAGTACAAAACAGAAAACAACATTAAATTAAAGGAAAGACAAAAGATAGATAGTGGGTCGCCTCCCACAAAGCTGCCCGGGTTTAACGTCTCTAGCTAGACGCATGTTCGTCATTATCCCGGATCATAAATGAATGTTGACAATGGTAGTACCGGGAACAGGAAATTGGCAATAAGTAGGACCGAACCACCTGGATCAAAACAAAGAATTACGGCAACAATTACAGTAGGAAAAGACAAACTCCACAAAACCTGGTTTTGAAGGAGGTGTTTGTTGCCATTAATATTGTATTGAAAACCGGGTGATGGTTGTAGTGCTTCCTCAAATTGGAGAATTTAAACATTCTCCCTCTGTTGTTTAGCCGTATGCATGGAAGATGGTAGTGGTGGTGTTTGCTCATAGTCGAGGATGTAAATTTTCTCCTCTGGAATGTAAATGAAGGTGGAAGTGGGCTTCAACGGGTGGGTTGGGTGGGCATTGGGCATTATTTTCTTTGTCGAAGGGCCCAAATTTTCCAATGGATGATCCTTAGTGTGAGTATCATCCTTTTCAAATTTAAGGATGAAGACATCCTTAACTGCTTTGAGTGGTTCAGGGAGAACTTCTGGGAAATTTGTATCTTCAAGTTCTGACCCTGGATCAAATGGAAAGGTGGCCTTCTCACTCAGCGAGCTGACTTCGAGTTTCCACCCTACTTCTTTGTTGCACAAGAGGGGAAGGCTGTGATCCTCCAGATGAAGATCAAAGTTGGATGGCTTTTCCTCTTCAAATTTGAGGATGTAATAATCCTGTCTTCTTTGAGAGGCTCATAGGAAGAGCCTTGTTTGAATTCAACTTCAGAGGGAGGTGGTTCCTCGAAGGCGATATTGGTATTTTGTTTGGATGTTCTGGCGGGAGCGAGCATTTCCTCCTCTTCATTCTTGAGGATGTAACAATCCTCATTGTCTGGGTATAGCACAGAGAAGGAGGGAAAATAACGGTAATTGACTTCAGAGGGAGGAGACTCCATGAAGTTGAGGTAGAAGTTGTCCTCTGATGGCTTGTCTTCAAGCTCAAGCAGAAGGTTTGATACCGTTTGCTCATTTTCGAACGGGGGTGGTGATATAGAGTAACTTAAATCCTCAGGTAAATCGTCCACTACATGAACCAGTTTGCTCTCAGGTTGCTGTGATGTAAGGTCTAGTGGACCTTCCATCATTTCGTTTATCGCAACTAATTTGGCATAGAGCTTCAGTTGGTTCGTGTCGAGGTACTCTTCCTCGGCCTGCTGCTCCACTTCAGGGACCATTTCACTCTCGGGTTGTTGCTCCCTTTGAGCTAATGTGATGGGCTGGTCCACTACGTAGATTGCTTTTGCATACTCCTTTGGATTTGGATTGGTTTGTGAGGGGAGTTGGCCAGGAGGTCTTTGTTGAGTTAGGAGTTGTTGAATCTGAGACTGCAAGGCTGTTTGGTCTTTGCGCAGAGCTGCGACCTCCTCTTGCGTATCTCTGGACTTACCCATCATTGCCTTAAACATCTCTTGCATTTGAGACATTTCAGACTCAGGATTCGAAGGAGGCTGAGTTGATCGACTCGATGAAGCTTCATTGCCATAAGGCTGTTGTTGATATTGCCTTTGGCCTCCTTGGAAATTGGACTGAGGTCTGTAGTTTTGGGATGTTTGTAGGGTATGTGGGTTTTGGATATTTTCTGTGTTTGAGTAGCGAAGGTCGGATTGCATGTTACGTTGCCAAGGTTGTCTGTATCCTGAACTGTTGGTGATGTAGTTTGCCTCCTCCGCTGCTTTCAATTCTTGTAGTTGGGGGCATTGTTCATAGTCATGAGGCCCGCAACATTGCGTACAAGAATTAGTTGGAGATGGTTGGGATAGAGGAGCATAGCCTGGAGGGGTAGTAGGTGTTCGGGAAATCATCGACTTAGCTTGCTGGGGGAAGGAATTCATAGCCATCTGCTCAACCACTTTTTGCAGAGTACTGACTTTTGTTGCCTGCTGAGCATTGCTCTCCATGAGTTGCTCATGGCTTTTCATCAATTGGTCGAACTTGTTATCACTCTCCCCAACATGATATAATCCTGGAGTACCGCTCCTTGATCCACCGGAGGCCCAGTCTCTGATTTCCTCACAGAGAGATTCCATGCTGTTCAGAAATTGTGCTCCTGGCTTTTTCAGAATGTCAGCCCCTAACGAAGATAGCACCATTGTTCTGCACGGACCGATCAAGCCCTTGTAGAACAATTGTGATACTTGTTCTTTCGTCAGACCATGGTGAGGACAAGTAAGTAATAGACCTTTGAAACGGTCCCAAGTTTCACAAATATTCTCCGACCCAGGTTGCTTGAAATTATAAATTTCAGCAATCATCTCCAATGTTTGGCTCGGGGGTAGGAATTTGTCGTAGAACTTGGTGGCCATGTCGTCCCATGTACCGATGGTACTTGGTGTTAGGCTATGATACCACTTGCTCGCACTTCCCGTCAGGCTGTGAGGGAATAATGACAATCTTGCATATTGAAGTACTGCGTCGGTCGCAGTGAGACTGTTGGCATGTTGCAAGAATTTTGTAACATGTAACAGGGCTTCATCTGGACTGGTGCCATCGAACATGCCCAACTCTTTCACACATCTGATTTGATGATATGGCTTCAGTTTCTGCCACTCATCGTATTCAGATGGGCTAAGGTGAGGAAGGATGATAGCAGGCTGTTGTCCTTGGTTAGACGGCCTGTTGATATTTCGAACTGTCGCTGGTGTAGATGCCATGTTAGCTTCCGGGTCAGAATCTATCACTGTGGTGGTAATGTTCGTTGAGTTCGTCTCTGCCTTAGGGTACGCAGAAAGGTTCTCTCGATCTCTGGATTATAACCAACCGTGTGATTATTAATATTTTCTGGGTAGCTGTGTGACCTGGTAAAAGGCATTCACCACTCAAAACAGAGAAAAGAACTGGTTATGTGTTAGAATAAATAAAAATGTTAGGAATTAGTTGACAGAAATTATAAGTTAGTAGTTAGAGACAATGGAAAGAAATGACAGAAAATTGAAATGACAATGGAAAGAAATGACAATGGAACGAAATGACAGGAAATTGGAAGTTAGTAGTTAGTATACTGGAAATTGAAGGACAATGGAAATTAAATGTTAAGGACAATGGAAATTAAATGACAATAATAATAAGAGTTAGTAATTAGATGTCAGAAGTCAGATGTCCATAGTCAGATGTCCAAAGTCAGGTGTCCAATTAATATTAACAGATTATTATAATATAACAGGTGAATTAACCGAGGCTTAGGGACTAGAATAAATCAAGTCCCCGGCAACGGCGCCATTTTGCAGACTGTATATCGTGAGTGGTTTAAACAGGTGTAAAAAAATAAAAGAAAAGAAATTAATACTCAAAATATCCGTCGGGCTGCAAATAAAACCCGGTCGCAGTAGTATAGAAGACAGAAGCGGCCGGGGTCAAACCGTGGGACTTATAGCGAGATAAAATAGTTCCTAAGCTTGTCACAAAAAGGGGGAAGTTAATTGACTTGTTTTAGAGAAAATATTAAGCAGATTAAAATTACTGAGTGCAGATGAATTAAATGGAACTCCGGGTTTAGGTTTTATATAATCTGATTAATTATGCTATCTCTACCGGTTTAATATATTAGTTTGGCAAAATTCCTGTTATTATCCTAAGGACTAAGTCATAGACCCTTAAGAACTCGTTCACCAGAAAATGCTCGGTCTAATCAAGGTTCGAGCAATACTATGTAAACGGACGTTAAATTCGAGGAATTATAATTGCATCTGAAAATACTAACCTATTAAATCATAATAAGCTTTCTCCAGATTTACGGCTTAATTAACCTGTCTATTTATCACCTGGTCTGATCAAAATAGACTTAGGAAAGCATTTTAATAAATTCATGTAATTTATTAAAATGGTGAGAGAAAACCTTTAAGCGTAACAAACTGTATTTATTTTAACCGGTAGAAATATTGATTACATAATTAAACAAACCATAATTAAAACCTTTGCCCGGAGCAAATCCTCCTTAGCCTGACATATTAAAGACAGAATAAGAAGTAGAGGAATACATCTGAAAAGATGTTTATTTCCGCTCCGCTATCTTATCTGCTAATATTTTTGACAGAGGTTGGACAGGATAACGGTATGAAGTGGAATGATTTATAGGATGAGATGTAGTATGGAATTTATGTGGATGAAATGAGTGATTTTGTGGAGAGTTTTATGGTATTTTTATGGAAGGAAAATGGCATAAGTTTGGGGTGGAATGAGATATGATTTTATGGAGGTTTGGAGGTGTATTTATAGAGAAATATAGGGTAAATGGGGTGGTAAGGCGGTGGTATTTGCGTGTGAAGAGATAAGGCTTTTATCTCTTCACACGTCTCCTTTCTAGCTGTCAAAATAGCAGTGTCCGGACCAGTGTCCGGACCAGGTGGTCCGGACGAGGTCGATGCGCGTGCCGAACCAGTACGTCCGGACGGTGGTTCGGACGAAAATGTTTTGCCTCTAAAATCTTCGTTTGAGCTCCGATTTGATCCCCGTTTTCGCCTACGCGTTCGTCTCTTCGTGTACTTTGCTCCTAGCTTGGTTTTCCTCATGTTTAACCAATAAATTTGTGAGATAATCAATAAAACATAACTAGAGGAAAAACTAACCAAAGTGGAGAAATGAGCAGAAAAAGTGCTAATATAATATATGAAATACACCTATAAAACATGCTCATTTGGACACTTATCAAGTTGTATGTTTTAGAAGGATTTCTATGTAGCCGTGGGGAAGGATTTTCCTTAGACTGGAGACTAAGTATTTGTTGGAAGCTGGTACGGGAGAAGATAGTAGTATATTACGTTGTATTATTCCAAGGGCAGCGGGACATAGAGGAGTCCCGTGTCTAGAGGACCTGAGCGCCTGCGGGATTGGAATGTGTATTGCATCGCTTTGGGGATAGCCTTGCATTGTATGTATGTATAAATTTGGTAATGAGGAACCGGATGGTCGGTAGTAGTGCGGATCGGAGTAATTATTGTACATTGGTATGGTATGGAAAGGAGAAACCTAGAGTAACTGATTTGGGATTAGTAAGGAGGAAGAAGGTATGGCGTTGGTATTAGACAAGTAAGAATGAGTAAGCATTGTAAACCCATAACCTCGAACAACTTTGAGGACAAAGTTCCTAAGGGGGGAAGATTGAAATACCCCGAACTTAAACATAAGGATTAAAATTAATCTAATACGTATTTAAGGGCCTAATGGTACCTAATTAATACTGGTAAGGAAAAATAAATCCAAAAGAAATAAAGAAACGCTTTAAAAGCGGAAAACGCTAAATAAGTGTTAAATAACCATAGGAGGTATGAGACCTCGGTTAGAGTATTATAGGGATTCTAAAGGTTTAATAAGACCTAAATAATATATGGGAACAACTCCCGAAGAAAACGGATCCTTAAAACGGATTAAAATCACTAACGAACCTTAAAGCGCGTTTTTCGAGGTAACAGGGAAAACGTGACTTTAAGCGGGTCAAATAGACTCATAACAATTTTGGTCAACTAAATAATCATTAATAAATATTAGTGAAGCTTTAGAACCAATAAAATCAATAAAACGAGAAGTTAGTAAAAATTGTCAAAAACGGGAAGTTGTGGGGTAGAAACATAAATAACACAAACTTATGTGTCCAATATTGTAAATAGAATTTTAGAAACCCATAAGGGCTGTATGTTGTCCGATGGGGACTCTCCCCTCACACTCCCTCACACACTTCTCTTATTAATAAAAGACAAAAACAATAAAGTAAAACACTCTCCTCACTTTATTCACTCACCACTCTCTCTCCTATCTCTATTCTCTCTTCTCTCACGTGAACACACTCACCCTCACTCTCTCTTTTTTCTTCTTCTTCTACCTCTCAACCGATTTCCATGGCGAAATAAGAGAACCCACACAAACCTCTCTTCTCTCCTCTTGTAACCCCCTCAAATCTCTTCCAAAAATTATAAAAAATATACCATTGGAATCCTCTTATCAAGAGCTACATTTCCATCCTTTCAAAATTCGAAAACCAACATTTTTGTTTTTATGGGTATGTCTCATTTGGAGCTTCAAGGCCACCATTAGAAGGCCCTCCTTCTCCTTGTTCTTTTGAGGTAAAAATCTTCTTGAAACTCCATCTTTTTCTAGCCCTTAAGGGCAAAACAAATTTGGAAACTAACCTCTTGTTACCCCTTGTACTCTAGCCGATTTTGGCCTCATTTGAAATGCCCCAAACCTTGGTATGTTGTTTAAACATTAAATAATAAATTATTAAGACTAAAAAGAGTCTTAGAAACATTAATAAACAATTTAATAAATAGTAAATACAATAAATTGTCTAAAAGGCAATAAAGGGCGAAATATGCTCTAAGCTTGGAATAACCTTGGTTAAGACTTAATAAACTTACCAAGACCTTATATGTATATTAATGAATTTATTAAATCAGTTACCAAAGAAAACCGAGCTTGAAAACAAGTTAAAATACAAAATGTGCTTTGAGGAGCCTTAAAAGCACGTTTTTGAGTAACTGTCGTGTAAATGAGTTTTAAATGGCTAAATGTCCATTATTACTCTTTAAATTAATGTGTACTATTTAGTATCACATTTGGAAGTTTAAATTAATAAGAAATAAATATTTCACTTTTATGTGTTTTGTTATAGTGAATAGCAACTAAAATAAGCTAGTTTGTAACATATATTAACATATGTAATTTAATTGAGCTATAAAGACTAAATAACCCCTTATATGTATATGTGGGTCGGTTTGTATGTGCTGGGACGTCATTTGCTTGCTGATTGAGCAAATAAGTGAACAATCAGTGAGTATTGTAAAAGGCACTATTTGCTTTATGTATTTAATTTCTTAAAAAGCAACTACAATCATTCATTCTCTCATTTCCTTACTATCTCACGTAGCCTTCTCCTTCCTGTTCTCTCTTTCACGATCGAACACACCAGCACAAACATACTACTTCAAATCCTTGTAACTTCTTGCTCACTTGTCCAAATCTAAAACCGAGACCACCGATCTCTTAGTTTCATCAAGCTCTTCGACTTAGTCCCTTCAAATCTTCAAGAGCTCCATTTTGGTGCCAAGAGGAATTTCCATGGAAGGAGCTTGAGTTCATCTTCTTACGTATTATTCTTCTCCTTTGCTTCAAGGTATGGAAACTCAAAGAAAATGGTGTTTCCTCTACGTTTTATGTTAACCAAAGGTAGCTTAAAATTCCTTTGGAAAATGAACGTACGTTGTGTATTCAAACTACCTAAAGAGCCAATGGTTATGACATAGAAAAATGTTCTCAAAAGACTAGTAAAAAAACATACGAACTGCTGTTTGTTTTTGCAGGTCAAAGGCAATATATACTTGTGGAAATTCAGTGTTTTAAGGTTTATGTTATTTAAGGGCCTAAGTGCCAAGCAATTTAAGTTATGCACTATATTGTGTTGTGGTGTAATTTGGTGAAGGTTTGTGTGTGATGGTGTTCTTGATGGATTTAGGAGATTTTGAATGTTTAATGGTGAAAACTATGAGTTTTGGAATGGTGATATGCTAAGAGAACCCATGGCGAAAATTTGTAAAATGTATAAGAAAATTGGGTAACGAGTTGGACAATGTTTTAAGGTGAATCGAAGTGGTATTTTGGCATTAGAATATACCTAAGATCATGTGGTAAGTTTATACAATTAATGGAGGTGGAGAACTAAGGCAACAACACTTGAAAAATGCAATTTTAACAATTCTGTAGGTTTGGTCCGGGACCTAGGTTATGGTTCAAGTCCCGGACTATGCATGAAAATAGGCCGAGAGTGCACCACTGGTTGTGGTCCGGGACTTGGGATGGGTACAAGGACCCGGACCACCCTGCTGAAATACGCCGATAGTTTCTACAAGTGTTGGTCCGGGACTTAGGGTAAGGACCAAGTCCCGGACCACTCTAAAAATGTTGTTAAAGGTTGGAAAATGATGTCTAATGATGGGGATTGATGGATAATGAGGTTGTAAGGTTGTTAAGGACATGTTTGGTGAGTTATAATGACAGTTTGGTGGGTGAGAAGTTGGAATAAAATGTGTGAGTAAAACAAGTTAAAAATGTAAAGATATTTAACTAGCTAACGGAGTTAACTATAGTCGTTCGACGTTACACAAACATGTTACCCCAATGTTAATGAAGGTAACTTTAATGTACCAGTTGTTCGAGAATTGTTCGAGGAACCTAACTGGACAAGGTAGAGTGGACTCCGGCGACAGGTATGGTTTTCTTGCAACCTGTGTCCTACCGGATTACACCGGCTTGTATGCCAATTTGTTTTTCTGAGTGTTTGCCACCTTGTAAGATCAAAACATGTAACGAATTTATAGTAATTCATTTATGTGGCGTAATAGGTCCCGATACCGTTTAACCTCAAATAGGTGTTAAACCTTAGCTAACCAAATCTAGGTACACATGAGATATCGGTATTCGGAGTTAACGACCCAAACCTTGGGAACGTTCTAACCACGGCTATGCGTGAGTTAGTTGTGTATGGTATTGTTTGCAGGTGTGTGAACCTCCCTTGCGTGTTTAACACGGTTTTGATACCGTATGGTGTGTGGATGTGATAGGTTCCATAAAGGAGCTCTAACTACTTAACTATAAGTATGTGTGTACTAATGGGGGGTGAGGAGTCCGGTCATGTTCCGGCCACGCGTGTGATGGACGGGAGTCGATGTCATACCCGGTTCGACTCTCTTGGTGTATGTTAGGTTGTACTCATTGGGTTTCCAATCTTCCCTTTAGCTTAGCCAAAGCTATGTTACTGACTCACGTCGGTTTTCTGGGGCATACAATGGTTGTTCAGTGTGCTTGGTTTACTGTACCTAACACCTTAGTGTTAAGTTATCTGTTCTTAAAGAAACGGTAGCAAGTTATGGAACGAGCTTATCAGGAGTTTGGCAACATTCTCTAGGCTCTAAAATGAACTAATTATGGTGGGTTGGTTCCTTAAGAGAACCGTACCCGTTGTGTTATGTGTTATGGATGTATTGCAATTCCTTTTCGGTGTGAAGTTATATGTGGTAAATTGTGGATATGTGGGTTATGGTTATGAATTCAGGTTTGTATAAGAAACGTTTAAGGATAACTTGATTGATGGGTAAATGTTGTCTGTTAAGGAGTAGTAACTCCATTAAGAGGAGTGCCACACTAGGGTTAAAGGAAACAATGTTGGTTTGTTATGTGGGGTGTGGATGTGTTGGGTGTTTGTTAAGCCCTATAGCTGGGCGTGTGCATTGTGTTGTGTGTTATGGTTTACATGCAGGATTTAAATATAATCAACAGCATGCTGAGACGACAATAGTTGTGCGTGGCCCGGTAGCATGCGGGCTGCGGGATTACCATACCAGCAAAGGTGCTGACCCCCTTGGGGGCCACCCTTTTCTCCTTTTTTCTATTTCAGGTACAAGGAGCTGGAAGCCGTTCGAGAGTAGGACGGGGTAGATGTTTGTACATTGGTAGCCCTTTAATGGTGTATGTATTATAGGTGTAGTAAGACCGAATTTGTTATCGGCATTGGTTAGTGAATACTCGGTATAGTGGGGGATGTATATGTAAATAATTGTTGGAAATGGAATCAGGATTGTGTGGTGTAGTTGCTCGGGGATCTAGTCCATCAGACCGATATATATGTATGTATTAGCCTTGTTAGCCACGTGGGTGGTTAACGGCGTGTAACACCAACGGATTAAGTAATGTGATGGTTATGTTTCCGCTGCAGATGGTTATAAGGTGCGACGTTGTGGATGGGGTGTTACAAAAAGTGGTATCAGAGCGAAGTATCGCTCTGATGACTGAATTACCGAGCTTAGGAAGTACCGAGTTAAGATTTTAGTACTTTGGGTTAGGGTTGAGTGATAGCGTGAGAGATACGCTAGTTAGGAACTACCAGAAATACTGGAACCTACCTATCCATCCCGCCCTCCACAACCCCTATTTTATGACTTGGGAAGGAACGCCAGAGAGATGAAAGCCCTCTCTTACCCGGGAAGACCCGGTCTGGCTGTTATTAACTATCTTGTAAGTATGGGGAACCTGTCATACGGTAGATTCTGAAAATTAGAAATCCCGGAGACGGTTCCCAGGTGAACAACTGTAACCGCACTTGATAGCAAAGAATGGAGAATCTGTGTAGGAAGAATGAAATTTCCAGCAACCTGGGTCGACATGCCGAGCAGTCGAAAACTACCAGCTTGCAACAGGCAAGAAGTGAAATAATGAAACCCGAGACGAGAGTCTACGGGATGGCAATGTTAGGTGATGGTACCAACGGTATACCAACCGACAAAGGAACTACAACGTAGTACCCAAACAAGAGACAAGTCTCAGTAACCACGACAAATGCGTGGAATGGGCTACGAAGAAGATACAATAATAAGTAAAAAGGGGTCTCCCAGAATGGGAAACACCCTAGTTAATGTTTATTAGAGGAGGACAATGAGAAGTTGTGCAGGAGATTAGTTACCAATTAGAGTATCCAAGTAAGGACCCATGAGCCACTGAATACGGTGCAGACAAAAACAGTACCGCAGCCGGTACATGTTGAACCGACAGCCAGTTAACAGGGCGCACTTGCCGTGGCAAGTGCAGCTATAACAGGGCGGTTCGAAGAAAAAAAAAAAAGACAACTACAAACTACTTAGTAAAATACCCAGAAATTAAATGTGATCATCGTAACCGTGGAAGGGCTTAACAGCCTAACCTTTGTAAATGGGAATATACCAGTCAGCAAGAAGCTAGACTTGGTTAAGGCAAGAAGGTGTTGTGAAACCAGGAGAATTTTCTTTCAAACTCAGATTATTTCAAACTCTTTTCTTTCAAAACCAAATTCTCTTTTAAACCAGTACTCCTTTTACCCTTCTTTCAAACCAGATTACCTTTGAATAACGGACGGAAACCGGTGAACCCGAGGGTAGCAACCCGACGGTATGGATGGAGTTCAGAATAATAAACGATGGATAAACCTTCCCTGGAATGAGTTCGGGAAGCACGGAATGTATATTGTCAGAGGACAATATAAGGGAGTTGACAACAGAATACTTCACCTAGGCGTGTAACGGACACTACGAGTGTACCAACTGTGTTGTGGGACGACCGCACTCCGATAGGAGCATGTGGGCCTGACAGACCTACTTATGGGTTAGTCGGGTAAGTAGTAATGTATCAGTATGATACCCCATATATGTATACGAGAAGAGTCCGAAACACGGGAAGTAGTCGACTCCATACTACGGTCAGCAGTAAAAGTCAAGTAAGAACTAAGGATTACCACGAATGGTTGAAGTAAAGGAACCCAGTTGAGAAGACTAAAGAATTGGTAAATACGTCCAAGAGAATGTGTAGAGTCAAGAAGTGCGAAGAGCACGGATGGTTATGCAAAGACATCACGTATGTCTTAGGAAGTTGAAGGAATGAGACATGGTAGCTGGAACGAATACCCAGCTAAGGAAGTAAGAAGGCATAGTCTACTGAATGTACTCATAGGTGAAAGTTAAATGTAATGGCATACCTTAGTAACACCCAGGAGTAGTCCTTGAAGGGTGTTTGGGATCAAACATTGTTGGATGGGGCAACGTAACAGAAACGTAAGAAGGGAACCCACTTAACAGTAGGACCCTAAGTTGCCAAAGAGACAACTTGGAAGGAATCGAGATGTGACGACCTTGTTAAACCATGTAATGTCGTACAGAAAGGTAAATGTGTGGTAATAGCCTTTAGTGAGCAGAGCTCGAGGCAGTGGCTTATAAGCCACAAGCGAGATAGGTCATGTAATTGAATCAATTATAGAAGTTTATGTTGTACAGGAAAATCGAGCGGAGAACGAACCACTGCTTAAAGAGTGGGGATACCTCTAGATATGGTGAAACCGCGAGAGCGGTAGATGTGTGGATCAAGTTTAGGAAATATGTGGAGGATGAACCATGTTGTTATTACCCCAGGATGATTTGAATAAAATAATACGAAAGAAAGTGTTTGTAACAGTGGTGTAGACAGGAAGAGTACTAAGTCTGGTAGCAACCACCATAGGTGTGTGATGTAAATGTGTAGCGAACAACGCTTAGGAAAATAAAGGCTCGAGAAATAGTGTATGCAGAAATCAGCCAAACGGGTGGCCGAATATAATAACGGATGCAGTGTAAGTGATGTTGTATAATGAAAGAGGATACGGTGTGTACTAAGCGACCGTTGTATAAATATTATTAAGGGATGGTATGACAATTAAGCAGAGTTGTGAGTTAAACCCAGTGGAGATACAACAGTAAGTTATAACGAATAAGCTGGACAGTAACCAGTAGCCGGTATTATGAGATAAGAATCTCAGTAAAACACAGTGTGAATTCCTATTGCAATCGCATGAGAGATTTACTGCCAAGAGTTACGCCTCTGCACTCTGTATGACTGAGTGTTTTGGTATTGCGTTTGCGCAATAACGATCGAGTGGGATAGCTAGGATTTGGAAGATGATAATTGTGGAAGGCGAACAAAGAGAATTATAACACTATAAGACCGAGGCATATGAAATGCAAGGTCATATCAATGAAATGATAGGTACAGAACTAAATATGGAAGCAGGACTGGCAATAAGTGACTACAGTAGCACTAAGTATCAAATATCGGTATGAAATATACCTCAGGTGTAGGAAATAACTGGGAGAGCACTACACATCAGGTAGTAGCTCAACCTCAACCGACAGTAAGTCGAAAGGAATTGAGGCAATCATTGTGAAATACATAGCATATCACAGTAAACTACTGGAGGTGAATAGAAAGTTTGTAACTCACCGAATCGCACGGTAAGAGATACCACGCGTTGGTTGAGAAACCATGGTTACCAAGATAAAGGTAAAGAATTGGAGGTGTACAATACAGTATGAATAACGAATGGACAGGTCAGAATCGAAACTGGTTAGGAGTTAAGAAAACTCCAATGAGAATTCTTGGTAAAGGAACTAAACCGCTAATATGGTCAAGATCCTTTAACAGACCGCGTGGTAGTTAAAACACTTCACGACGGCAGAACATTTGAAGCCAATGTTCAGTGATTGATTACGTGGGCGTAATCCCTTTTAAGGGGGGTAGAGCGCAAAGCCGCTTAGTGTGTTTTACCGTACAAGTGTACGTGAACTATGTTGTGCATAGCACAAAATAGGTTATAATGGTTGTTGATGGGTTGGCATGGTTAATAATTGGTTATGATGGTGGTTTGGTTAAATGGTGGTATTTGCGCACAGAAGATGCGAAATACGTTGTGGTAGGTGAGACTACCTTGTTAATGGTGGGTAAGTACAGTGTTAAGGAGTAAATAAACCCTGGGGGAACTAAAACCCCAATGGGTGTGTTTGCATAATACCAAATGTAACACGATGTATTGTATTTGATTAAAAATATGATATATATATAAGTGTGGTGATTTACGAAGGGTATGAAACTGACATGGAATAGTAAGAATTAGACTAGGTAACTTGATTAAAAGAGGAATGGAGGTAATTGATGGACTAAGTTCTATCCCTGGAGATGTGATGATTATGATTAGAAGGATGAAAAGATAGAAAGTGGAAATGTTGTATTAATTTGTTGAAAATGAAGTGGGAGGTGGGAACTTGATTGCATGCGATCAAGGGAAGCCGAACACAAATTGGGGTGGAAGGATAGTTCAACACTGATGCTGATCACATCAGGGTTGGATGACTCTTGAAGCTCCCTATAAGTGGTCACAAATAACACCATTAAGAAAGGATGCAAGAGCATAAGTTGGACTTGGAGTTGTATTGAGTTTCAAAGAAGGGTTTCAATCATGGTATTTCCAAAACAGTGGATTGATATTTTGAATAAGGATTCTTGTTTACTTAACCTGGTAAAGGATATTTTGTAGTACTTGCTCACGAGCTGAGGACGTATGAGCCTTTGTCTTCGGACCGGTGACATGAGAAGTACATATGTTAAAAATTAAGTGAATGTTTTGATCTCCCAAAGGAACGGGGACCAGCAGGTGTCCATCGCGACCGGGTTCTGCGGGGATCACAGTGTATATGTACTCAACATGGGACTCGAGCCCATGAAGAGATGGAAAGGTATTTCTATTTGTTATACGTGCTAAGGCATGTTGTGAGATGTGTAATAAATATTACTTGACCTTGAGATGATGGTTCAGTTCTGAATTGATTATGTTACTTGGGCCTATGAGTCCAAAGGGGTTATGTTACCCAGACCTGAGAGTCTGAGGGTTGTTATGTGAGTACAATACTGTTAAGGTACCCGGACCATTGAGTCCGAGGTAATCATGTGAGAATGATGTTATGGATGGATGTGTATGTGAACCCGGACCTTCAAGTCCGAGGTTGTGGTGTAAGGTGTGTTGGTTATGGAAGTATTTTATTATACAAGTAATTCCGTATTCTAAACCAATGATATGTGGGAAGTGTGAACTTCGGGGACGAAGTTCTTTTAAGGGGGTAGACTGAAATACCCCAAACCTTGGTATGTTGTTTAAACATTAAATAATAAATTATTAAGACTAAAAGAGTCTTAGAAACATTAATAAACAATTTAATAAATAGTAAATACAATAAATTGTCTAAAAGGCAATAAAGGGCGAAATATGCTCTAAGCTTGGAATAACCTTGGTTAAGACTTAAAAACTTACCAAGACCTTATATGTATATTAATGAATTTATTAAATCAGTTACCAAAGAAAACCGAGCTTGAAAACAAGTTAAAATACAAAATGTGCTTTGAGGAGCCTTAAAAGCACGTTTTTGAGTAACTGTCGTGTAAATGAGTTTTAAATGGCTAAATGTCCATTATTACTCTTTAATTAATATGTGTACTATTTAGTATCACATTTGGAAGTTTAAATTAATAAGAAATAAATATTTCACTTTTATGTGTTTTGTTATAGTGAATAGTAACTAAAATAAGCTAGTTTGTAACATATATTAACATATGTAATTTAATTGAGCTATAAAGACTAAATAACCCCTTATATGTATATGGGGTCGGTTTGTATGTGCTGGGACGTCATTGCTTGCTGATGAGCAAATAAGTGAACAATCAGTGAGTATTGTAAAAGGCACTATTTGCTTTATGTATTTAATTTCTTAAAAAGCAACTACAATCATTCATTCTCTCATTTCCTTACTATCTCACGTAGCCTTCTCCTTCCTGTTTCTCTTTCACGATCGAACACACCAGCACAAACATACTACTTCAAATCCTTGTAACTTCTTGCTCACTTGTCCAAATCTAAAACCGAGACCACCGATCTCTTAGTTTCATCAAGCTCTTCGACTTAGTCCCTTCAAATCTTCAAGAGCTCCATTTGGTGCCAAGAGGAATTTCCATGGAAGGAGCTTGAGTTCATTTTACGTATTATTCTTCTCCTTTGCTTCAAGGTATGGAAACTCAAAGAAAATGGTGTTTCCTCTACGTTTTATGTTAACCAAAGGTAGCTTAAAATTCCTTTGGAAAATGAACGTACGTTGTGTATTCAAACTACCTAAAGAGCCAATGGTTATGACATAGAAAAAGTTCTCAAAAGACTAGTAAAAAACATACGAACTGCTGTTTGTTTTGCAGGTCAAAGGCAATATATACTTGTGGAAATTCAGTGTTTTAAGGTTTATGTTATTTAAGGGCCTAAGTGCCAAGCAATTTAAGTTATGCACTATATTGTGTTGTGGTGTAATTGGTGAAGGTTTGTGTGTGATGGTGTTCTTGATGGATTAGGAGATTTTGAATGTTTAATGGTTGAAAACTATGAGTTTTGGAATGGTGATATGCTAAGAGAACCCATGGCGAAAATTTGTAAAATGTATAAGAAAATTGGGTAACGAGTTGGACAATGTTTTAAGGTGAATCGAAGTGGTATTTGGCATTAGAATATACCTAAGATCAGTGGTAAGTTTATACAATTAATGGAGGTGGAGAACTAAGGCAACAACACTTGAAAAATGCAATTTTAACAATTCTGTAGGTTTGGTCCGGGACCTAGGTTATGGTTCAAGTCCGGACTATGCATGAAAATAGGCCGAGAGGCACACTGGTTGTGGTCCGGGACTTGGGATGGGTACAAGGACAGGACCACACCTGCTGAAATACGCCGATAGTTTCTACAAGTGTTGGTCCGGGACTTAGGGTAAGGACCAAGTCCCGGAACCACTCTAAAAAATGTTGTTAAAGGTTGGAAAATGATGTCTAATGATGGGGATTGGATGGATAATGAGGTTGTAAGGTTGTTAAGGACATGTTTGGTGAGTTATAATGACAGTTTGGTGGGGTGAGAAGTTGGAATAAAATGTGGAGTAAAACAAGTTAAAAATGTAAAGATATTTAACTAGCTAACGGAGTTAAACTATAGTCGTTCGACGTTACACAAAACATGTTACCCCAATGTTAATGAAGGTAACTTTAATGTACCAGTTGTTCGAGAATTGTTCGAGGAAACCTAACTGGACAAGGTGGTGGACTCCGGCGACAGGTATGGTTTTCTTGCAACCTGTGTCCTACCGGATTACACCGGCTTGTATTGCCAATTTGTTTTCTGAGTGTTGCCACCTTGTAAGACAAACATGTACGAATTATAGTAATTCATTTATGTGGCGAATAGGTCCCGATACCGTAACTCAAATAGGTGTTAAACCTTAGCTAACCAAATCTAGGTACACATGAGATATCGGTATTCGGAGTTAACGACCCAAACTGGGAACGTTCTAACCACGGCTATGCGTGAGTTAGTTGTGTATGGTTATTGTTTGCAGGTTGTGAACCTCCCTTGAGGTTTAACACGGTTTTGATACCGTATGGGTTGTGGATGTGATAGGTTCCATAAAGGAGCTCTAACTACTTAACTATAAGTATGTGGTACTAATGGGGGGTGAGGAGTCCGGTCATGTTCCAGGACCCGCGTGTGATGGACGGGAGCGATTGTATACCGGTGCGATTCTGGTGTAGTTAGGTTGTTTACTCATGGGTTCCAATCTCCCTTAGCTTAGCCAAAGCTATGTTACTGACTCACGTCGGTTTTCTGGGCAGACAATGGTTGTTCAGTGTGCTTGGTTTACTGTACCTAACGCACCTTAGTGTTAAGTTATCTGTTCATTTAAAGAAACGGTAGCAAGTTATGGAACGAGCTTATCAGGAGTTTGGCAACATTCTCTAGGCTCTAAAATGAACTAATTATGGTTGGGTTGGTTCCTTAAGAGAACCGTACCCGTTGTGTTATGTGTTATGGATGTATTGCAATTCCTTTTCGGTGTGAAGTTATATGTGGTAAATTGTGGATATGTGGGTTATGGTTATGAATTCAGGTTTGTAATAAGAAACGTTTAAGGATAACTTGATTGATGGGTAAATGTTGTCTGTTAAGGAAGTAACTCCATTAAGAGGAGTGCCACACTAGGGTTAAAGGAAACAATGTTGGTTTGTTATGTGTGGGTGTGTGGATGTGTTGGGTGTTTGTTAAGCCCTATAGCTGGGCGTGTGCATTGTGTTGTGTGTTTATGGTTTACATGCAGGATTTAAATATAATCAACAGCATGCTGAGACGACAATTAGTTGTGCGTGGCCCGGTAGCATGCGGGCTGCGGGATTACCATACCAGCAAAGGTGCTGACCCCCTTGGGGGCCACCCTTTTCTCCTTTTTTCTATTTCAGGTACAAGGAGCTGGAAGCCGTTCGAGAGTAGGACGGGGTAGATGTTTGTACATTGGTAGCCCTTTAATGGTGTATGTATTATAGGTGTAGTAAGACCGAATTTGTTATCGGCATTGGTTAGTGAATACTCGGTATAGTGGGGGATGTATATGTAAATAATTGTTGGAAATGGAATCAGGATTGTGTGGTGTAGTTGCTCGGGGATCTAGTCCATCAGACCGATATAATATGTATGTATTAGCCTTGTTAGCCACGTGGGTGGTTAACGGCGTGTAACACCAACGGATTAAGTAATGTGATGGTTTATGTTTCCGCTGCAGATGGTTATAAGGTGCGACGTTGTGGATGGGGTGTTACATCATTGGTGGAGTGAGAATCTTGTTCTGGAGCCACTCCAAGCTTCATTTACACCCTTGCAAGGTAATGAGAATTCTAAACCCTAAAACCTACTTAAAGCTTAATAATAGCTAGGGTTAGTTTTAGTGTATTGAAGTGTGTATGTATATGTGGGCTGTAGTGTAGAACATTGGTTTATAAACCGGTGAGAAGAGGAGAGGAAGAGGAAGAA
The DNA here is from genome assembly GCA_023374045.1 of Limonium bicolor. NCBI lineage: Eukaryota > Viridiplantae > Streptophyta > Magnoliopsida > Caryophyllales > Plumbaginaceae > Limonium > Limonium bicolor. Next base: position 209,373,332 of record CM041782.1, read on the forward strand.
AAGCGAGAGGAAGAAAAGATTAGAAGAGAAACAAGGTAAGGATACTCACCTTTGTGTAGCCTTGTATATATACGTATGTAATAGATTTTTAGAAGTTTGAAATGAGTAATGAAAATGGTATTGTGTAGTAATGTATTGTGCAGGAGAATCTAAGTGCTTAAAACCGTTGAAAGACATGTAAAATGTATTGAAACTTAGTTGGGTATTGATTGAGTATGTGCAGGAATTTTATTGTGTTGTAGTGATGTTGAGGTGTGGATAAGATGTATTGTATAAACAGGTTGTGAGAATGGGGAATTGTGAGCTGAAATGGGTGTGAGCAAGTAAGAATTATAAGGGAGGCTATGTCGAATTTTATCTAGGAATTTGAGGACTTAGATACATTTGGAACAGATTTTGGAAAGTTAAAATGAATGGTTTAGTAGCTTGTAACAGATTTGGATATGAGGTGGTCAATGGGATGGAATTAGGTTGTGAGTAATGTATTTTGGATGCTAGGAGTAGGATTAGTTGAGGAAGTAATGGAGGTTAGAAGTTGAGTGATAAATCTGTAGCATGATAGTGGAAACCAAAATCTGTAGCAAAGAGGTATCGAATTGCGTTGTGGAACTAGGAAAGAGTAGTGTGCAAGAATCGGTAAAAAGAGTGTTGGACTTGGGTGTAGGTAATGTAATGGCTTGGAAATGTATTTGGGATGCTAGAAGTGACATTGGTAGAGAAAGTATTGAATGATAGAAGTTGCAACAAAAATCTGTAGCACAAGGGTAACAAAAATTGTTACAAGTGTTGTAAAGAAATGAGGAAATTGTGTAAGTTGATTGATGGATTTAGTAATGAATTTGAGGGATGAACTAAGGCAATTTGGAGGGCCTAGGTAGTGGTAAAACATGTGGGATTAAGTGTAGGAACAATGGGGAAGTAATGGGTAAAAGAGAGGACTGAAAACAGAAACGAAAATGCAAATACTGGGCCGGACCGAACTTGCGACCGGACTTGCAAGTTCGGTCGGACCAGAAAAATTCTCCCGTCAGTAACCTTCTGGAATGGACCGAACTTGCGACCAGACTTGCAAGTTCGGTCGGCCAGAAAAATTTCCGTCGAGTAAGCTACTGGAATGGACCGACCTTGCGACCGGACTTGCAAGGTCGGTCGGGCTAAAATTTTCACATACGAAACTTACTGGAATGGACCGACCTTGGGACCGGACTTGCAAGGTCGGTCGGCCCTGTAATTCTCCAGCGTAATTCCTTACTGACTTGGACCGAACTTGCGACCGGACTTGCAAGTTCGGTCGAGTCATACAAAAAAAAATAATTTAATTAAGTTAAATAATAGTTATATATATATACATGTATGTGTATACCCACCTATACATATGTGCATATATGTAAGTAAACCAATGTTAAGTAATTAAAAGTAAGTAAATAAAATGTAAGTATAAGAATGTGAAGACTTAGTAAGTATGAGTTAGGAAGCGTAAGGGTAACCGAATTAAATTAATGATAGTTAGATTAATTATTCGGTTGTATGTATATCATAGGATTTGAATTGTGAACACCGGAGGAACGTTGGGATACGAGTACAACGGTGAGAGGTATGATTTCTTCATGCCCTGTATCCTAATCTGGTTACCCCGATTTGTGTGCTTATTTGATCACCTAAATAAGATAAATGCATGAATCGGACTATATTGCACTTACCTGTGCTTGACTTATGTGTTCTCGATATTTATTGTCTTGAGCACTAGTTGTATAATTCATGAAATGTATGAATGATGATGACTTGTATTTGAATCTTGTATGGTACTTAAGTATTGTATTGTATTTTGTATAAATGGGTATTGAGCATAGTAATTGTGTATGTGGCTTGTATGAATGACTTCTGCTAATTCCTAACTACCTAACTCCTAACTTAAGTGAGTAAACCGGAATGAGTAGAAGTCCGATATAGCTTCGGCCACGCGTGAGAGGCGAGTCACAAGAGGTTGGCTGCAATTCCTGACTCTTAAACTGGTCCGCGGCCCAAATCCCTTAAATGGGTAGCATCCCGGATTGGTGAGTCAAGTAAATCCCGGAGATGGGACGGAGTATTCCCCAGGGTCGGAGGTCCCGACGACTTAACTTGAGTAAGAGTAAGAGTAAGTAAGTATGGATCCGTAAGTAAGTATGAGTATGAGTATGTATGCGTATGTGTGAAGTAACGAGTAAAAGAGTAATCTCCACCCGATTAACCCGGGTGGACCAATGAAGCTAACAAGAATTGTATATTGTGTATGTAATGTGTATGTGTAATTCGGAAAAAGGTAAGTATGTATTGAATGGTTTATGTTGTACTTCTTGTATGTAACGAAGTGTATGTATGTGTGTATGTCATGCGTAACGTGTTGTAATATTATGTATAAGAGCATGTATGCATGTATGCTTGAATGAAATCAACCGCATGTATTCGACCAAGTGGTCGGCGTACCCTCACTAGTACGCGGGGTATGCGGTTATCATGCGCAGCGAAAGCTGACCCCCTAGGGGGAACGTTTTTAGTGTGCAGGTACCCGGAGCGGATGTGGTCAAGGTAAGAGACCGGCGGCACACCCTTGTACTTAGAAAGTAAGTAGTTGTGAGGAATGTGTAGATGTAGGCTCTTAGTGAGTATGTATGAACTTGGAAGAGATATTATAATTGTATAAGAATCCTAGTAGACTCGGTTAAGTATATTGTATTGTATGAATTATGGAGGAGTAAGTAATGAATGGAGCATTGTTGTATTTGATTGATGAAGGGAGTATGTATTATAGATGTGTAATACTCGGGATTCCGGTCCATCAGACCGATGCTGTATGTAGTAGCAGTAGCCTTGTTAGTCACGTGGGTGACTAACCACATTGTATCACCCCCATTATGTAAGTATGTATCCGCTGCGTGTATCTGATGTGTAAGGAGATTGGGCGGTAAGCACAGCATTAATGGTAGGGGTGTTACAACCAATATGAAGAAAAAAACCCAGTTAACCCCTTTAGGTTAAGGCAAATTCGTATACACGGCGGTTCCGTGCACAACACTGTGCGAACCTTGTGATATGGCAGTCCCAGTCAGCAGCTGACTGGGTTGTTTTGCTGACTGGGTTGCTTTTTTTATTATATTAACTTTAAATGATTGTAACTTTTAATATATAAGTCTAAAATAAAAAAAAAATTATATCATTGTTTATCTAAATTCAAGCTCTTCAAAACAAGACCAGTCATGGATATGTTTTGACAACTTAAAAAAAACTTATTTTTACATGTGTATGATGATAAACTAAAATCAAATATGATTCATTAGTTTGGATATATGATTCATTAAAATTGATATTATGATTCATTAACTAATAAATAGTGAATTAGATTACAAATTTTGAACCCGATAAAAATCATTATTGTTTTGTAGTGTATTATTATTGTTGTATGGTATATTTTAAACCTTATATGGTGAATCATGTATTTTTTATGTATCAAATATTTTGTTTTGTGTTGTATTATTGTTTAAAATTTTTCTTTTCATATGTGATTGATGATTCAATAAAATGATGTTATGATTCATTAAACTTGATATTATGATTCATTAACTAATAAGTGGTGAATTAGATAACAAACTCCGGAACCGATAAAATTCATTATTGTTTTTAGTGTATTATTATTGTATTGTAATATATTTTAAAACTTACATGTTGAATGATGTATTTTTCTTACGTACCAAATATTGTTTTGTATTGTATTATTATTTAAATTTTTATTTTATATGTTACTGATCATACACTAAAATGATGTTATAATTCATTATATTTGATATTATGATTCATTGAAATTGGTATTATGATTCATTAACTAATAAGTGGTGAATTAGGTAACAAACTTTGGATCAAATACTGAACCATTATTGTTTTGTGGTGTATTATAAACTGTATGTGGTGAATCATAAGTGTCGTTGATATGTACATATAACTAGCATAAATTTTTAAACTTGTCAAAACATATTCATGATTGGTCTTGTTTTAAAGAGCTTGAATTTAGATGAACAATGGTGCAATTTTTTTTTATTTTGGACTTATATTTTAAAAGTTATGACAATTTAAAGTTAATACAAATATTACACCATTTTATTATGCCACATAAGCAGTCCAATCAGCAAGCTGACTGGACTGCCACTTACATCCCCGCTCCATTATCGGAATAAACCGTCCGCACTATCTACCGTCTGTTAGGTTAACATATTGGATGAAGCTAATTTATATATCTCAAAACATATTAAAATATAATGTACAAAGATACTATAAAACAATATTAATAATAATTCAAAAATAATAATAAATTATTGTAAGCTATAATATATAACTTTAAAAACGTAATATTACATAAAATTATTTAAAATGATTTTTAAAGAACTTATTAAAATTTGTTCAAAAGTAAATAAAAATTTAGAGTAAATTACTCGGAATCTCCTTGAGGATTTGGGATAATACAGTTAACCCCTTGTGTTTATCATGATTATTGGTAACCACCTTCAGGTTACAGTATTTTGACTATGAGCCCCTGAACTATAACTTCGTTATCAAGACGTTAACAACGTGTTGACCCGTCAGCTTAATCACATTAATAATGACAGACCAGACAAAAAACAATACTTAATCAGTATTATTATTTTCCTAAAAATGTCAACTCTACATCGAAAATGCATCTGAAGTGGGATGAGGGAGAGTTAAACGATGTTGATTAAGCAGTTTAGTTGTCCAATATGACATTATTGATGTGATTAATCTGACAGATCAACACGTAGTTAACTACCTGATAACAGAGTTATAGTTCAGGGGCGCGTAGTCAAATATACCTTAACCTCAAGGTGATTACCAATAATTATGATAAACACAAGGGGTTATTAACTGTATTTCCCAAAGCCTTAAGGGATTTTCTAATTACTCAAAAATTTATAAAATCTAATATAAAGCAAATTCAAAAATTGTTATTCATTACTAATCACGTTGTTACTTAAAGCATTCATATTCCAGATCACTAATTAATCTTCTCACGTTGTTAGTAGCTAACCTGGTTGTATAGTTTTCTACAACCTTTAGGATTAAGTCCTTATCCCATTTATCACCTCTCAATCATATGTATACACTCACATTGATTTAGTTTACTACTTCCATGGACTTTAATTTGACCCTAAGTATAGATGGTCTTAGGCCTTGTAATTCTTATCCACTTCAATGAATTGGTCAGCTTTACCCCCTTGGTCTACTTAGTTGGTTTGTCAACGTGGTTTACACTAATCTGGTCAACGTTTTCACTAGGTCAAATTTGATATAGTCAACTTGTTTCTATTGACCTTAGGATTACTCCTAGTTACTCAATCTTTTTACATAAACCCTAACCATTTATGTAAAGTTTTAAGTATACCCTTAACAATTCTACTAATGACTTAGGTTTCATGGGGTACTATTCCTTCTTTGCCACCCATATATAGATATTTTAGGGGGCTTACCTTGTCATCATAGTCTTTATAATGTTAAAGACTTGAATGTTGTACACATGGACTTGTTTCATGTGTTATGTTATAACATATGTTGTTACATTGTCCTATTGTGCATTCCTTGTGTATTCTTTGTATTTTTGAGTATATTGGTAAACTTTACTATTCATTGTAACAATATTGTTACTTAATTTCTTCTCATGATTTATGATCTTAAATCATGTATTAATGTATTACATGTTACATTAACATTAGGAGTTGTTTCCTCCTTATAAATGTTCCCTCTTTAGTCCATTATTTCATATGGGTTTTAGTACCCATTTTTGACTATGCATACTTGTTTATGTCTGTATGTATATATGGTCTCCAACCATAATATATACTCATCCTTATATACATTATTCTTGTGTATGTATATATTTACCACGTAGGTAAATTTGTGAGTTTTAAAACTCTTATATTATATGTTACATTTTATCATCTTATATTAGATGGTTATTCCCATTAGTTGTATTATATTATACAACTTATATTAAGGTTATTATCCTAATATTATGTAACATTTTATGTTGTATAATTACAACTCCTAAGGTTTATTCAACAAATACCTTAGTTTACAAATCTTATTTATTTAGTTTGTCACATTGTTTAATGTGAATATCCTTCCTTATATTAATTCCATCTAAACCATATAATTGTTATAACATTTATAACATTATAGACCTTAGTCTAAAATTCATTTTCCAACCTTTAATATTTTGGTACAGCCCTGATTTATTAAATTCTATTTTGACCACATAACATTATGTAATGTTATTCCATATGCTAATATCATTTGATATGATATTTTTATTTCCTTTAACTTATAACCTATAGTTTTTATACAAAACTATTATATATTGCCACATAGGCATATATATTAAACCTTATTATTTTCCATAACACATAGTTTCCTTTATTTACAAGATCACCCCATCATTTATACCATGTTATATATACCATTTATATAACATTTCTAACTTATAAAAAGGGTATAACCTATGATTATATTTTTGTAAATTCCGAACAAACCCACCATATTCTTATAATTGCCATTTGGCCCAATTTATAACATACAGTTTTATAATATCATTAAAACTATATATTATACATATATCTTAACAAATACCCTTATATAATTCCAAAATCACCAAATTTCACCAAAGGGTTTAATTACCCTATTAACCCTATACTTCGGTATTTGCTATACCACCACTTATATTTCTCCCAAGTGTCATAATGACATAATAACTATATATTATACATATATAGTTTATTTTTAATTCCAAAATCAACCCAATAAATTCCTAAAAATTGGTAATAGCCCATGGGTGTTTATAATACCATTTTACACCCTTAATTTTCGGTAATAACATATATACCACATATGTTATAAAATTGTTACAATTAAATACATAACTTATTATAAAACCTTAAATAAGTTATTTAACTTATCTAATTTGGTCAAAACCTACCATATGGTCAAGGTTGACCACCTTAATATTTCCTTGACCATTAATCTCCATTTATTACGGTTTTGTACCCAAACTTTCTAGAAATCACCATTTAACCCCAAAACTTTATATAATCTTATAATTTTTATATAAACTCATTTAAACCTCTAAATTTTGGCTATATCCTTTTATAGCCCCCAAATTTAATTTAATTACACCTAAGACCGCAATAATATGCGGTAATGCATATTTAGCGCCTAAACTTAATTAAAAGCTTATAAATGCATAAATAAAATGGCCTAAAGTACATGGCCTTATTACAAACATTGGCTTACAAAATAAATTACACATAAATGTCCAAAAAATGCATTAAACTTTCGGCCCTCACCATATCTTTTCAATATTTACCAATTTTCCACATAATGTCTTAAATTTGACAATTATGTTAATTAATTACTTAGATAAATTTATTAAACCATTCCTTAATCACCTAAGGTCAAAATAAGACCTTATTAACCATGTTCACTCACGGCATATACATATACATATGTATAATTACATATTAATATACCAAGTGAAGGTTTAAGTGATTTATACCTTGTTTTTGCCTAGTTTAGGCCTTGTTTGATTTCGGCTGCTTAGGAATAAAATTTCCACAGCTTCTTTTACATGTTTTCGAACAGCAACAAAAGCATAGTTAGTCTCCAAGCAAGATCTAACCATAAGAAGTGTTTTAATGTATATTTCAAGGTAAAATTTACCTTAGAATAACAAGGTAGCCAAGGGTTGTCTTCGGCCTAAATATACAGAAGGTAAAGAGCATCAAAAGAGCTACTAAACCAAGGCTTAAAACCGGTATAACTTAGATTCGAAGATGGCTAATTTTTACCTTGTTTAAAATGCCAAAAATGGTGTTTTTGGCTTGGATCTGGCTATACCTTGAAGCTCTTGATAGATCCACTGAATAATTATGTTAAGAATAAGATTATAAGGCTAGGAGAACAGGTTTTACAACTGGATCTAAATAGAATCAAAAGATAAGTGCTTAAAGCACATTTTTGTACCTTAAGAACAAGATTGGGTTTCTCCACCTTCTTCCCTTGTTATGGCCGAGATTTGCCCTTCATTTAACCTCCAAAACAACCTAGATCCATGGATGGAAGTGGTTGATGCTTAGATCCACCGAAAGGAGAAAGATTTGTAAAGAAATTGAACATAAAATGGCTTAATAAGCTTACCTATGTCAATTGGTGTTCTCCTCTGTTCTTCACATGTTAGCCACGGTTTGGAGAAGCAAAGAGAGGATGGAGGAGCCTTGGTGTCGGCTGGGAAGCAAGGCAAATGAGAGAATAGGTCAATTTTGCCTTAAAACCCTTTTTTTGCTTTGTTTAATGTATTTAGTGTGTGATGACTCACCATAGATAGGTGGCATCGATTATTGGAGGGGCAAAGGGGGTCTCACACATTTTTTTTTGAAGGCTGAATCAATCAAGGAGTCAAAAAGTGTGATATATAGACTATAATATGATAAAGGTAAAAGTAGTCCCTTAATTTAAGGAATGTGTTGGAACCTTGTCCCTTGAGCTTGCAAGTGGCGAAAATAGGCTCCCTTGCTTGTGGCTGTCGACCTCATGTGGTCTAAGGGGTCAAACTTTGACCTTTTGACCATTCTTAGTCAATGTTGACTCAAACAGGCCCCTTTTTAGAGTTTTATTAATATTTTAATATTAAATTTGTAAAAATTTGTAAATTTCTAGAATTAAATTCCTAATATGATATAATATGATATATTATCATATTTAAAGGTAATTATGACCTTTAAGCCCATTAAAAACCAATTTAGAAGGCAATTTCACAAAAACGTGTTTTAAGGTGTTTTAGTGCACATTTTGTGTTGCAAGGTGTTTCTGAGCTTGGTTTTCTTTGAGAACGGTTGTGTTGTGTTCCTTACATGATATTTGATCATGTAATCCAATTTTATATCATTTAGAGGTCATTAGACCTTTATGGTTTTCTTAGAGCACATTTTTGCCCTACTTGACCTTGAAGCATGTAAATGCTTGTTCTTTGTGTTGGAGTGTTTTCCAACAATTGTAATATGTTTAGTAATGTGTTAATAAGCTTAGGACAAATTTTTAGGTTCTAAGAAGTTCATTTGGGTATTTATTTACCCTAAACAGTCAAAGGGTGCAACATCTTGCTTTGTGTTGACCACTGTTGTTCTCAGTTGACTTTTAAGGCATGTTTAGGCCTTAATCAATGTGATTAGATGTTTAATCCATGTTTTATTAGCTTGGGGTATTTCAATCTACCCCCCTTAAAAAGACTTCATCCCAAAGTCGCTTAATTAAATAGGTAAGTATATAAATGTATAACTACCCATTATTCCCATAATGTATATCTATGTGATATATCATTTATACACATCGTATTGTGCCTATACAGCACATAGCCATCACTTTGTGGCGTTAATTCAATCATATATGGATATAGGTGATCCATCAGCACCATCATTTCCTATCAGTTCTACAATCCCTGACAACCTCCCCGAGGTGTCCATGACATACCATCATTCCACATTCCATATCTAATGATTCATTTCGTATCTAGGCGATACCATATGTAATCATTCTTCCAAGCAATATAAATACATATATCACAAGTAGCATAAGAAAAGTACTACACACGTGGGTGTAAATACAACATTCAAATAGGTATCTCATAAGATACCTACATATAAGTGCACATCACACACCAAACAAACCAACAACGTACGCCCCGCGTACCAAACATAACCAACAAACCATAACCAACAAAACCACGTATGCCCCGCATACCCCCAATTCACTGTATGCCATGCATACGAAACAAACAAATAAACAAACAAACTTCGTATGCCCCGCATACCACAACAAAACTTAGTGCACATACGTGCACAGCCAAGAGGCTCTACCCCCCTTAAAAAGGGTTACGCCCCCGTACCCCACAAGTATACAACAGCCGCTCAACAAGGAGCGCTGGATACTTGGCTCTCATAGAGTTCACCAACTCGTGGATTATCCTCATATCAGAGAGACGGGTATGACTTTAGCCCTTCCGGCTCCTCAATACATAAAGGTGAGGCACTACTCTATTTGTGCTCTCTCCCAAGTTTTCTATGGGCCCACTCGCTCCGTATGAGGTGCAGACCCTGAACATAGGCTCAATTTGCCTCTTCCCATTGTGTGTATCCTCTCGTTTGGATCACTAGCATACATGCATGTGTCTTTTCTTACTGATATTCAGCTTGAGGTATAATATGACATTGGCTATTGTTAGTAATTAGTGCTCTTTGCACTTGTCTTAGTAATATTAAGACGTACCAGCCTATATGTCCATAGAGATGATGATTGTCATCCGTGTCTCCTGGTGGTTTTGTTCCGGAGTAACACACTGTTGTAGTTCTTGATACACACTCGTGTTGATATCCATTACATCTTTATGTATTCCCACTAGATTAATAACTGCACAAGTGCAATACCAAAACACTCAGTCCTACAGAGTGCAGAGGCGTAAACTCTCAGCAGCTAATATATAATTTGTCAAACAGAAAAGATGAGCGAATTATCATGTGAGTGGTACAATTCAAGTCCATTGTTCCTTCTCAAGGTATCTGCTATTATATTAGCTTTGTCTCCAATCATTGCGTAGTCACGCGTTTATGTCCACAACATCTGGTAGATTTCCTCTGGATTGCAAGAATTGCTCGATCCTTATGAGGATTCTACATAATATTCATCCATAATGGGTTTCCATGTTTCTTTCCTTCTGTTTCTGTCCTTGAATGGTTTCCTTGTCTTCACTGTATACTGTTTACTGCCCTGTGTGTTGAAAGTTCCTGATTTCTCTAGCCCGTTGTTTAACTGCGGCTCTTCTCGTCCATCTTCGAGGTAATCTGTATCACTGTCCTTAATATGGAGTTAACTACTTCTCGTGTTCCTAACACTACTTGTCTACTTGCATGGGGTACTGTACTGATACATTACTACTAACCCGACTAACTCATAAGTAAGTCTGTCAGACCCACATGCTCCTATTGGAGTGCGGTCGTCCCATGTCTCGTTTAGTAAACTGGTAATGTCTGTCACACGGGTATTGTGAAGTATTCTGTTGTCAATCTCCCTTTTGATGGATGTCCTTTAGTTATTTATTGATTCATGTTATTGGTTATCTTGTTGTAAGTGCTATTGCCCTTGTGGCATCGGTGGTAACTCGTGCCATAAACCATAAGCCATAACGCCGGCTTGTAAGTAAAATCTGTGCTATATTTAGCAAACTTGGTTCTCCTAATTCGATCTCCTTGAGTACAATACATATTCCTTTTCTCCCTGTTTATTCTGATCATATCTCATCCATAATTCATATTTGTTCCCTCATCCGTTTAATTGGATGTATTGCAGATTGCATAATAGCTTGAGCAACTTGGCTCTTCACTTCCCAACCATCCTCACTGACGGTGGTGCATCTACAAAGGGTATGCTTGTCCATAAGGACTAAACATGTATCACTGGTAGTGATTAGCATTAAATGCGGGTATACACTGATGGTATTTGGCTAATAAACCCTGTCTGAAAATCCTCGAACAATTAAACTGGTGTGGTTCACAATCACAGTGGTTGTATAATTTCTCCAGTTGCAGTGGTTGGACTAACGGTCCTTCCAAAGTTGCATAAGTTTCTAATCTCAAGGTTTGTATGAAAAAGTTTGAAAAACATTTTTTTTGGTATATATATAATAAAAGATTAAAAAGTAGTAGTTGTTGCATTTGCAGTTGCTGCACTTGCTGTAGCAAGTGCGCAAGGCAGATGGAAATTTCAGTGGTTTACTTGGCATAGCGCTTGCAATAGCAAGTGCGCCATGCAGGTGGAAATATTGGTTCAGCAACCACCGGTCTCATTGTCTCTGCGTCATCGAGTATAGCTACATAATAATGTAAGCATTAACATCCTGTTCATATATATAATCCGTCAAGATTCCAAGGTTACTTGTATCAAGTCCACAAAACTAGTTCCCAAAAGTCATACACCAAAAAGGCAAGTGGTCAATGACACACTCCCACATATTTATAACATAGCTCCTTCTAACATCCAAGGTAAGTACGTAACAAAGTAAGCAAAAGTCTTCCACCCGCGGTCTCATGGAGTCAGGATACTCATGCCCTATCTACTCCCTTGCCTCTCTAGGCTCCAGCATCAGTAGATGTCTGGCCATCCTGACCGCCTCGTGGTACTCCAGATCCTCCAACTGAGGTCTTCTGAGTATTCTTTGGTGGCCTGTAATTATGGCTCTCAGGGTTCATCCAGAACTCGAACTCCCTGTGGCCCTCTTTCTTGCAGCACCGACATTTAACTTTGCGGCCATTACAATCGACCCTAGGATGGTCCTTCCCACAACGCTTGCAATAGAAATGGCGCTGGGGCTGTCCGGTGCCTAACGGTAGCATTTAGTTTAAGCTAATATCTGATGATATAAAGGTTAAGGTCACAATTTAATTTAAGAGGTAGGTGTTCTCACCCTTAGGAGGCGCAGATCTCAAAGGCTGAGCATCTATAGCTGGGCCGGTCAACCGAAGGACGGGCTCTTTCCCCTTTGCTCCCTGGTGACCCTGCTGCCCTTTCTTTTGAAAGAATTTCATGTTTAAGGTTTCGGGTCAGCATTCATAAGATATTTAATATGATAAGTAGTTTAGAATGGGATAAGTCCTTACTTTCCCTTCTTCTGGCTATCGCCTGGAGATGCTCCTCCACCCTCAGACTCTCCCTCAGGGTTCTTTCTCTTCTTTGTCCCAAGAGTCTCTTCCCGAGTCTGGAGCATTAGCTCCGTCCTCGAGGCAGCGTCATAACACTCCTGGAATCTCATTGATAAGCTCTCACAAAGTTAATCGGTAATGTAATAAGTAAAGAATTTATGGCTTTCATGTTAATACCTGGATGGTAGTGTAGAGGGTAGCACCCATCGCCATCTGGATGCGAAACAACAATCCCCCCCGGAACTTCTCGACCTTCACGGTCTCTGAGTGATCAACACCGGGGATAAAGTCCAGCAGACCGATGAATCAAGCGTAGTACTCATCCACGGTCAGACCTCCCTGAGATAATGTCTCGAACTCATGGCGCTTCTTCTGCTTAAGATGAGCTGGGTAGTACTTCCCCCTCAACAACTCGACAAAGACAGCCCACGAAAAGTCGGGCGTAGCCAGGTGATGGTCCTTGACCAACCTCCACCAAGTGCTGGTTGCATCCTTCAGATGGAAAGCAGCAATGACAACCTTCTGGTTGGCAGGTACTTGTAGAGCCTCATAGGCCTTCTCATGTTCAACTATGAATCGCTCCAAGGCTACGGGGTCTGGCTTCAGCCAGTTCGTTTCCCTGGGCTATGGCGGGTGGGCTGGTGCTCCTCCTATTTGAGTACCCAGCTGTGCAAGAACAACAGCAATTGTCTCTGCAACTCCTAGATTCACGGGGTCACCGCCTCCGCCTCTACCAGTACCACGCCCTCTAGTTCCCCCAGACATCTGTAGTACAGTATGTCACAAAAATATTCGGTAATTACCGTATACAACCAATAGATATTGAATTGCCTTTAAAGGCTACTATATCACGTAATTTGCGTTACTAGACACAATATCTCTTAAGACGAATCGTCTCGTACCTCTCAAACGTTTCCCTTAATTTCCCAAGTCCTAAGCTCACTGTCTTAACCTATTTTCCTCGTCATCAGAGCGGTACTCCGCTCTGATACCACTTTTGTAACACCCCTCTCCATAAACACGATATAATCTCTCATGTAGCAATAAATAAAACGTCTTACAGCGGAAGAATAAATAACAATAACAAAACTCACTCGGGTGTCACCGGCCATTACTCGCCCATGCGAGCAACGAAGCCAAACTACATCCAACTTCCAACATAAACAAACTGCTAACCGCCGTGATAACGAGAAAACTCCTATACAACATACTAAGTCCATACTCATAAACATCGACAAGTGAGCATCTACCCAAATCCCAAATATACATAATTTTACCATAATACAACTCACCATCCTCATTGCTATACAAATAATCCCCTGTGCGGTAATCAAATAAACTCTAATTACCCTGTTCCCGCACTTCGGCTTTGGCGATAATCAACAACCTGCATATGGTGTAGTATCAGCGATAGACGCTGAGTATGCCGGGCCTGGACCCTAATGGTCACTTAGTCATTTTAACCATCTTATTATTAGATTGGTTTCATGCTTTACCATTTTACAGTTATAATCAATACTGTAATATATGTATAATATACATAATCATCCATCCAAATATTCATAAACACTTAACCATCCATCCAATCCAAACATTCATTTAATATCACAAACCACAATTGAATATCGACGTATCGAATAATTCCAATATAATGTACAATGTACAATCGCCGTGGCGTACAGTTTCTTTAGTTAATAATGTACAATGTACATTCGCCGTAGCGTACAGTTTCTTTAGTTAATAATGTACAATGTACATTCACCGTAGCGTTCAGTTTCCATAGTTAATTTACCTTGGCCTTGTAGGCCCCATCCAAACCATGTTTAATTAATACCAGTTGGGCGTCATGTTAAGACAACCCTATAACCTCACCATGGACAGTAGTCCTCCCGTACACACAAAGGTGCTCATTTCGCCAGAGGTCCGGAGGCCCCTGATTATTCTCTTATGTCTCGTAAGACGTCCATATAAAAGCCGTAGCTACCTGACCGACGATCCAGTTTGGGCTCGTTGGGTATAAACTTGGAGCGGAACCCGATCGGGTACCCCTCAGTGATCACAACTGCGCAACCAAGTAGTTCGTAAACTACCGGGATTCCTCACCTCAACTCATACCATCTCTCTCTCATAATGTTTAAGATATGCTCTTAGTCTTATAGAGAATAATTATTAGTTAGCTGCCCAATGGGTCTCACGCATACCTAGAAGTAATCTAGGTTATATTCATGTTCGAGATCCATGCTCTAGAGACCGACAATGTCGTGACTCGTTCCTAAGTGTTTTACTTAGGTTACCACATACTTAATATTAATACTATGGTATTATATCACGTAACCGTCATTTTATCACAACAACGTATATGTATGTTTATATAAGTCGATCTATAGTCGACGTAGTGTTAGTCCCGTAGGACGCTCGTGCATAAATAAATAATGCAGTAACACTTAATCACATACATGTATCCACACACATAACACACAAGTTATATCAACCAAATCCGAAACCCCTTTACATACAGTTCACCAAGACCTAGGATGCGCAGTGTAGTCCACTAGCTCGTCAAGCGTCATTGTCTGAAGTATAATCTAAACGGTAATAAAACTATAAGTCAGTCTCCATGACTAACTACATCCGGTATCTCCGAATAATAAGTAACCCCGACAGTTCATCCCCGTATTTCTACAGTTATTTGTTACGGGTTTCTCTAAACCGGTCGGCTTTGTTACTAAAACTCGTATGTCAAAACATTTCGACTGTTAAGTTTAATTCATTATATCTCTTTAATCTTATCCACCATTAAATTTATGTACGTAACCTATAGTTGCATGTATGCATGCATTATTATTTTATATTGTATTATTTTCCACCATCCATTATAATACATTGTATTATATACCCCATTATCTTTAGCAAATAATTTTGCATCCAAAAACTTATACCTTATAGTTCGTAACTATTTTTCATGTAATAACCACCACCATTATATATATGGTCTCCAACCATAATATATACTCATCCTTATATACATTATTCTTGTGTATGTATATATTTACCACGTAGGTAAATTTTGTGAGTTTAATAAACTCTTATATTATATGTTACATTTTATCATCTTATATTAGATGGTTATTCCCATTAGTTGTATTATATTATACAACTTATATTAAGATTATTATCCTAATATTATGTAACATTTTATGTTGTATAATTACAACTCCTAAGGTTTATTCAACAAATACCTTAGTTTAAAAATCTTATTTATTTATAGTTTGTCACATTGTTTAATGTGAATATCCTTCCTTATATTAATTCCATCTAAACCATATAATTGTTATAACATTTATAACATTATAGACCTTAGTCTAAAATTCATTTTCCAACCTTTAATATTTCGGTACAACCCTTGAATTTATTTAAATTCTATTTTGACCACATAACATTATGTAATGTTATTCCATATGCTAATATCATTTGATATGATTTTTATTTCCTTTAACTTATAACCTATAGTTTTTATACAAAACTATTATATATTGCCGCATAGGCATATATATTAAACCTTATTCTTTTCCATAAACCATAGTTTCCTTTATTTACAAAATCACCACATCATTTATACCATGTTATATATACCATTTAATATAACATTTCTAACTTATAAAAAGGGTATAACCTATGATTATATTTTTGTAAATTCCGAACAGACCCACCATATTCTTATAATTGCCATTTGGCCCAATTTATAACATATAGTTTTATAATATCATTAAAACTATATATTATACATATATCTTAACAAATACCCTTATATAATTCCAAAAATCACCAAATTTCACCAAAGGGTTATAATTACCCTATTAACCCTATACTTTCGGTATTTGCTATACCACCACTTATATTTCTCCCAAGTGTCATAATGACATAATAACTATATTATACTATAGTTATTTTTAATTTTAATTCCAAAATCAACCCAATAAATTCCTAAAAATTGGTAATAGCCCATGGGTGTTTATAATACCATTTTACACCCTTAATTTTCGGTAATAACATATATACCACATATGTTATAAAATTGTTACAATTAAATACATAACTTATTATAAAACCTTAAATAAGTTATTTAACTTATCTAATTTGGTCAAAACCTACCATATGGTCAAGGTTGACCACCTTAATATTTCCTTGACCATTAATCTCCATTTATTACGGTTTTGTACCCAACTTTCTAGAAATCACTATTTAACCCCAAAACTTATATAATCTTATAATTTTTATATAAACTCATTTAAACCTCTAAATTTCGGCTATATCCTTTTATAGCCCCCAAATTTAATTTAATTACACCTAAGACCCCAATAATATGCGGTAATGCATATTTAGCACCTAAACTTAATTAAAGCTTATAAATGCATAAATAAAATGGCCTAAAGTACATGGCCTTATTACAAACATTGGCTTACAAAATAAATTACACATAAATGTCCAAAAAATGCATTAAACTTTCGGCCCTCACCATATCTTTTCAATATTTACCAATTTTCCACATAATGTCTTAAATTTGACAATTATGTTAATTAATTACTTAGATAAATTTATTAAACCATTCCTTAATCACCTAAGGTCAAAATAAGACCTTATTAACCATGTTCACTCACGGCATATACATATACATATGTATAATTACATATTAATATACCAAGTGAAGGTTTAAGTGATTTATACCTTGTTTTTGCCTAGTTTAGGCCTTGTTTGATTTCGGATTCTTAGGAATAAAATTTCCACAGCTTCTTTTACATGTTTTCGAACAGCAACAAAAGCATAGTTAGTCTCCAAGCAAGATCTAACCATAAGAAGTGTTTTAATGTATATTTCAAGGTAAAATTTACCTTAGAATAACAAGGTAGCCAAGGGTTGTCTTCGGCCTAAATATACAGAAGGTAAAGAGCATCAAAAGAGCTACTAAACCAAGGCTTAAAACCGGTATAACTTAGATTCGAAGATGGCTAATTTTTACATTGTTTAAAATGCCAAAAATGGTGTTTTTGGCTTGGATCTGGCTATACCTTGAAGCTCTTGATATATCCACTGAATAAGTATGTTAAGAAGAAGATTATAAGGCTAGGAGAACAGGTTTTACAACCGGATCTAAAGAGAATCAAAAGATAAGTGCTTAAAGCACATTTTTGTACCTTAAGAACAAGATTGGGTTTCTCCACCTTCTTCCCTTGTTATGGCCGAGATTTGCCCTTAATTTAACCTCCATAACAACCTAGATCCATGGATGGAAGTGGTTGATGCTTAGATCCACCGAAAGGAGAAAGATTTGTGAAGAAATTGAACATAAAATGGCTTAATAAGCTTACCTATGTCAATTGGTGTTCTCCTCTGTTCTTCGCATGTTATCCACGGTTTGGAGAAGCAAAGAGAGGATGGAGGAGCCTTGGTGTCGGCTGGGAAGCAAGGCAAATGAGAGAATAGGTCAATTTTGCCTTAAAACCCTTTTTTTGCTTTGTTTAATGTATTTAGTGTGTGATGACTCACCATAGATAGGTGGAATCGATTATTGGAGGGGAAAAGGGGGTCTCACACGTATTTTTGAAGGCTGAATCAATCAAGGAGTCAAAAAGTGTGATATATAGACTATAATATGATAAAGGTAAAAGTAGTCCCTTAATTTAAGGAATGTGTTGGAACCTTGTCCCTTGAGCTTGCAAGTGGCGAAAATAGGCTCCATTGCTTGTGGCTGTCGACCTCATGTGGTCCAATGGGTCAAACTTTGACCTTTTGACCATTTTTAGTCAATGTTGACTCAAATGGGCCCCCTTTTAGGGTTTTATTAATATTTTAATATTAAATTTGTAAAAATTTGTAAATTTCTAGAATTAAATTCCTAATATGATATATGATGATATATTATCATATTTAAAGGTAATTATGACCTTTAAGCCCATTAAAAACCAATTTAGAAGGCAATTTCACAAAAACGTGCTTTAAGGTGTTTTAGGGCACATTTTGTGTTGCAAGGTGTTTCTGAGCTTGGTTTTCTTTGAGAACGGTTTTGTTGTGTTCCTTACATGATATTTGATCATGGAATCCAATTTTATATCATTTAGAGGTCATTAGACCTTTATGGTTTTCTTAGAGCACATTTTTGCCCTACTTGACCTTGAAGCATGTAAATGCTTGTTCTTTGTGTTGGAGTGTTTTCCAACAATTGTAATATGTTTAGTAATGTGTTAATAAGCTTAGGACAAATTTTTAGGTCCTAAGAAGTTCATTTGGGTATTTATTTCCCCTAAACAGTCAAAGGGTGCAACATCTTGCTTTGTGTTGACCACTGTTGTTCTCAGTTGACTTTTAAGGCATGTTTAGGCCTTAATCAATGTGATTAGATGTTTAATCCATGTTTTATTAGATTGGGGTATTTCATAGACTATATTATAAAGTCTAAATCAAAGTTTGAAAATAAATCAAAATGGGCAATTTTAGTAGAATAGTACCCAAAATAACATTTTAATTACTAAGTATTAACCATGGTCAATTGTCACCCATTGACTTGAATACCCCTTGCCGACCTCATATGGCTGTTATGCCAACTCATTAAGCTACCTATAAACAATTAACTAGCTAATTAGATGAGTCACTAATTACTATTCCTAAAGTAACTTAAAATAAGCTTAAAGGCAAAACTAGCTTAATTTCTCTCATTGCCTTGCTTCCCAGCCGACACAGCGCTTCACACTCTCCCTTTGGCTTCTCCAAACCGTGGCTAAATCACCAAGAACATAGAAGAACACCTTGCTACCTAGGTAAGCTTAGTTAGTCATTTTATGTTCATTTTCTTCACAATTCTTACCTCTTTAATGGAGCAAAGCATCAACCACTTCCATCAATGTTCTTAAATTGTTTTGGAGGTTAAATGAGGAGGGTGTCTCGGCATTAACAAGGGAATAAGGTGGAGAAAGCTAATCTGTTCTTAAGGTATAAAATGTGCTTTAAGCACATATCTTTTGATTCCCTTCAAATTTGGCTGTGAAACTTTGTTCCTAGCCTTATTATCTTATTCTTAACATAATTATTCAGTTGGTATATCAAGAGCTTCAAGGTATAGCCAGATCCAAGCCAAAAACACCATTTTAGGCATTTTAAACAAGGTAAAATTAGCCATCTTCTAATCTGAGTTATACCAGTTTAAAGCTTGGTTTTAGTAGCTCTTTTGATGCTCTTAATCTTGTAAATTTAGGCCGAAGTCAGCCTTGGGAACCTTGGTATTTGAGGTAATTTTACCTTGAAAATTGACATTAACACTTCTTATGGTTAGATATTGCTTGGAGACTAATCATGCCTTAATTGCTGTTTGAAAACATGTAACTAATGCTGTGGAAATATTATCTCCAATCAGCCGTGGCCAAACAAGGCTTAACTAGGCAAAACAAGTATAAATCACTTAAACCTTCACTTGGTATATTAATATGTGCTTATACATATTTGTATAATATGTGCCGTGAGTGAACAAGGTATTTAAGGTCTTATTTTGACCTTAGGTGATTAAGGAATGGTTTAATAAATTTTATAACTAATTAATTAGCATAATTGTCAAATTTAAGACATTATGTGGAAAATTGGTAATTATTGAAATATTGGTGTAAGGCCGAGAGTTTTAAGGCTTTTATGGGCATTTTATGTGTAATTTATTTTATAAGGTAATGTTTGTAATAAGGCCATGTACTTAGGCCATTTTATTAATGCTTTATAGCTTTTATTTAAGTTTAGGTGCTAAAAGTAAAAGTACCGCAAGGAATTGGGGTTATAGTGTAAATAAATTAAATTTGGGGGCTATAAAAGGATATAGCCGAAAATTGGAGGTTTAAATAAGTTTATATAAAAATATAAGATTATATAAAGTTTTCGGGTTAATTGTAATTTCTGGAAAAAATTGGGGTACAAGTCGTAATATATGGAGTTTAATGGTCAAGGAATATTAAGGTGGTCAACCTTGACCATATGCTAGGTTTTGACCAAATTAAATAAGTTAGATAACTTATTTAAGGTTTTATATAAGATAAGTATTTTATTGTAACAATTTTATAACATATGTGGTATATATGTTGTTTCCGAAAGTTAAGGGTGTATAATGGTGTTATAAACACCCATGGGCTATTAGCAATTTTAGGAATTTTATTGGGTTGATTTTGGAATTAAAATAAACTATATATGTATAATATATGTTATTATGTCATTATGACACTTTGGAATAAAGATGGGGTGGAAATGAAATATACCGAAAGTAAATGGGTTAGTAAGGGAATATAACCCTTGGTGGGATTTGGTGATTTTTAGAATATATAAGAGTATTATTAAGATATGTGTATAATATATAGTTTTAATGATATAATAAAACATATGTATAAATAGGGCCAAATGGCAATTATAAAACAATAAGGTCTGTTCGGAATTTACAAATATAACCTAGGTTATACCCTTTTATAAGTTAAAAATGTTATATTATATGGTATATAACATGGTATAAATGATGGGGTGAATTTGTAAAAAGGAAAACTATGGATATGGAAAAGAATAAGGTTTAATATATGTGCCTATGCGGCAATATATATAGTTTTGTATAAAAAACTATAGGATATAAATTAAAGGAAATAAAGATATTCATATATGATATTAATATATGGTATAAACATTACATAATGTTATGTGGTCAAAATAGAATTTAAATAAATTCAAGGGCTTGTACCGAAATATTAAAGGTTGGAAAATGATTTTAGACTAAGGTCTATAGTGTTATAATGTTATAACAATTATATGGTTTAGATGGCATTAATATAAGTAAGGATAGTCACATTAAATAATGATGAACTATAAATAAACGAGATTTATAAACTAAGGTATTTATGGAATAAACCGTTAGGAGTTTGTAATTATACAACATAAAAATGTACATATATTAGTGATATGATCTTAATATAAGTTGATAATATATACAACTAATGGGAATAATCATCTAATATAAGATGATAAAATGTAACATAATATAAGAGTTTATTAAACTCACGGAATTACCGACGTGGTAAATGTATACATACACAAGAATAATGTACAAGGATGAGTATATTATGGTGGAAACCATTAAATAATGGTGGTGGTATTACTGAAAATAGTTACGAACTATAAGGTATAAGTTTTTTGGATGCAAATATTTGCTAAAGATAATGGAGTATATAATACAATGTAATAATGGATGGTGGGAAAAATAATACAATCTATATAATAATGCATGCCATACATGCAACCATAGGTTATGTACCTATATTAATGGTGGATAAGATTAAAGAAAAATACATGAATTAAACTTAACAGTTGAAATATTTTGAACATACGAGTTTTAAAGTAACGAAGCCGACCAGTTTAGAGAAACCCGTAACAAATAACTGTAGAATCCGGGATGAAACTGCGGGGTTACTTGTTATTCGGAGATACCGGATGTAGTTAGTCATGAGACTGACTATAGTTTATTACCGTTTAGATAATACTACAGACGAGGACGCTTTGACGAGCTAGTGGTTACACTGCGATCCTAGGTCTTGGTGAACGGTATGTAAAGGGGTTTGATCCGATGTCCTAAGGAAACTCCTGGGCTCGGATTTGTTTGTTATCACTTGTGTGTTAAGTGTATTGATAAGTGTAGTGATTGTGGTGCTATGCATTATTATTATGCACGAGCGTACTAGGGACTAAACTATGTCGACTATAGATCGACTTATATAAACATACATATACGTTAATGTGATAAATGACAGTTACTGATATAATACCATAGTATTAAATTAAGTATATGGTAACCTAAGTAAAATATTAGGGATGAGTCACGACATTGTCGGTCTCTAGAGCATGGATCTCGAACATGAATATGACCTAGATTACTTCTAGGATGCGTGAGACCATTGGGCAGCCAATTGATAAATTATTCCCATAAGCCTAAGAGCATATCTTAAATTTCGGAGAGAGAGATGGTATGAGTTGAGGTGAGGAATCCCGGTGGTAGTTTACGAACTGGTTCGCAGTTGTGATCACTGAGAGGGTCCCCGATAGGGTTCCATCCAGGTTATACCCAGAGCCCATTTGGATCGTGGGTCAGGTACTACGGCTTTTATGGACATCTACGAGACATAAGTGAATAGTCAGGGGCCTCCGGACCTCTGGCGAAATGAGCACCTTGTGTGTACGGGAGGACTACTGTCCATGGTGAGGTTATGAGGTTGTCTTAACATGAGCCCAACTGGTATAAAATAAACATGGTTGGATGGGGCCATAAAGGCCAAGGTAAATTAACTATGGAAACTGTACGCTACGGCGATTGTACATTGTACATTATACTGTGGACATTTCGATATGGATGGGGCCTTGAAGGCCAAATTAAATTAAATTAATAAAGGATGGCGTACGCTACAGTGATTGTACATTATACTGTTATTGTTGATACGTTCGATATACAATTGTTGTTTGTGATATTTAATGAATGGATTGGAAGGATGGTTAAGTGTTTATGAATATTTGGATGGATGGTTATGTATATTATACATGTATATTACAGTATTGATTATAACTGTAAAATGGTAAAGCATGAAACCAATCTAATATTAAGATGGTTAAAATGACTAAGTGACCATTGGGGTCCAGGCCCGGCATACTCAGCGTCTATCGCTGATACTACACCATATGTAGGTTGTTGATTATCGCCGAAGCCGAAGTGCGAGATAGGGTAATTAGAGTTTATTTTAATTACCGCACAAGGAGTTGTAATATGGTACGGTTATGTATATTCAGGTTTGGGTAGACGCTCACTTGTCGACGTTAAGGTTTGTGGACTTAGTATGATGTATAGGAGTTTTCTCGTTATCACGGCGGTTAGTAGTTTGTTTATGTTGGAAGTTGGATGTAGTTTGGCTTCATTACTTGCATGGGCGAGTAATGGCCGGTGACACCCGAGTGAGTATTGTTATTGTTATTAATTTCTCCGCTGTAAGACGTTTTATTTATTGCTACGTGAGAGATTATTACGTGATTGTGGAGAGGGGTGTTACAAAAGTGGTATCAGAGCGGAGTACCGCTCTGATGACGAGAAAATAGGTTAAGACAGTGAGCTTAGGACTTGGGAAATTATGGGAAACGTTTGTGAGGTACGAGATGACTTGTCTTAAAAAGATATTGTGTCTAGTAACGCAAACTGCGTGACATATTAGCCTTTAAGGCAATTCAATATCCATTGGTTGTGTACGGTAAATTACCGAGTATTTATGTGACATTCTGTACTACAGATGTCTGGGGGAACTAGAGGGCGTGATACTGGTAGAGGTGGAGGCGGTGACCCCGTGAATCCAGGAGTTGTAGAGACAATTGCTGCTATTCTTGCACAGCTGGGTACTCAAATTGGAGGAGCACCAGCCCACCCGCCACAGCCCAGGGAAACGAACTGGCTGAAGTCAGTTAGCGAGACCCGACCACCTACATATTCAGGGAGCCAGACCCCGTAGCCTTGGAGCGATTCATAGTTGAACATGAGAAAGCCTACGAAGCTTTACAAGTACCTGCCAACCAGAAGGTTGTCATTGCTGCTTTCCATCTGAAGGATGCAGCCAGCACTTGGTGGAGGTTAGTCAAGGACCATCACCTGGCTACGCTCGATTTTTCGTGGGCTGCCTTTGTAGAGTTATTGAGGGGGAAGTACTACCCAGCTCATCTCAAGCAGAAGAAGCGCCATGAGTTTGAGACATTATCCCAGGGAGGTCTGACCGTGGATGAGTATTACGCTCGATTCATTGGTCTGCTGGACTTCATCCCCGGTGTTGATTACTCAGAGACCGTGAAGGTCAAGAAGTTCCGGGGGGGATTGCTGTTTCGCATCCAGATGGCGATGGGTGCTACCCTCTACACTACCATTCAGGTATTAACATGAAAGCCATAAATTCTTTACTTACTACATCACCGTTTAACTTTGTAAGAACTTACCAATGAGATTCCAGGAGTGTTACGATGCTGCCTCGAGGACGGAGCTAATGCTCCAGACTCGGGAAGAGACTCTCGGGGCTAAGAAGAGAAAGAACCCTGAGGGAGAGTCTGAGGGTGGAGGAGCATCTCCAGGCGATAGCCAGAAGAAGGGAAAGTAAGGACTTATCCCATTCTAAATTGTTTACCATATTAAATACCTTATGAATAACAGGAAGTTTTTCCAAAAGAAAGAGCAGCAGGGTCACCAGGGAGCAAAGGGGAAAGAGCCCGTCCTTCGGTTGACCGGCCCAGTTATAGATGCTCAGCCTCTAAGATCTGCACCTCCTAAGGGTGAGAACACCTACCTCTTAAATTCAATTGTGACT
This sequence comes from Limonium bicolor, assembly GCA_023374045.1. Classification (NCBI taxonomy): domain Eukaryota; kingdom Viridiplantae; phylum Streptophyta; class Magnoliopsida; order Caryophyllales; family Plumbaginaceae; genus Limonium; species Limonium bicolor. The sequence goes on from CM041782.1 coordinate 209,398,503, forward strand.
TTAACCTTTATTTCAACAGATTGTAACTTAAACTAAATATTACCAACAGGCACCGGACAACCCCAACGCCATTACTATTGTAAGCGTTGTGGGAAGGACCATCCTGGGGTCGACTGCGATGGCCGCAAAGTTGAATGCCGGTGTTGCAAGAAAGAGGGCCACCGGGAGTTTGAGTGCTGGATGAATCCTGAGAGCCGTAACTACAGGCCACCAAGGAATACTCAGAAGACCTCAGTTGGAGGATCTGGAGTACCACGAGGCGGTCAGAATGGCCAGACATCTACTGTTGCTGGAGCCCAGAGAGGCAAGGGAGTAGATAGGGCATGAGTACCCTGAACTCCATGAGACCGCTGGTGGAAGACTTTTGCTTACTATGTTATGTACTTACCTTGGATGTTAGACAGAGATATGTTATAAGTATGTGGGAGTGTGTCATTGACCACTTGCCTTTTGTGTATGACTTTTGAGACTAGTTATGTGGACTCGATGCGAGTGACCTTGGAACCTTGACGGATTATATATATGAACAGGATGTTAACGCTTACATTATCATGTAGCCATACTCGACGACGCAGAGTCAATGAGACCGGTAATTACTGAACCAGAATTTCCACCTGCATGGCGCACTTGCTATTTCAAGCGCTATGACAAGTAAACCACTGAAATTTCCATCTGCCTTGCGCACTTGACAGAGCAAGTGCTACAACTGCAACTGCTTTAATATTCCGGATCTAAAAATGACGATTAAATTACTCTAATATGATTATTAAAGGCCTAATGGTGCTTAAAGAGTATTGGTAAAGAAAATAAAACCAAAAGGAAAGAGAAAACGCTTGAAAAGCGAAAAACACTAAAATGCGCGTTAAATGAGTATAAGAGATATATGATCTCGAGAGGGTCTGAGATGGATTCCTAAGGCTTAATTAGGCCTAATTAGTATACGGGAATGATTCCCGAAGAAAACGGATCCAAATAATGGATTAAAACGCTAACGGAGTTTTAAAGCGCGTTTTTCGAGAAAACCCAAAAACGTGACTTTAAGTGGTCAAACGGACCCGTAAAAAATTATAGTTGATTAAATAACTATAAATACGTATTAATGGAAGCTTAATAACCACTAAAAATAAAGAAACGAGAAAAATCCGAAAAACGGGCCCGGTTAGTGAATAGTGCCAAACCAGGTGAATTAATGAGTGTTTTCTGTAAAAGTCAAAAACGCTCTTAGCCTATATTACTTAAGTGGGCTGATTTTAGAGCATGAATTAGCTCTCTCTCACACTATATCCTAGCTAATTAAGTGGTGAGTCATAAAGCAAATAGTAAAAAGTGTAAAAGTAATAAGTTACTTTTCTCTTTCCTCTTTCCTCATTTTCTTTCTTCTCATTTGACTCCCTCATCTCTCTCATCCGTAAGCTCCCCTCCTCCTTCCTCCTTGATCGATTTTGAGCTGCAACAACAACAACAATGGAGGTATCTCTTTCTCTCCAAGCTCAAGCCATGTTAGAGCTCCAAATGAAAAACCGAATACATACTCTTCTTCCTCTCTTCAAGCCCTATCATTCCCTCTTTCCGAAATCTCAAATGGAGGAGTTTGACCTCCATGGGTTTTGGGCATTTGAAGAGAAAAGCACACCATTTTGTAGCTTGAAGCTTCCTCTTTCTAGCAAGGTAAAAATATCCATAAAAAAGTCTTATTTTCTTCATCTTATACCTTGGCCGATTTTGGTCTCTAATGGAGCCTTGTTTATTCTCTTTTGTGAGCATGTTTCAATCCCTAAAATCTTGGAGGGAGTTACTCTTTGATTCTTGACCAAAATCCCATCTTAGGGTTTTAAGGTAATCACCCATTTTAGAGCTTTAAGCATTTCTAATTAATGAGCTTAAGTGTTTCTACTTGAACTCATTCTTGCTTTGAATTTTGATTTGGAGATGGGCAATTCCATGGCCTTTGGCCGATTTCCAAGCAAGGGAAAAGAGAAGAGGAAGAAGTGGAGTGAAAAGAAGAGAGGCTTGTGATCAAGAGGTAAATAACTACCTTGGAGCCTAATTTAATGTTTCTAGAATTGGGAAGGGGATAAAAAGAATGAATGAACCCAAATGTATATTGGAATGTGATTTGTTGAGATGAGAAGAGTTGTGATAATAGTGTGCTTGTATAGAAATAATACAAGTGAGGAAACATTTATGAAATAAAATGTTTGAATTATGAGCCATGCACTTTATGGATTATGCATTGTGTTGCATTTGGAGAATTGATGAGTTTTGTGTTTTTATGTGTGCTGGTAGAACCCTTGTGGGTTTGGCTAGTTTTAGAGATGAAATAAGTGAAGATATGATTTTTGGACAAGGTAAGGAAAGTAGCCAAGTTATGGCAAAATTTTGTGTAGAAATCTAAGTGGATTAAGTGTTGGTTTGAGTGGAGAATAACCTAGGAGTGGCTAGGTATGTATGGAGGTTGAGTTGGTTTAGTAACCACCTTGGGAATGCTAGTTTAAAGGAGGAAATTGATGCTAAAATCTGTAGCAAAAGAGTGGTCTAGTGCCTAGGAGTTTTTAGAAAACAAAGAAGATTTAAGGCTTTAAGGGTGAGTCTTGGAACTTGGTATGAGGTGTGCATAATCTTGGAAGTTTTGGAATGGTCAAACTAAGTGAGAACAAAATGCAAAGTGCCAAGAGGACTTAGAAAATGCACAAGTGTGCATTAGTACAAATGAGAATGAAAAATGTGTGAATTTGAGTAAGAATTTGGGTAAGGGTTGAACCTATGATTGAAGAGTTTTAGAGCATGGATTAAGGTGATTTAGGTGGGTAATTAGGTGCCAAAAAATGTGGATTATAAGTGGGGAAGATTGAGTAATTAAGGGACTAAGAGAAGACCTTGAACAGAATTGGAAAATGCCAAATCTGTAAAATCTGTAGCAGGGTCCGAGACCTAGTCCATGGACAAAGTCCCGGACCACCCCATGTTTTCATACCGAGAGTTCAATGCCCACCTTGGTCCGGGACTTAAGATGGGGACAAGGTCCCGGACCACCATCAAATATTGGCCGAGAGTTAGCTAGTGAATTGGTCCGGGACTTAGGGTATGGACCAAGTCCCGGACCACCCCCAGAATCATGCCGTGAGTGTTTTAAAGGTTTTAAATGATGGGGGTTTGAATGTTAATGATGTTATAAGATGTTTAGGCCTTGTTTGGTGACATGTTAAGGCCCTAGGAAGTGTAAGAAAGTGTTATAAGTGAGTGTGAAGTAAGAACTCAATTAATAAAAGTAAAACCGAGATAACGGGGTAAGTACGGGAATAGCATTTAATTATGTACTGTATGATCTTAGTATTAATAGTAATGTCTGAAACATTATCAGAGAGTCATGCGTGACCCGAGCATGGTGAGATGACACGGTAAAGTAAAAACCCCGGTGAAAGGTATGATTTTCTCATACTCCGCGTGCTAACCGAGTTACGTTGATTTGTGTGTTCGTGTGCCGGCTTAATCAAGACTAAATCATGAAAATAATCCATTGTTTGATTATGTATGTCTTGTTGTATGTTGAATGAGCTAACATACTTGTATGCCGGTGTGGTCTAACATAGAGTAAAGACCGACTCATAGTGAGTAACGTTTGGCTAGAGACCCATAGATCGGGTCGATGCTTATGATAACGAAAACGTGCAAACACACAAAGTATCCGTTAAAGTATAACGAAAACGCAAACATATGAACTCCCTAGAATGTGAGGAGATGTACGGGTTGAGTAATTACCCGATAGCGGTTAGTAAACCATAATGACAAAATCCACGAAACAAATGAGAGTGGAAAGATAAGTGAACCTACTTCAAGAGGATTAAAGATAGTTCGAAGATGTGAACTAGTAAAGAAAGTAAAAGGGACCTAAGGGATTAGTAGCTCCCTTGAGACATGGTCGACCTCCTACATGAGGATTTTACCCGATATAAGAAAATAACCGAAAGTAAGAGTAAGTGAAATGTATGGGTAACTCTTAAAACCTAAGATTAACCGAACTTAAGTAATGCCCCCAAAGTCATTAGAAACATCGAGAGTGATGCTTCTAGACTAATATAGTAATATAATTATAACTCCGAGAGAGAGTGTATGGGAATGTAAGTAGTCCGAGAGTAGTTGGACCTAAGTAAAAAGAGAGAGGAACTAAGAGAGAGTTCGTGAGCTAGTTGAACCTTCCCACCATGCTAGACCCATAGGGTCGAAACCGGGAAATTAAGACTATGCTTGAGGGTCATGAGTTTTGGCCTAAGTATGTATTAAGAGTAACAAGCGTGACGTAGGAGACTTAGTGTCCGGAGAATCTACAATGGCTTGAGTATAAATAACCCAAGAGTGTGGGTGAGATAACGAGTATGAATAACCTAAGAGTGTGTGGGTGAGATAACGAGTATGAATAACCCAAGAGTGTGGGTGAGATAACGTGTTTAAGTAACCCAAGAGAATGGGCGTGTATATGAATAAGTAACCCGAGAGAGCGGGTGAGATATTGAATAAGTAAACGAGGCATAGTGAGGTATAACCCTCAAGGCCTAAGAGTAAACTGATGAACTAACAGCCTTGTTATGTTAGTGAGGAATTGTGTTCCGTTATTGGATGTAGATTCCTTGAGTAATACCCATATATTGTATTGCTATGATGCATGTTGTTTGACTAAAATGAACTCCATGTATATCCGACAAAGTAGTCGGCGTACCCCGGTTAGCGCTCGGGGTATGCGAATTTCATATGCAGCGTTAAGCTGAGCCCCTAGGGGCAACGTTTTTATTTTACAGGTACACCGAAGATGTTACCGTTCGAGAGTAGGACGGGGTCGGTGGATTGCATGGGTAGTTAGATTTAATTACTTATGTATTGAAAGAGGTGTAAGACCGAATATGTTGTCGGCATCTATATATTGTAGACTCGGTATAGTAAAGAATTGATTTGAGTAAAGTATTTGTATTGTGTATTCGGTTGTTCCAGTTCATCAGACCGTTACGGTATGTAAGAAAGGCCTGGTTAGCCACATGGGTGGCTAACGACGTTGTTTCACCCCTCGTTGTAATTGGAAGTTCCGCTGCGTGAGTAGGAGTAATTAGTAACGGTTTAAGAGGTATTGACGAGGTTAACGGTTGGGGTGTTACAAAAATGGTATCAGAGCAAAGTGTCGCTCTGATGACTGAAATACCGAGCTTAGGAAATACTGAGTTAGGAATTAGAGACTTAGGGCTAAGGGTTGAGTGGTAGCGTGAGAGATGCGCTAGTTAGGAACTTCCAGTATGATCTGGATACCTACAATACCAGACCCGCCCTCCACAACCCCCGTATTAAAAGCTCGGGAAGAACGCCGGAGACGGGGAAACCCAATCTGGCAGTTATTAAATATTTCCATCTGAACTAGAACCTGTCATGCGTAGATAGATCCCGAGAACCGGAAACCCCGGAGACGGATCCCGCTGGAACGACAATAACCACACTCAATGGCGAGATGTCAAAACATCCTATTCCAAGGAGACCAGAATCTGTGGCAGCTTGGGGCGACATGCTTAGCAGTCGCGAGAACCTAGCTGGCCGCAGCAGCAAGAAGAAAGCACCAACCGTGCAACAAGGCGGTTAATGAGAAGCAACCAAACCGAGACACATGTCTACGGACCGCCATGGTTATGTAATACCACTAACGGCTAGTTGAGAGTAGGTGCACCCACCCTGCCACTCCCGAAGAAGTTGAAATACTTAACTGATATAGCTTAGACGGCTACGAGCAAACTACGGGATATACCTGAATAGGACTACAAAGTAGTGCCTAAATAACTTAAACCTCGGTAACCACAATCAAGACGTGGGAACGAGCAATGAGGTAGAGCATAGAACTAAGTAATTACAGAACTCCGACAGTGGAGAAGCACCTAAAGGATTAAGGAAGAGCCGACAAGGCTACCAAATATAGTGTGAACAATACCGCGACCGGTATGAGTTAACCCAAAAACCGCCTGTACCGCGCACTTGCCACGGCAAGTGCAGTATTAATGGGACTATTAGGAGGCGCTTGACAAGTGACCAGTACTTAGCAATTACCAAAAAGGCGAGAGAAGCCAATATGGCAAAACAACCCTAAGAATTGTGAAACGAAACCTTGAAAAGGCCTGACAGCCTGATCATTGTATTAAGAACATACCAGTCAGTGAGAAGCTGGACTCGGTAAGGAGCAGCCGGCATTGAAATGCCATGAAGAAGTTACCTTCAAAACCCAATTTTCTTTCGAAACTCAAATTTTTCCGAAACCCGCAAATTTTAAAACCAAACCAGGGAACCACGGTAAGTTATCATAGAATGATACAAGAGGAGTTGGCAACAAATACTTCACCTAGGCGTGTGACCGACACTACAATGTACTTAACGAGACGTGGAACGACCGCACTCCGAAGGAGCTTGCGGGCCTGACAGACCAGTTATGAGTTAGTCGGGTAAGTGGCAACGTATCAATAAGATACTCCATGTATGTATACAAGTAGAGTACAAACGGGAAGTAGCCCACTCCATACTACGGACGAAAGAGCTAATCCAAACCAAGATATTTGGACACCTCGCATGATCGAAGAACACAAAGAAGTTTACGAAGCTAAAGGAGCCTAGAAACCAGTAAGGTGACGGACCTGAGGATATAGTGTGGATAGGTGCGAGAAGCACAGAGTATTAAGTATACATTGGATATGTCTCAGGAATCAAGAAGGAAATACCTAATACCTGGAATGAGTATCCAGCGTAAACAAGACGGCGAAGGCCGAAAATGAACATATAACGTTTGATAAACGGGATAGAATTCCCACAGTATACCTCACTGAAGAGATTAATGACCTGACCAGGGTCGTAAAGGAGAAGGAATCAATGGCCTACCCACTAACGGGAGACGTTACAACCCTATATGGAATAATTCAATGTATTTATTACCGCAAGGCGGAGTAAGGAACTGAACGTACCTATGAGTACAAGCCTAATGTAATGGCGTAACTCAGTAACACCCAGGAGCAATCCGTGAAGGGTGCCGGAGTCAACAGTAGTTGAACGAGATATCGTGCTGAGAACACAAGTGTTAAAGCAAACACTCGGGTAGAACCCGAAGGGATCCCACGTAACACGGGATACCCTAGATTGCCAGACGGCGTGAATTAGTATCAAAATACTTAACGGGCCTTCCATGTACGGAAGTGTGATGAGACAACCATATCAAGAACCCAGTAATACCTCCAAATCAGTTAATGGTGTACGAAGGAAAGACATTGTATAAACAGCCGCACAGAGCATGGCTCGTGGCAATGAGGCGGGTAACCAGAAAACCAACTACAATGTGTAGATCCAAACATTGCAAACTTATGCATAAAGGCATAAAAAGGGATTGTGGAGAACGAACCACTACCTTACAGCGGGAATACCCCTCATTATTGTGGGGCCTAAGGAGCGACAATTGCGTGAATCCTCCAGATTAAGGCTACCACCTAAGTATGTAATGTGAAACCGCTAGAGCGGCGTGGTGATACTTGAGCATGTGTATATTGCCAAGGAGTATATAAACACATATAGTATGTTGAAAGGCTTTGATAGCAATGGAAGGGAGAAATATGAATTGTAGAGTAAACAGTGCACAATAAGCGTAAAGAATTTAGAGTAGTATATTTTATTGAGCCAAATGAATGGCAAGCCATAGTATAAATGGCAAGAACACCTGGGCGGAAGCTAAAGCAGTAGCGGATGCCATGAAATTGAGTAGGAACATGGTACGCAGTAAGCGACCGTTGTAAGAGTATAGCCACATAATGATATGAAGCTCATGAGTAAAGTCGATAAAGAGACATGTTCCTTCCTATCACATAAGTGATTTACTACCAGGAGTTTACGCCTCTGCACTCTGTAGGACTGAGTGTTTTGGTATTGCTCTTGGCCAGTAATGATCTTGTGGGATAGCTAGAAACTTGAGAAATGTCAACGAAGCCTGTCGAGCAAAATTTAGAGAAATGACCGTGCGGCCACTGGCCAAAGATGCACGAAGAATGTGGGCCATAACCCACAGGTCCCAGGACCTATGCGTGGTAAAGGCAGAGTAGTATGTATGAAGAACTCTTATACAGAAACAAATAAACAAACACGATTCAAAAGCCATTATTAAAAGAGGAAACACTACATACTGAGTAGTAGCTTGACCTCAACCGACAAAGAGTCGGAAAAAAGTGGTGAATAACCACAAGAGTATACAAAGTTATACAAAAATAGATTTCAAGAGAGCTGAAGAGAAAATTTATAACTCATCGAATTCGCATACGGTAAGAGATACCAAGCGACGATTAAGAAACCCTTATTCCCAAGATAAAAAGGGATTAAAGGGAGTAAATAATACATTGGGAATACCAAGCGACCGTTGTGGACCGTAATTCAAAGGTTGAGTATACCTAGCAATTGTGAGTAATTGGCTTATCATAAACACCTTGAAGCCTTAGAGGTGAGAATAAACCCGATTATGAGTAAATTAACCGCAGTGAAGTTAAAACACTTCATGATACCCGAATTAGTGAACCAATGTTCAGTGATAATATATGGTCGGTTACGCGGGCGTAACCCCTTTTAAGGGGGGTAGGGCGAGAAACCGCTTAGAGTATGTTTTACGTATAGATGCGTAAACTACTATGTGCATAGCACAAAGAAAATTGTTTTGATGTTTGGAACTCATGTTACATAAACATGTGTACCCATTCATTGTATTATTATTATCGTGCATGAGAGATGCTAGTAACGAGTATATGATAAATATGAAAAGAGGAGTAGAGAAACTCCTGGGGAATGAGAATCCCTATAGGATATGTCTAGTGAGATTAGACATGAGACATAATGAGTATGAGTCGGTATGAAACCGATGTATAACCTAGTAGGAAGTGAGTTTCCCTAGGTGATTTTTATTTGAGAATGATTGATGGAGTGAGTTCCATCCTTTGGAGTTGTAAGTTGTGTGTTTTATTGAGCAATAATTTGACTAATGACGCCATGAGTACTGAGTACCTAGGTAAGGAAGTGAAATAAATTGAGAATTATGGATGACTTTAATTCCATAACTAAGAGATAAATTAAAATGGATTGTTTATGAATATGACTAAAAAGAGTAAAAGATAGAAAACGAAAATGGTTGACTATCTGATTGTTTGAAACTGACGTGGGAGGTGGAACTTGGTCTGCTAGCGATCAAGGGAAGCCGAACACAAATTGGGGCGGAAGGATAGTTCAACACTGATGCTGATCACGTCAGGGTTGGATGATTCTTGAAGCTCCCTATAAGTGGTCACAAGTAATCATGCTAAGAAAAGATACAACTACCATAAATTTGATTTGGAGTTGTGGGATGTTTTAAAAAGAATTTTCAAACAGAATTCGAAAAGGATTTCCTTCAAGTATGAAGATGGAAACGAAAACTGGTTTTGAAACCGCTATCACCCGCCGATGGCTGAGCCTTAAGTCTTGATGACCGGTAGAACGGTGGGCGTATATTAGTTTTGAAACTATTGCACCGTACGTGCGGCGGTCCTAAGTGACCGGTTGGGGCGGTGACAGTGTGTGATTTTTCCAAAGGCAGCGGGACGGGGAGAGTACCCTGAGACGTTCCTGTGTTGAGTGAGTCAACCAGAGTGCCTGAGGATATGTATATGTGTAACGTTTTGATCAGAACCGAAGGGACCGTGGGCCAGAGAGAGTAAGTGCCCATTTGTCATGAAACGGCCGTGAACCAGAAAGAGTAAGTGTTCAACATGACCAGTACCTGAGGGATCGGCAGTGTATTACTCAATATGGATCGAGGACTGTAGAGCCTTCTTGTCTTCGGACCGATTCCACGGAGAGAATACAAAGAGTATTTTTGATTGCTATACATGCTGTGATATATGTGTGGTATGTGTAGTGTGAAATGAGACTGACTTGTGGAGTCTGTAAGGTTATACATGTATTATAACCTTGGCATAGTACGCCCATGAGAGCAACCATCTAGATTCACCAACTTTGAGGACAAAGTTCCTAAGGGGGGTGTATTTTAATACCCCGGATCTAAAAATGGCGATTAAATTACTCTAATATGATTATTAAAGGCCTAATGGTGCTTAAAGACTATTGGTAAAGAAAATAAAACCCAAAGGAAAGAGAAAATGCTTGAAAAGCGAAAAACGCTAAAATGCGCGTTAAATGAGTATAAGAGATATATGATCCCGAGAGGGTCCGAGATGGATTCCTAAGGCTTAGTTAGGCCTAATTAGTATACGGGAATGATTCCCGAAGAAAACGGATCCAAATAATGGATTAAAACGCTAGTGGAGTTTTAAAGCGTGTTTTTCGAGAAAACCCGAAAACGTGACTTTAAGTGGTCAAACGGACCCGTAAAAAATTATAGTTGATTAAATAACAATAAATACGTATTAATGGAAGCTTAATAACCACTAAAAATAAAGAAACGAGAAAAATCCGAAAAACGGGCCCGGTTAGTGAATAGTGCCAAACCGGGTGAATTAACGAGCGTTTTCTGTAAAAGTCAAAAATGCTCTTAGCCTATATTATTTAAGTGGGCCGATTTTAGAGCATGAATTAGCTCTCTCTCACACTATATCCTAGCTAATTAAGTGGTGAGTCATAAAGCAAATAGTAAAAAGTGTAAAAGTAATAAGTTACTTTTCTCTTTCCTCTTTCCTCATTTTCTTTCTTCTCATTTGACTCCCTCATCTCTCTCATCCGTAAGCTCCCCTCCTCCTTCCTCCTTGAGCGATTTTGAGCTGCAACAACAACAACAATGGAGGTCTCTCTTTCTCTCCAAGCACAAGCCATGTTAGAGCTCCAAATGAAAAACCGAATACATACTCTTCTTCCTCTCTTCAAGCCCTATCATTCCCTCTTTCCGAAATCTCAAAGGGAGGAGTTTGACCTCCATGGGTTTTGGGCATTTGAAGAGAAAAGCACACCATTTTGTAGCTTGAAGCTTCCTCTTTCTAGCAAGGTAAAAATATCCATGAAAAAGTCTTATTTTCTTCATCTTATACCTTGGCCGATTTTGGTCTCTAATGGAGCCTTGTTTATTCTCTTTTGTGAGAATTGTTTCAATCCTTAAAAGCTTGGAGGGAGTTACTCTTTGATTCTTGACCAAAACCCCATCTTAGGGTTTTAAGGTAATCACCCATTTTAGAGCTTTAAGCATTTCTAATTAATGAGCTTAAGTGTTTCTACTTGAACTCATTCTTGCCTTGAATGTTGATTTGGAGATGGGCAATTCCATGGCCTTTGGCCGATTTCTAAGCAAGGGAAAAGAGAAGAGGAAGAAGTGGAGTGAAAAGCAGAGAGGCTTGTGATCAAGAGGTAAATGACTACCTTGGAGCCTAATTTATTGTTTCTAGAATTGGGAAGGGGAAATAAAAGAATGAATGAACCCAAATGTATATTGGAATGTGATTTGTTGAGATGAGAAGAGTTGTGATAATAATGTGCTTGTATAGAAATAATACAAGTGAGGAAACATTTGTGAAATAAAATGTTTGAATTATGAGCCATGCACTTTATGGATTATGCATTGTGTTGCATTTGGAGAATTGATGAGTTTTGTGTTTTTATGTGTGCTGGTAGAACCCTTGTGGGTTTGGCTAGTTTTAGGATGAAATATGTGAAGATATGATTTTTGGACAAGGAAAGGAAAGTAGCCAAGTTATGGCAAAATTTGTGTAGAAATCTAAGTGGATTAAGTGTTGGTTTGAGTGGAGAATAACCTAGGAGTGGCTAGGTATGTATGGAGGTTGAGCTGGGTTAGTAAACCACCTTGGGAATGCTAGTTTAAAGGGAGGAAATTGATGCAAAAATCTGAAGCAAAAGAGTGGTCTAGTGCCTTAGGAGTTTTTAGAAAACAAAGAAGATTTAAGGCTTTAAGGGTGAGTCTTGGAACTTGGTATGAGGTGTGCATAATCTTGGAAGTTTTGGAATGGTCAAACTAAGTGAGAACAAAATTCAAAGTGCCAAGAGGACTTAGAAAATGCACAAGTGTGCATTAGTACAAATGAGAATGAAAAATGTGTGAATTTGAGTAAGAATTTGGGTAAGGGTTGAACCTATGATTGAAGAGTTTTAGAGCATGGATTAAGGTGATTTAGGTGGGTAATTAGGTGCCAAAACATGTGGATTATAAGTGGGGAAGATTGGGTAATTAAGGGACTAAGAGAAGACCTTGAACAGAATTGGAAAATGCCAAATCTGTAAAATCTATAGCAGGGTCCGGGACCTAGTCCATGGACAAAGTCCCGGACCACCCCCTGTTTTCTTACCGAGAGTTCAATGCCCACCTTGGTTCGGGACTTAAGATGGGGACAAGGTCCCGGACCACCATCAAATATTGGCCGAGAGTTAGCTAGTGAATTGGTCCGGGACTTAGGGTATGGACCAAGTCCCGGACCACCCCCAGAATCATGCCGTGAGTGTTTTAAAGGTTTTAAATGATGGGGGTTTGAATGTTAATGATGTTATAAGATGTTAAGGCCTTGTTTGGTGACATGTTAAGGCCCTAGGAAGTGTAAGAAAGTGTTATAAGTGAGTGTGAAGTAAGAACTCAATTAATAAAAGTAAAACCGAGATAATGGGGTAAGTACGGGAATAGCATTTAATTATGTACCGTATGATCTTAGTATTAACAGTAATGTCTGAAACATTATCAGAGAGTCGTGCGTGACCCGAGCATGGTGAGATGACACGGTAAAGTAAAAACCCCGGTGAAAGGTGATTTCTCATACTCCGCGTGCTAACCGAGTTACGTTGATTTGTGTGTTCGTGTGCCGGCTTAATCAAGACTAAAGCATGAAAATAATCCATTGTTTGATTATGTATGTCTTGTTGTATGTTGAATGAGCTAACATACTTGTATGCCGGTGTGGTCTAACATAGAGTAAAGACCGACTCATAGTGAGTAACGTTTGGCTAGAGACCCATAGATCGGGTCGATGCTTATGATAACGAAAACGTGCAAACACACAAAGTATCCGTTAAAGTATAATGAAAACGCAAACATATGAACTCCCTAGAATGTGAGGAGCTGTACGGGTTGAGTAATTACCCGATAGCGGTTAGTAAACCATAATGACACAATCCACGAAACAAATGAGAGTGGAAAGATAAGTGAACCTACTTCAAGAGGATTAAAGATAGTTCGAAGATGTGAACTAGTAAAGAAAGTAAAAGGGACCTAAGGGATTAGTAGCTCCCTTAAGACATGGTCGACCTCCTACATGAGGATTTTACCCGATATAAGAAAATAACCGAAAGTAAGAGTAAGTGAAATGTATGTGAAATACCCCAAATCAAATTAATATTATCAAACCATTATTTAATGGAAAATAATCTTATTATAAATCATTTCACGTACGCATGCAAACCCATGCATGAGAACGTTACGTAAAAACAGTCGTTTCTCCATAAACGCTAAACGCCTTAGAAGCATAAGGTCAAACATGACCTTGTATGACCCTCTAATATTCAAACCAAATGGTCATACAATTATTATATGAATATAAAAATATATTCCCTAAGCTAAATTCAGTCAAAAACGCAAAACGCTCGGGAGTGCTCACGCCCGCTCCTTAAAGCACGAAAAGTCCGGAGGAGTGCCGAGGTGGCACGAACTCCTATAAAATTAATTCCTTGAGTTCCTAACATTCATATAACCATTATAAAGAGAACCCACGAAGTGGTTTCTCAAAATTCAGCAAAAACAACAGGAGGATTTCTTAGCGCTCCTTTTTGCCCGGGTGTGTCCCGATGGCCCGTAAATTAGGTCATGGGTTGGTATAACCCCATATAACCCAATGTAACATCTTAATATATGTTTATTTACCATAATAAGTGTTTACAAACACTTGGAACTCATAAAAACAATTTGTTTCCCAAAATTTCCTTAGAGCACAAAAACACACCTTCGGGTGTCACGAAAACGCGTTTTACGCAATTGCCTTGTAGTTTTTGACATGCCACGAATTGGTAATATTAAATAGGGTTAAAATTACCTTCTAAATCAGTTGGTGTGACTAGTCAACAAGGCTCTCTATAGGGGCCGAAATTTAGAGCAAAAACTAGTATAAAATTTGCCTTTAAAGTTTATAAAAGGTTTAAAACATAATGACTCATCATCCCATGTGCTATAATACTTAATGGAAAAGAAATGTGTGACTCATTTGACCAGAGAGCTGTCGAAATTATGCTAGAGAACATGGCCAAGTTGGCTAGACAAAAACAAATACTAAAAACAAAAAGTAGATTCCTTTTCTTTTTGCCTTTTGATTTCTTAAGCATGTGACCTTCCTTAGCTCTTCCTTAGCTCTTCCTTGGCTCTTCAACACCGATGGAGACCCCCATTCAACCCTTGAAATCGTGCAACACAATGAGGAAGAAGACAAGCTTAACTTAGAAAAATCAAAAGATGATACCTTACCTTTTCTCACCTTGTCTTCTAGTTTGCATTATTTTTGCTCCACCTTGCCTTGTCCTCCATTATGGCCGATTTCAATGCTGGAAAAGAGGGCATTATTGAGCCAATAACTCATTGAATAAACTAAGGAAAAGTATAGTCATTTGACATTAAGAATTAAGAAAACAAAAATCAATTCCAAGTCATTCTCTTCTTGCATTTACGTGATCTAGGTCTCACTTTCCTTCTTGCACTTCACACCTCCGAATTTGGTAAGCTCCCTAGCTCTCTCTTCTTGCTTCATCTTCTTCCTTTGAAGCTCTTAAGTCCATTAATGGAGTTTTAACTTCTATCTTCATCCTTAAGGTAATATCCTAGCATTTCTTGGCAAGTCTTGAAGCAAAACTCTTCCTAGCATAACAAGAGGTGTTCGGCATCAATTAGTTCTCCAAGGAGGTTGTTCAAACCAACATTAATCCAAGGAGCATCCCAAGGTTATCTTAAGGTAGTTTTAATGCTTGAAAATCCTTAAAGCACATTTTTATGTGTAACCAAGTTCTACTTCTTCTAAGGTTCCTTTCTTCTTCATTTTGATGAAGGAAAATTTGTTCTTCATCCACCTTAGGAGTGCCGAATTCATAAGGAGAAAAGTCTAAGGTAAATCCTTGTAAAACTACTTACAAATCTACTTAAGATCTTTATTCAAGATCTAACTCCTAAAACTCCTACACCACTTGCATATAGCCGAAGTGGAGCATCAAAATTTCCTTGGAGAAAGCTTGGAGATTCAAGAAGAGTTCAAGCACTTAACCACCTTTGTTAAGAAGTAAGTTACTAAGTAAATCTTTATGTTATAAGCTTTGTTAAGCTTCTAAAAATTATACAAAAATTATGTACATCTCTAGGTTAATTAATACCGAAACTATATGGTTTTATATGCCAAAAATATAATCTATAACATATATAGAAAATATTTACCTTAAGACACATTTTTGTGTCATAGAATTTATTTATGTTACAAATTAATTAAGGCCGAAATATCAAGGGCAAAAATACTTTATTTTGAGCTAAGAATCAATATAAGACATTACAATAATTTTTACATAAGTTATATGACTCATAGGAATTTATGTACATTTATCATGACATATAAATCCACTTTTATATACTATATGGTCACTATTTATTTATGGCCGAATTGCCTAAGTGAAGAATAGATTTATATGAGCTACTTATGTATATAAACTTATATTATAAAGTTTGGAGAGTTAAAAATATTTTATTAGTGCTTAAATGGCTAATTAATTAAGTTATGTGGTTTAAATGTAATTTTTACAAAGTTTAGTGGATTTATTGTGAAAGCCGAGAGCAAAAAGGGTATTGGGTGTAATTATGAAATAATATAAGGTTAGGAATTAAGTTCATGAATTTTAGATAATTTAAACAAGTGTTAAAATAGCATTTTATAAAGTTTTGGGCTATTATGTAATTTATAAAAGTTGTTATGAAAGTTTAGAACTTATTAGTGGGTGAATTCATAATTAAGAGATTTATTAGACTCACTTTCGAAATTTTGAGGAATTAAATATTTAGACTTTAGTTTATAAGTTATTAAGAAACTATTATAAAGCTTTGGGGTGAAAATGTAATTAAGGAAGAATAAATGACAAAGCCGAATTACTTTGGGGTTAGTTTGGTAATTTAAGAATTTATATAATACATTCGGCATTTATGGAGAATTAAAATTAAAACTATAGTTATAAGGCATTATGTAAAGTTTATAAGATTTTATGGTTAAATTGTAATTATAGGAAATAAATTATTATTGCCGAGAAATTAAGGGGCTAAGTTGCTATTTTTGAAAGTTATAATATTTAAGAGCTAATACCAAAATATTAGTGTGACTAGGTAATTTAGCTAAATAAGAAATTAAACTCTATAATATAAAGAGATTAGAATTTAAATGTAAAGTTTATGAATTAATATGGTTGATTTGTAAATAACCGAAATATAAGGGTAATAATTTAGATTTGAATAAATATAGGTCCTATATGGATATTTGGAGGAATTAGAAGAAAGAACTTTGATTAAAGGGATTACGAGGTAAAACTATGACTTATATAGTTATAAGGAAATTAAAGGTAACCAATCATTATTATTTATGTTAAAGGAGGAATAATGAAAACTATAAGAATCTTATGTCCATGTATGACATATAAAAATAGTTAAGAATATTATAAGTTGTTGTGTCACTTAGACAAATAAAAATAAACAACAAATATAGTACATGAATATATGAATACATATATGTACATCAAAGGATTTATAAATAAATCAAAAAGGAATAACAAATAAGATATACATTAAATCATGAGGTAATTAAAAGAAATAAACCTCATATGAAATAACAAATACGAGAATTGTTAAAAGATTCAAAAGAATCATTATATAAGGGTAACAAAAATTAACCCTCTCAGTTAATCCTATTCTAGGACTTTGTTTGACCAGACGTTGACCGGGAATTTAACAAGTACAGTCTACGGCGAACGGTATGGGATTCTTGCAACCTGTTTTCTACCGGATTACACCGGCTTGTGTGCTATCTGTTGTTTGTGATAACGACCAAGATAAATAATGTAAACTGTTGTTTTACTCTTGCACACTGTGGTATTATTCTATGTGCGTGAATGTTGCTGACTACAACGTGTAAGTCCCACGCATACAACACTACTATACCAGTGGATTAAATACCTGCGTTTCAGTATACCGAGGACTTGTACTCAAGTCTCTCACTAACTTCACTTTATAACAAACGTCATTATCCTAAACGTGATAATTGACAATACACATTGTGTTATTGTTTAACGTCTTTATATGACACTTAACAATTCTATACTTCAAGAACGAGGAGCCCAGTTGGATCTGGCCATGCATGCTACAGGAGTTGTACCTGTCTCAGGTCGTCTCCTACTACGTCGCGACGGAACTTTCATTTGGGAGGAAGACTATTCCTTCCGGGTTTCTAATGCCCTTCAGTTTGAGGAAGACTTCATTCCTCTAGTGGGATACTATTTCCCACGCCTCTCAGTTCAGGGTTTAACTACGTTATCTCCTGGGGTTTTTATACCCAACCTTTCAATCTTAACGAGGTCACTATACCTCCACTATTTAAGATATTCAGTTATACCTGTCAGTCCCATTGTGTGGACCGACTATCATTAAAGAATTTCAGTTCAGCTAACACGACCTTCTGTGTCTTGTTCTATGTGACATTATTGTCCTTGTATGGATACTTGTTATTATCCTACTATGTTGTTTACAGCTTTATAAAAATGAACTGCATGTATTCGACAAAGTAGTTGGTGTGGCCCGGTAGACGATGGGCTGCACGTTTTCTATACCAGCATTGTTTGCTGAGCCCCTTTGGGGGCACCCCCATTTTTTAGGTACCTGAAGTTGAGAAGATTACCACACCGAGTGTAGGTGGGGTAGATACAAGCTATGGGAGTCTTCTTATAGTTATTTGCTTTTACTTAAGTATTTTACATTTGAGTTTGATTCCTAGTATCTCGGGTTGTATTTGTATTCAGACCGTGACTTTTGGAGATTGTATTTGGATTTAGCCTTGTTGGTCACAAGGGTGGCCAACGGCATTGTAATACCGCCCGGTTGTTGTATTTATTTCCGCTGCAGTTGTATTTTATTTGGGAGTGATCGCCGTTCAGTTTATTGGATTTCGGGTTGGGGTGTTACAGTATGGGTAACTCTTAAAACCTAAGATTAACCGAACTTAAGTAATGCCCCCAAAGTCATTAGAAACATCGAGAGTGATGCTTCTAGACTAATATAGATAATATAATTATAACTCCGAGAGAGGAGTGTATGGGAATGTAAGTAGTCTGTGAGTAGTTGGACCTAAGTAAAAAGAGAGAGGAACTAAGAGAGAGTTCCGTGAGCTAGTTGAACCTTCCCACCATGCTAGACCCAGAGTAGGGTCGAAACCGGGGAAGTAAGACTATGCTTGAGGGTCATGAGTTTTGGCCTAAGTATGTATTAAGAGTAACAAGCGTGACGTAGGAGACCTGTAGTGTCCGGAGAATCTACAATGGCTTGAGTATAAATAACCCAAGAGTGTGGGTGAGATAACGAGTATGAATAACCCAAGAGTGTGTGGGTGAGATAACGAGTATGAATAACCCAATAGTGTGGGTGAGATAATGTGTTTAAGTAACCCAAGAGAATGGGCGTGTATATGAATAAGTAACCCGAGAGAGCGGGTGAGATATTGAATAAGTAAACGAGGCATAGTGAGGTATAACCCTCAAGGCCTAAGAGTAAACTGATGAAACTAACAACCTTGTTATGTTAGTGAGGAATTGTGTTCCGTGATTGGATGTAGATTCCTTGAGTAATACCCATATATATTGTATTGCTATGATGCATGTTGTTTGACTAAAATGAACTGCATGTATATCCGACAAAGTAGTCGGCGTACCCCGGTTAGCGCTCGGGGTATGCGAATTTCATATGCAGCGTTAAGCTGAGCCCCTAGGGGCAACATTTTTATTTTACAGGTACACCGAAGATGTTACCGTTCGAGAGTAGGACGGGGTCGGTGGATTGTATGGGTAGTTAGATTTAATTACTTATGTATTGAAAGAGGTGTAAGACCGAATATGTTGTCGGCATCCATATATTGTAGACTCGGTATAGTAAAGAATTGATTTGAGTAAAGTATTTGTATTGTGTATTCGGTGGTTCCAGTTCATCAGACCGTTACGGTATGTAAGAAAGGCCTGGTTAGCCACATGGGTGGCTAACGGCGTTGTTTCACCCCTCGTTGTAATTGGAAGTTCCGCTGCGTGAGTAGGAGTAATTAGTAACGGTTTAAGAGGTAATGACGAGGTTAACGGTTGGAGTGTTACAACTGCAACTACTACTTTTTAGTCTTTTATTATATATATGCCAAAAAAAATGTTTTTCAAACTTTTCATACAAACCTTAAGATTAGAAACTTATGCAACCTCGGGAAGACCGTTGGTCCGACCACTGCAACTGGAGGAATTATACAACCACTGTGATTGTAAACCACACCAGTTTAATTCTTCGAGAATTTTCAGACAGGGCTTATTAGCCAAATACCATCAGTGTATACCGCATTTAATGCTAATCACTACTAGTGATAAATGTTTAGTCCTTATGGACAAGCATACCCTTTATGGATGCACCACCGTCAGTGAGGATGGTTGGGAAGTGAAGAGCCAAGTTACTCAAGCTATTATGCAATCTGCAATATATCCAATTAAACGGATGAGGGAACGAATATGAACTATGGATGAGATATGATCAGGATAAACAGGGAGAAAAGGAATATGTGTAGTACTCAATGAGATCGAATTAGGAGGACCAAGTTTGCTAAATATAGCACAAATTTTACTTACAAGCCGGCTTTATGGCTTATAGCTTATGGCACGAATTACCACTGATGCCACTAGGGCAATAACACTTATTACCAGATAACCGACAACATGAACTAATAAACAACAAAGAAAAGAGGAAATCCATCAAAGGGAGATTGACAACAGAATACTTCACAATAACCGTGTGACAGACATTACCAGTTTACTAAACGAGACATGGGACGACCGCACTCCGATAGGAGCATGTGGGTCTGACAAACTTATTTATGACTTAGTCGGGTAAGTAGTAATGTATCAGTACGGTACCCCATGCAAGTAGACAAGTAGTGTTAGGAACACGAGAAGTAGTCAACTCCATACTAAGGACAGTGATACAGATTACCTCGAAGATGGACGAGAAGAGCCGCAGTTAGACCAACGGGCTAGTGAAATCAAGAACTTTCAACACACAGAGCAGTAGACAGTATACAGAGAAGACAAGGAAACCTTTCAAGGACGTGAACACTAAGGAAAGAAACATGAAAACCCATTATGGATGAATAATATGTAGAACCCTCATAAGGATCGAGCAAACTTTTGCAATCTAGAGGAAATCTACCAGATGTAGTGGACATAAACACGTGACTACGCAATGATAAGAGACAAAGCTAAAATACTAGCAGATACCTTAAGCAAGGAACAATGGACTTGGAATGTACCACTCATAGGATAATTCGATCATCTTATCCGTTGGACTCATGAGATATTAGCTGCTGAGAGTTTACGCCTCTGCACTCTGTAGGACTGAGTGTTTTGGTATTGCACTTGTGCAGTTATTAATCTAGTGGGAATACGGGAAGATGTAATGGATATCAACACGAGTGTGTATAAAAAAAAGAACTACAACAGTGTGTTACTCCGGAACAAAACCACCAGGAGACATGGATGACAAACATCATCTTTGTGGACATATAGGCTGGTACGTCTTAGTATTACAAAGACAAGTGCAAAGAGCACTAAGTACTACCAATAGCCAATTTCATATTACACCTCAAGCTGAATATCAGTGAGAGAAGACACACGCATGTATGCTAGTGATCCAAATGAGATGATACACAGCATGGGAAAAGAAGCAAATTGAGCCTATGTTCATGGGTCTGCACCTCATACGGAGCGAGTGGGGCCATTAGAACAAATTTGGGAGAGAGCACAAATAGTTTAGTGCCTCGCCCTTTATGTATTGTGGAGCCCAGAAGGGCTAGAGTCATACCCGTCTCTCTGATATAAGGATAATCCACGAGTTGGTGAACTCTTTGAGAGCCATGTATCTAGCGCTCCTTGTTGAGCGGCTGTAGTATACTTGTGGGGTACGGGGGCGTAACCCTTTTTAAGGGGGGTAGAGCCTCTTGGCTGTGCACGTGTGTGCACTAAGTTTGGTTGTTTGTGGTATGCGGGGCGTACGAGGTTGTTTGTTTATTGTTTGTTTTTGTATGCATGGCATACAGTGGGTTGGTGGTGTGCGGGGCACACGAGGTTTTGTTGGTTATGTTTGGTACGCGGGACGTACGTTGTTTGGTTTGTTTGTGTGTGATGTGCACTTGTATGTATGTATCTTATGAGATACCTGTTTGAATGTTGTATTTACACCCATGTGTGTAGTACTTTTCTTATGCTTGTGATATATATATTTATATTGCTTTGTAGAATGATACATATGGTATCGCCTAGATACAAAATGAATCATTAGATATGGAATGTGGAACGATGGTATGTTATGGACACCTCGGGAGGTTGTCAGGGTTTGTAGAACTGATAGGAAATAATGTGCTGATGGGTCACCTATATCCATATACGATTGAACTAACGCCACAAAGTGATGGCTATGTGCTGTATAAGCACAATACGATGTGTGTAAATGATATATCATATAGATATACATTATGGGAATAATGGGTAGTCATATATTTATATACTTACCTATTTGATTGAGAGACTTCGGGACGAAGTCTTTTTAAGGGGGGTAGATTGAAATACCCCAAACTAATAAAATATGGATTAAATATCTAATCACATTGATTAAGGCCTAAACATGCCTTAAAAGTCAACTGAGAACAACAGTGGTCAACACAAAGCAAGGTATTGCACCCTTTGACTGTTTAGGGTAAATAAATACCCAAATAAACTTCTTAGGACCTAAAACTTTGTCCTAAGCTTATTAACACATTACTAAACATATTAAAATAGTTGGAAAACACTCCAACACAAAGAACAAGCATTTTCATGCTTCAAGGTCAAGTAGGGCAAAAATGTGCTCTAAGAAAACCTTAAAGGTCTAATGACCTCTAAATGATATAAAATTGGATTCCACGATCAAATATCATGTAAGGAACACAACAAAACTGTTCTCAAAGAAAACAGAGCTCAGAAACACCTTGCGACTCAAAATGTGCACTAAAATTCCTTAAAGCACGTTTTTTGTATGAGCTCTAAGATAATGAATTTTTGTCACTGTAAAGACTATATTAAGTTCTTTATAACATTAATGTGACATGATACACTATAAAAAGTCTAAATCAAAGTTTGAAAATAAATCAAAATGGGCAATTAGTATGAATAGTACCCAAAAATAACATTTTAATGACTAAGTATAACCATGGTCAATTGTCACCCATTGACTTGACTACCCTTGCCGACCTCATATGGCTGTTATCCAACTCATTAAGCTACCTATAAACAATTAACTAGTAATTAGATGAGTCACTAATATCTCCTAAAGTAACTTAAAATAAGCTAAAGGCAAAACTAGCTTAATTTCTCTCATTGCCTTGCTTCCCAGCCGACACGCTTCACACTCTCCCTTGGCTTCCAACACGTGGCTAACTCACCAAGAACATAGAAGAACACCTTGCTACCTAGGTAAGCTTAGTTAGTCATTTTATGTTCATTTTCTTCACAATTCTTACCTCTTTCAATGGAGCAAAGCATCAACCACTTCCATCAATGTTCTTAGGTTGTTTTGGAGTTTAAATGGATGGTGTATCTCGGCATTAACAAGGGAAGAAGGTGGAGAAAGCTAATCTTGTTCTTAAGGTATAAAAATGTGCTTTAAGCATATATCTTTTGATTCCCTTCACATTCGGCTGTGAAAGTTTGTTCCTAGCCTTATTATCTTCTTATTAACATACTTATTCAGTTGGTATATCAAGATCTTCAAGGTATACCCAGATCCAAGCCAAAAACACCATTTTAGGCATTTTAAACAAGGTAAAAATTAGCCATCTTCTAATCTGAGTTATACCAGTTTAAAGCTTGGTTTTAGTAGCTCTTTTGATGCTCTTACTCTTGTGTAAATTTAGGCCGAAGTCAGCCTTGGGAACCTTGGTATTTTGAGGTAAATTTTACCTTGAAAATTGACATTAAACACTTCTTATGGTTAGATCTTGCTTGGAGACTAATCATGCCTTAATTGCTGTTTGAAAACATGTAACTAATGCTGTGGAAATATTATCTCCAATCAGCCGTGGCCAAACAAGGCCTTAACTAGGCAAAAACAAGGTATAAATCACTTAAACCTTCACTTGGTATATTAATATGTGCTTATACATATTTGTATAATATGTGCCGTGAGTGAACAAGGTATTTAAGGTCTTATTTTGACCTTAGGTGATTAAGGAATGGTTTAATAAATTTTATAACTAATTAATTAGCATAATTGTCAAATTT
The DNA here is from genome assembly GCA_023374045.1 of Limonium bicolor. Lineage (NCBI taxonomy): Eukaryota > Viridiplantae > Streptophyta > Magnoliopsida > Caryophyllales > Plumbaginaceae > Limonium > Limonium bicolor. The sequence continues at coordinate 209,422,077 of CM041782.1, forward strand.
AAGACATTATGTGGAAAATTGGTAATTATTGAAAATATTGGTGTAAGGCCGAGAGTTTAAGGCTTTTATGGGCATTTATGTGTAATTTATTTTATAAGGTAATGTTTGTAATAAGGCCATGTACTTTAGGCCATTTTATTAATGCATTTATAAGCTTTTATTTAAGTTTAGGTGCTAAAAGTAAAAGTACCGCAAGGAATTGGGGTTATAGTGTAAATAAATTAAATTTGGGGGCTATAAAAGTAATGCTGGCCACGAATCCGGTTCCAACGGTTCCGGTTCCGGTTCCGGAAAATGTGTATTCGGATTCGGAACCGGTTCCAGGCGGTTCCGGGGCGGTTCCGGTTCCAGTTCCGGACTCTGTATTTGCTTCGGATTCGCTCAAATCAACGGTTCCGACCGGTTCCGGTTCCGGGGCGGTTCTGACCGGTTCCGGGGCGGTTCCGACCAGTTCCGGGGCGGTTCCGACTGGTTCCGACCGGTTCCGGAAAGATTCGATCGGCTCTAGTTTCTTCGTCTTAACTCCGATTTTAGATCCGTTTGCGCGCACACGTTGCTCTTTTCGTCCACTTTACTTCTAGCTAGGTTATTCCTCAAGTTTATAATCTTAAATGTGTAAGAACCAAAGACTTCAATATTTTTGTATTGAATTTACAAAAATAAAGCTGATTTTATTATATGATTCACTGCCTCGTTAAAACCTTATTAGGTAAAAACCCATCGGGAAAACCCTAATAAGGAAAAAGAGTACAGCTACTAATAGGTTACATGATTTCAATTTGGAAGTCTTAAAAGATTACATGGAAAGAAAGTAATACTAATACATTCTAAAAGATTACAATACAAAATAGAAGTCCTAAGTGGTGTTGTCCCCATTCATCTCGTACCAATCATCATGTTGCCCCTCGTATTGCAATGCGTGTGCTTGGCATCTCAGCTCGGCTAAGTCCCAATCATACTTCTCAACACAAACCTTGATTGAGTCCGGTGCAAGGCTTGATCTCTTTTCATCCAACACTCGTTTGCCCGCACTAAATGCCGACTCTGAAGCAACGGTTGATGCTGGAATTGCTAGTATATCTCGAGCTATCTTTGCAAGGATGGGGAACTTGCCTTCATGTGCTTGCCACCACTTAAGAACATCTATATCACCATCATCATCATCAAAACTAAAAGTGAAGTTAATGTAATCATCATAAGTACAAAATCCCGAACCCGATTGAACTGATCTTGGTCTTTTCAAAATACTAGAAATCAAAGAACTTCTTTTGCTACCGGGGTGTGGTGGTTTAGAAGAGGAACCACTACCACTAGCAGAAGAAAGCTCATCCGGGCGGTACTTTGAAGTGTACTCATCATGTAGCTTTTTCAAGGCTGCATTAACTTTTTCTACATATTGTTGAACATAACCATCATTGGGTGGACCTCCTGGAACAATACTATAATAATAATCAAGCAATTTTGTTAGACCATCCAATTTTATTTGAGGATCAAGAACAGTTGCCATACAATAAATCAAAGGAAATTCATTGAAATAGTTAAACCATTTAGACATCATATCATAAATAACACCACTAACCTCAGCAACATTCTTGTTCTCAGGCAAGACATGGAAAATACTAATGCATTCATTTATGACAAGATGCACATTAGGTTCATAAACTAATGAAAACACCTTAGTTGCACTGCCAAAACATTTTAAAACATTATGTATGGCATTAGCCTTTACCCAAAAGTCCGCACCCATTAATTCTTGATTTTGTTGAACAACCATAGTGTTATACAAACTAGTTAAAATGGATTGGTGTTTCTTAGTCTTAACTAACAATTCATATGTGGAGTTCCATCTAGTGGGGGTGTGCATCATCAAAAATATCAAAACCGGTATGTGCATCATCAAAAATATCAAAAGCAATAATACGCTTCTGAAGTGTCCAAGAACTATCAATCCAATGAAGTGTAACACAAATAAATGCCTCATTAGTAGTAGATGTCCACATATCACTAGTTAATGAAACACGACCATCAAATGCTTTCATCATTTCCATAAGTTGGTTTCTAGTTTTACTATGTTGTGCAAAAGCTCTACGTTTAAGCGTATTCCTAGGCACTCTACTATATTGTGGTTGTAATGTGGAGCAAACAAAGTTTTCAAAGTAAGGACTTTCACCAAAATTAAAAGGTAACTGTTCAGCAATCATAAACCTAGCCATGCCATCTATCATTCTTTCTCTATCATAATGAAAGTAACCTGGACCGGGTTGTCGTTGGTTAAACCCGGTGAGCATAGTTTGACCACTCGTACCGCCCGCCAATGCCGCCGTATCCTTGTAGATCTTGTGCGTCTTCATATGTTTTGCAAAGGTTCCGGTTCCGGTGCCCAACGCCCATGCAAGTCCTTTGTGGCAAATATTGCAATGTTGCTTGTATGTCCCGGGCATCTGCGGATCTTCTTTCTTTGTGAAGTATGCCCACAACCAAGAAGCTTGTCTCGATTTTGTTAGAGCGGTGGTGTTGTCGGCATCATCATCATCTTCTTGATCATCATCTTGACCAAGATTGTGAGCATCGGATGGGGTAGAGGATGTACCTTTAATTGTAAAAAAATTTGATTTAGACTATAATTAAGATAAGAAAGTAATTAAAATTAAAGTTTGTATAAAATAAGTTGTAACTAATATTAAAACTTACCAAATGGTGGTGATATTCCCGGTTGTGTTGCCCCCATGTTTGTAGATCCGTGCTGAGAAATTGTATAGCTTCCACCTTGCGGGAGTGATGAAGGTGAATAATGTGGATGTTGTTGATGTTGATGATACCCGAATTCCATCTCGTCGATTTGGTCTTGCTCATCAACTTGAAAATATGGATCGATTAGGAGGTTGGAAGAAGGCATCACTTCCTTTCCGGATCTCCTCGGCATTTTGCTAGAATGTGGGAAATGGAAAATTGAGAGCTAATGTGGGAAATGAACCTTTTAGTAGCTAAAATGCTTAATAACACTTAATTGCACAAGAAAAATACTAGTAATAAGAGAGAGGAAGAGTAGGATGAGTTGTGTGGTGAGAATGATGATAAAATGGTGTATTTATAGGGGTTTTGGGGCAATATAGCCGTTTGGCTTTGTTTGGAGCCGTTACACACATAAAAAAAAGAGCTGTTGGGAATCTGGGCGGTTCCGGTTCCCAACGGCTAGTTTCCAACGGTAACTTCGACCGGTTCCAGGGCGGTTCCGGTTCCGGTTCCACGGTTCCGAATCCGACGCGAATCCGGGCGGTTCCGGTTCCGGTTCGGTCCCGAATCTCAAAACTTGTATTCGGATTCGATTCGCAAGGGGGCGGTTCCGGTTCCGAATCGGTTCCGGCCCGGTTCCGGCCGGTTCCGGTTCCAATCGGTTCCGGGTAGATTCGCCGGTTCCGGGTAGATTCGGATTCGGTGGCCACCATTATATAAAAGGATATAGCCGAAAATTGGAGGTTTAAATAAGTTTATATAAAAATTATAAGATTATATAAAGTTTTGGGGTTAAATTGTAATTTCTGGAAAAATTGGGGTACAAGTCGTAATATATGGAGTTTAATGGTCAAGGAAATATTAAGGTGGTCAACCTTGACCATATGCTAGGTTTTGACCAAATTAAATAAGTTAGATAACTTATTTAAGGTTTTATAATAAGATAAGTATTTTATTGTAACAATTTTATAACATATGTGGTATATATGTTGTTTCCGAAAGTTAAGGGTGTATAATGGTGTTATAAACACCCATGGGCTATTAGCAATTTTTAGGAATTTATTGGGTTGTTTTTGGAATTAAAATAAACTATATATGTTAATATATAGTTATTATGTCATTATGACACTTTGGAATAAAAGATGAGGTGGAAATGAAATATACCGAAAGTAAATGGGTTAGTAAGGGTAATTATAACCCTTTGGTGGGATTTGGTGATTTTTAGAATAATATAAGAGTTTTTATTAAGATATGTGTATAATATATAGTTTTAATGATATAATAAAACTATATGTTATAAAAAGGGCCAAATGGCAATTATAAAACAGAATAAGGTCTGTTCGGAATTTACAAAATATAACCATAGGTTATACCCTTTTATAAGTTAAAAATGTTATATTATATGGTATATATCATGGTATAAATGATGGGGTGAATTTGTAAATAAAGGAAACTATGGATTATGGAAAAAGAATAAGGTTTAATATATGTGCCTATGCGGCAATATAAAGTTTTGTATAAAAACTATAGGATATAAATTAAAGGAAATAAAGATATCATATTATATGATTAATATATGGTATAACATTACATAATGTTATGTGGTCAAAATAGAATTTAAATAAATTCAAGGGCTGTACCGAAATATTAAAGGTTGGAAAATGAATTTTAGACTAAGGTCTATAGTGTTATAAATGTTTAACAATTATATGGTTTAGATGGAATTAATATAAGTAAGGATATTCACATTAAATAATGTGACGAACTATAAATAAATGAGATTTATAAACTAAGGTATTTATGGAATAAACCTTAGGAGTTGTAATTATACAACATAAAATGTTACATAATATTAGGATAATGATCTTAATATAAGTTGTATAATATAATACAACTAATGGGAATAATAATCTAATATAAGATGATAAAATGTAACATATAATATAAGAGTTTATTAAACTCACGGAATTTACCTACGTGGTAAATGTATACATACACAAGAATAATGTATATAAGGATGAGTATATATTATGGTTGAAAACCATATAATATAATGGTGGTGGTTATTACATGAAAAATAGTTACAAACTATAAGGTATAAGTTTTTGGATGCAAATATTATTTACTAAAGATAATGGAGTATATAATACAATGTATTATAATGGATGGTGGGAAAATAATACAATATAATATAATAATGCATGCATACATGCAACCATAGGTTATGTACCTATATTAATGGTGGATAAGATTAAAGAAAAATAATGAATTAAACTTAACAGTTGAAATATTTTGACATACGAGTTTTAAAGTAACGAAGCCGACCAGTTTAGAGAAACCCGTAACAAATAACTGTAGAAATCCGGGGATGAACTGTCGGGGTTACTTGTTATTCGGAGATACCGAATGTAGTTAGTCATGGAGACTGACTTATAGTTTTATTACCGTTTAGATCATACTACAGACGAGGACGCTTGACGAGCTAGTGGTCTACACTGCGCATCCTAGGTCTTGGTGAACGGTATGTAAAGGGGTTTGATCCGAGTTGTCCTAAGGAAACTCCTTGGGCTCGGATTTGTTTGTTATCACTTGTGTGTTAAGTGTATTGGATACGTGTATGTGATTGTGTGCTACTGCATTTATTATTATGCACGAGCGTCCTACGGGACTAACACTATGTCGACTATAGATTGACTTATATAAACATACATATACGTTAATGTGATAACATGACAGTTACTTGATATAATACCATAGTATTAAAATTAAGTATATGGTAACCTAAGTAAAATACTAAGGGATGAGTCACGACATTGTCGGTCTCTAGAGCATGGATCTCGAACATGAATATGACCTATATTACTTCTAGGTATGCGTGAGACCCATTGGGCAGCCAATTGATAAATTATTCTCCATAAGACTAAGAGCATATCTTAAACATTATGAGAGAGAGATGGTATGAGTTGAGGTGAGGAATCCCGGTAGTTTACGAACTACTTGGTTGCGTAGTTGTGATCACTGAGGGGGTCCCCGATCGGGTTCCGCTCCAGGTTATACCCATACGAGCCCTATTTGGATCGTGGGTCAGGTAGCTACGGCTTTTATATGGACGTCTTACGAGACATAAGTGAATAGTCAGGGGCCTCCGGACCTCTGGCGAAATGAGCACCTTTGTGTGTACGGGAGGACTACTGTCCATGGTGAGGTTATGAGGTTGTCTTAACATGACGCCCAACTGGTATAAATTAAACATGGTTGGATGGGGCCATAAAGGCCAAGGTAAATTAACTATGGCAACTGTACGCTACGGCGATTGTACATTGTACATTATACTGTGGACATTTCGATATGGATGGGGCCTTGAAGGCCAAATTAAATTAAATTAATAAAGGATGGCGTACGCTACAGCGATTGTACATTATACTGTTATTGTTTGATACGTTCGATATACAATTGTTGTTTGTGATATTTAATGAATGTTTGGATTGGAAGGATGGTTAAGTGTTTATGAATATTTGGATGGATGGTTATGTATATTATACATGTATATTACAGTATTGATTATAACTGTAAAATGGTAAAGCATGAAACCAATCTAATATTAAGATGGTTAAAATGACTAAGTGACCATTGGGGTCCAGGCCCGGCATACTCAGCGTCTATCGCTGATACTACACCATATGTAGGTTGTTGATTATCGCCGAAGCCGAAGTGCGAGATAGGGTAATTAGAGTTTATTTTAATTACCGCACAAGGAGTTGTAATATGGTACGGTTATGTATATTCAGGTTTGGGTAGACGCTCACTTGTCGACGTTAAGGTTTGTGGACTTAGTATGATGTATAGGAGTTTTCTCGTTATCACGGCGGTTAGTAGTTTGTTTATGTTGGAAGTTGGATGTAGTTTGGCTTCGTTACTTGCATGGGCGAGTAATGGCCGGTGACACCCGAGTGAGTATTGTTATTGTTATTAATTCTTCCATTGTAAGACGTTTTATTTATTGCTACGTGAGAGATTATTACGTGATTGTGGAGAGGGGTGTTACAATTTTCTTATTAATCAAGGTAATTAATGTTTGGGTATTTCATTTTAGGTCTTTAAAGTATACCTATAATTCATCTAGGGTGTTTCTGTATTTGGATAAATTTTCACTTGAGAACAGTATTACCATTACTCTACCTAAGGAGTTCTCTTAGGTTATCTTAGGATAACATAAATTATATCATTATCCTACCATATGTCATAATTTCCTTATCACATCTCATAACTTAATTCAAGTTATACTCGGTATTTGCCTCGGTTTGAATAATAATCCCACCCAGTTAATCACGCAAGGTATTCATCAAATAAATTACACTAGCATAATAACACATACAATCAAAAATATCATCTTATTAATAAATTTACATTCTATATCCAAACCCAAGGTTATCCTCGGGAATAATCGGATCATACAACAACATACGGTGCACCGACGAGAGAGGCTAGCATTTAGTTCCGCGCCCGTCCTCTAATTCCTTAGCTCTGGAATATGACGTTAAATATTAATACTATATAAACAATCAAACCATTTTGGTATTTTTTGTAATGACTAATCCCCCGTAATTAACCCCAATGTTTATTATTCTTTGTATTCTGGTTACCACTTAAAGTATATGGATTCCAGGTTAGTAATTAATCCTTCCCCGTTGATAGCAACTAACATTGTCATACTTCCTACAATTTTAGGATTAAATCCTTATCATATTACCTTCTTTTAAACCTTATGTATATACATATACTTACATGGTGTAATATAATATATAGTAATGACTTTAGATCTTTAAATTCTCATCCTGTTTAATGAGTTGGTTAACTTGACCCCATTGGTCAACTAAATTGATTAGATCAATGTGGTCAACCTATTAATTCAGTCAGTGCAGTCAACACACTAAATGGTCAACGCGGTCAAGATCAACATAGTTAACATTTTCTGAATGACCTTATAAATTCCTAGGTTTAACAACCTCTCTAATTAAACAATCTTCTAACCATTTATGTAATGGTTGTTAACAACTTTAAATCTCATAATAATGACTTAGGTTTATTCCATAATCATTTTCATCCATGATTACATTCCCAAACCTTATTATATAATTCCAACAATATGCTAAGTATTCATATTTAATTCATACGAATTATAAAACTTTGGATTCCTAATTAAGTTCACATTTTCAATATTTGTTTTTCTCACTTGGTCAAAATCCTAAGTACATCTAGGCTTACCGAATTCCTACTGCATACACCTAATTTTTCCAAAATTACAGTTTGGACCCATAAGTTTTCTAAACTTTACAATTTACTCCAAAATATTACGTAACACATCACTTAACGACACATGCTAGATAAATCCAACAAACCACACGAAATAACTTTATGTTGTGATTCATCTAAGCACACTTCTATAGTTAAAAATTCATATACAAAAGCTGTCCTCTAATTTGACTATTTATAACCAAAATAGCACTCTTTGAATTTAATCAAGGGTAACACTATATTAAGAGAATTCGAAGCAGATACGGAAATCAATACAAGCATAAATGTTGCTTATCTTCGTACTTTAAAATTTTTGTTAACCAAACCTAACCTGAATAACTCCCACAAATTTGACCCATAATCAGAAAAAACCAAATAACCCAAAGGCTGACCCTAACAAAAGAATAAAGATAACAAAACTAACACATCACTTAACGTCACATCCTAGATAAACCCAACAAACCACATGAAGTAAATTCATGTTGCGAGTCAACTAAGCACACTAGTTTAGTTGATAACTCATATTTAGATTAATTCACTAACTAATAGAAAATCAATAGTTTAGTAGCCATACTACTAACAATATATTTTTTGCTTTAAAATGTTTTATAACAAAAAGTAATGTGTATATCATTACTTTTTTATATTACTTTATATATTTACAAACTTAGATTTCTTTATATTTAGAATTTGGGATGGTTTGAATGTTGATGAAGTTTCAATTATAAAACCTGAAATTTTCAGTTGAGACGTATATTACTCAAGATTGATGTTTATATGCCTACATTTGGTAATGGTTTTAATGTGCATCATCACATCACTACGTAGGTTTCTCAAATTTTACATTTTATTTTAAGTAATATTATGTTTTAAAAAATTTATATTCTATTTACAATAATTAGTTTTTAGATATTTTTTAAATATTATCAATATTGTTGTATGATATATTTTGTAAACTATGTTTATAATTTGTTTCAATATGTTTTTAGATATACATCACTAGTAGAAAAAACACGTATAGTGTCGAGCTTATAGCATCGGTTTTTAAGAAGACGTCACACAAAATAATCTAAGGCCACGATTTTATGTTAAAGTGAAAAAATAAAAAATTGATGGAGTATGGTGGCGGGAAATTTTCCTGGTTAAATTACAATTTATAAGGCGTCAGATTTTTTATGCAAATGTCACAGTAACATCTAAGATGACGGTTTGTTCAAAAAAAAAACATCTAAGATGACGGTTTTATAGACAACCGACACCAAATCCCTAATTTTATTCTCCCTTCCCACCTTTCTTTCCAAACTTGTCGCGGGAGGTACTACAGAATTCACCGCCCCTTTTTTTTGCTGCAACTTACGAACTCCCATCTTCTACTATCTTGTCTAGGTTTCTCCAGCGTCGTACTCCCACCCGGCACTTTATCGGTTGGTTTTGCTTGCTCGACCTCCGTTCACAAGGCATAGAGGGCGAATCGCTGTGAGTTGAGATTAATCGGGGCTACGACGATGCCGGTTTGAGTGGTTTGTTGTCTCAGTCAAGTAAGACTAACTAAAAATTAAAGATTTTTTTGACTCCTTCTCGCAAAAAATTTTGTGTGCTTGTTTCGGTTGACCAAAGAAAATCGGTGTTATAGGATTAAGGGTCGTTAATTCAACTTCTCTGCCCAAATTTGCACCAAGTGAATCTTTTTATGGGTTTCCTATCAAGTATCTATTGTTGTAATCTCCTAGAATGTACTCGTTTGTTGTGGGTTAAGAGAGTTTGCTTATGTTACAGTATAGCTATACCGGCTATATCAGTAACTGGAGTCGATGTTCTAATGAGAACAACAACCCTTATCACATGCAAACTGTCATGGAAGAAGAGACAGTTACGCAGAGGAGAGAGTACGGAGCTAAAGACAAAGAGAGAGATGACAATGAATTTCTTTTCGTGACTTTCCATTCATTTCCTGTCAGTACATATAGCTGTAACAGTTGTAAAAAATAACAGAATGCAACAACTTCCTAACAGAATAAAGAGGAAGAGGTTTACACAATATAGTCTTATTCCATTATATTTGTTATACTACCGAATTCTGTAACAAATCTCCCCTCTTTGGAGAACCTTGACCTCAAGGTTTGAAATCTGGAAATCGCCTGAGCAGGTCATAGAAGAATTCCCAAGTAGCTTCTTCAACCGGTAAATCTGTCCATTTCACCAGCACCTGAGTAGCTGCCTTGCCCTGCCTATTAACCATTCTCCTTTGCAAAATACCCTCTGGTTCATGACGTAAAACATCAGTAGCAGTAACAGGTAACTGAGTTGAGACAGTAACAGGACCAACCTGCCTCTTAAGTTGAGATACATGAAAAACTGGGTGCACTGAAGTAGATGCAGGTAAATCAAGCTTGTAAGCCCGTGTACCACATCTGTCCAATACCTTAAATGGACCGAAATACTTAGGGAAAAGTTTCTGATTTGGCCTAGAAACCAATGAGTGTTGGCGATATGGCTGAAGCTTGACAAAAACTAAATCTCCAATGTCAAAAGACCTTTTAGACCTATGCATATTACTTTGTTGCTCCATCCGGTGTTGTGCACGCATCAAATGAAACTTAAGAACCTGCAGCATGTTCTCTCGGTCCTGAAGGCATTTAGCCACCACAGCTACCTTGGACTCCCCAGGTAAGTAAGGTAAGTGCTGAGGTAGTACTTGTCCATAAATAACCTCAAATGGGGTCAATTGAGTTGCTGTATGAAAGGTAGTATTATACCAAAATTCAGCTAGAGGTAAATACTTACTCCATAAATGGGGACGATCACTACACATACACCTAAGGTATGTTTCCAAGCAACGATTGACCACCTCAGTCTGTCCATCAGTTTGAGGGTGGTAAGCAGTTGAGTAGTTCAAATCTACCCCCTGTAATGTAAACAATTCACGCCAGAAATCGCTTAAAAAGACAGAGTCTCTATCACTAGTGATAGACCTGGGAAAACCGTGTAGCTTAAAAACTTGATCCAAGTACACCTGAGCAACAGACACGGCAGTGTATGGATGAGACAAGGCCAAGAAGTGGGCTGCCTTACTCAAGCGGTCAACCACCACCAAAATAACTGTTTTCCCAAATGAATTAGGCAAGGAGTCTATAAAATCCATCGATACATCCTGCCAAACCTCGTCAGGAACAGGGAGGGGTTGTAGTAAACCGGGGTATGCCGACTTATCATATTTGCAACGCTGACATTCGTCACAAGCGCGGATAAAAGATTGGATATCCTTTGTCATTCCTGTCCAATAAAATAGAGCTTTTATCCTCTGATTCGTGGCATCCCTTCCTGAGTGACCACCCAAGCTAGAAGAATGAAGCCAAAGAAGAATTTTATTCCTGATCTGAACATCATTTGGAACAACAATTTTACTCTTTCTGCGCAAAATGTTGTTACTCCATGTATAATGCTTATGACTGGTTTTATCTGCTTCCAAATCACTGATAACAGAAGCAAGCTGAGAATCAAGGGCATATGCTGCCTGTATCTGTTGGAGCAAATCACTTTGAATAACAGATAAAGCAAAAGATAGAATCTCAGAACCTTCTCTTCTCGACAAAGCATCAGCAGCAATGTTTTCTGTACCCTGCTTATATTGAATCTCATAATCAAACTCAAGTAACTTGGGTAACCACTGCTGCTGTATGGGAGTGTTAAGACGTTGTTCAAGCAAATACTTCAAACTCCTCTGATCAGTTCGTATTATAAAATGTGCTTGAAGGAGATAATGACGCCATTTTTGCAAGGCAAATACAACAGCCAACAGTTCTTTCTCATAAATGGATAGAAGCAATTGTTTACCTTGCAAATGTTGACTGATATATGCAAGTGGATGGCCTTCTTGCATCAGGACAGCGCCTATTCCCTGACTGCTCGCATCGGTTTCGACCAACAAGGGCTTATCAAACTGTGGTAATTCCAAAACTGGTGCTTGGCAAAGGGCAAGCTTGAGTTGATTAAAGGCAACAGTAGCTTCATCAGACCACATGAATGAATCCTTTTTAGTTAACAACGTCAGAGGTCGAGTGTAACACCCCAACTCAATCCAAATGTGGTCTCGCAACTTAACAGTATTTATATAAACATGTCACAGCGGAATTCTTTACAATCCAGGACCTTGCCACGGTCTGACTACAGAATATACCGAACATTAGTCTAATAACCTTAACCATTTACATAACCTTCTTTCAATCCTCTCACAACCTATACATTTTACTAACTCAATTGCCATACGAGTGTACATGCACAGCTCGTAGGTCACACTTAATCCCTAACACTTGTGTCCTCTTCTTACTCTCGCGACGGCCGCCTCCTGATGTTCACCTGTGTAGTAAAAAGAAGCCCCCGAGGGGGTCAGCACGAATGCTGGTACGATCCTCTCATGGCCCCCAAGCTAACGTGGCTACGACGACTAATTGTCGATAGCATGGAGGTTAATTAGATGCACAACATAATAGAAAGTGCAGTAAACAACAACTCAGATATGAACAATCAAAGTTCACACACAATGAACGACTTAAATGCGTTCCCTTAATTAGAGAGTTAGTTATTTAACTCTTTAAGTAATGTTCCCTCTTAAACTTAGTCCATCCTTATCTCACCTCAATCTTAGTCTTATCTTAATCTTAGAAACAACCATCCTTTAAAGAGGAGTGGATGTAGCTTATCTTAATCTTAATATTACAAACCATCCTTTAAAAAGGAATGGTTGCAACTTATCTTAACCTTACCTTAATCTTAATCTTAATAATACAAATCATCCTTTAAACAGGAATGATTGTAACTTAACTTAATCTTAATCTTAATAATACAATCATCCTTTAAACAGGAATGATTGTAACTTAACTTAATCTTAATCTTAATCTCAATCTTAATCTCTATATACAAACCTTTCCTGGAAGGGATTGGCCGTATCTAAATCGAACCTGGGATTTAGGTGATCCCACCGCACCATCTTAACGCCACCTACTCTGGACGGGAGTCCAGCGTAGCTGAGCCGGCAACCGGCCCTAGGCACAAGTCCGAAGACAAGTCCTTAAGCGGAAGTCGAATCTGCTATAGATACCGACTCCCTTTCCTTAGCATGCATGACCGGAGATTGGTCCCGGGTTTCCTCACTCAAGTTCCAGTTAGTAGTTAACTCAAGACCATGTTTGTTGGTTAACCTCTTTCAGTTCATATCGTCCCTCATTAGGGGCGTTCCTTAGTCTCACTCAATCCCTTACTAAGAATTGGTTAGTAAGTTCTCACAGTATGTCGTGTTAGTTTCCAAACATCACACAACAATACAACATATATATAATATGTTCCGGTTGCATGCTTTATCTTGTTTAGTGGGCACAAAAACAAATAGCACACAAGCCGAGGGACACCTCGTTAGCAAGCAGGTCACAAGAAGAAACAACTGTACCGTTCACCGTTGGCCGTTTGGTTGCTTACTCTCTTCCGGAGTCCCAATTCCAAGTCCTAAAACATTCATTCAGTTTTAGGTTGTTAATCACTTAACTTAATTCAACTTACTTAATTTGTTTAACTTACTTAGTTCCTTAATGATCCCCACCTAACACCTCTTAGGTCTTACACTTAATCTTAGCTTAATTCCTTAAGTTCTTAGGGTCCTAATCATTACCACCCTACCAAAGGTATACCTCATTACATATCACCATTCTTAGAATTCAAAATTTTTTTTTTTTTTTTCTAAGTGTTAAGGGTCGACCGACCCACCGACCGACCCAACCCCTGGGTCGGTCCATTACAGAAACTCTTCCGTCTTTTGAAACCCATCCGACCGACCCAAAGCTAAACCGACCGACCCAAAACCCTCTGGGTCGGTTCTGCCGTCCTTCTCTGCCGAAATATTTTTCATAATCTTGCCGACCGAACCACCGACCGACCCATCCTTATGGGTCGGTCTATTGCCGAAACATTTCTGCTGGGTTAGCAAGGTCCGACCGACCCAGAACTGGGTCGGACCCTGGGTCGGTCCACTACAGATTTTCCTCTTAAATTGCTCTTCCAATTCCAAACTCTTCCACAAGTGTCCTAATAGGTCCAACACCATCTTGGCACCTTAAACCCACCTTATAACCTCCTTTAAATACCTTAAATCATCCACCAAAATCCACCTTAGTCATTATGCATTTTCCTTGTAATAATGCTACTCTTGTAATGCTTTCCTCTAGGTTTCTAGGTGGTGGTTCATACTTAATGTAACCACTATGCCAATGTTTTCCTCACCACTATAACATCATCTCCCAAGCATCTCTCACTATCTAAAACTCTTTCAAGCATTTACTAAAAGTTCCTTCACAAGCTTAAGCTTCCATACACCAACACCTTATTTCCTTCCTAGTTGTTTACCAACATTTGCCTAAGTTCTAAATACTCAATTACATTCTCTTGATTCCTAAATCCCCCAAGGTAATGCCTAAGTCATTACCACTCATTCCAACACTTTACCTTACCCCTCTTCGTCAAGACAATCTCTAAAACTTCTTTAGTCATTATATTCCCTTAGAACATATCTTAATCACCTTAAGCATCATACCTTCTCCTTAAACTTATGCTCAAGTCTTATATTCCTCATCTCATGATTTTGGTGTGCTCAAAACACTCACCCATCCTCTAATTCCTCCTAGACATCTCCAGATCATTCTAAACCTCAAGAACCCCTTAGTTAACTCATTCCCACTCAAATTCCTTTAATGCTCCCTAGTAAACCCTAGGGCATATTAACTCACCACCACCACTTAAACACTTTGTTTTCTACTCAAATTTCGCCATAGCTCCTCTAGTATCTTATCATTCCCAAACACATTATTTTCCTCATTTAACCATCTCACACACATCAAGTTCTTCTCATCATATATCATCACCCAAACCAACTCATTCATAACAAACTCAATATATTGCAATAATCTTAAATTGCATAGCACTAAGGCTCTTAAATGACATGGCTCTTAGGCCCTTAAATGACTTAAACTTAAACACTGAATTTCCCACATATATAAGCTTTCAACCTGCAAATACACTCATCAATCTCATAGTAGTTATAATGCTCTTAAAAACCACCTTAAACTTATATTACTAACCCATTCTCATTAGCTCCTTAATCACAAGTTCATAAGCTTGTTTAAGTTCCTTTTCTTAGGTTACATAACCCATTACCTAATGTAAGCCCTAGGCTACATTGGTACTCATCTAAACTCATTCCTTAAAACTTAAACCACCATTAGGTAAGCATTTTACCTTGTTTTCTCAAGCTTATCTTAATCTCCTCCTTAGGCCTTCTTCTTGCATAGATCTCGGCCACCACTTAAATTCCCCTTGCCAATGTTCTAATCAATATTCAAGGACTCATATGAGTACTAAACAATGCACTAACCTCAAGGAATAAAAACCTAGGTTAGAAATGTGTTCTAAGGCATAAAAGTGGATGATTACCTTTGAAGTCTCAATGTAGACTTTGGCATTGAATGAAATAGGACATCCACTAGTCCTTGGTGAATAAATCAAGCTAGAACAAGGCATAAAAACAAGGCCCCATGAGTAGAAATTTTCGGCCATGTGTAAGGAATGATGGAAACATGGTTTTTCTTACATTTTCTTTACCTTAAGAGAATGGAGAAGCTAATGAGCTCTTCAAACTTGATTTTCCTCCATCAATGGAGTTTTATCATGGCACCAAAATGGAGCTTTGAAAGATTTGAAAAGATAGAAAGATAGGTCTTGACCTAACTAAGAATAATTGTTTAGTTTTTGATTTGGAGCTAAAATGAACATTTGGTGAGCATTTGGAGATGGAGGCACCATGGATGGAGCTCTCACGGTTTTGGAGCAAAAGAAGAGAAGAAGAAATCGTGTGAAGAAGAGGAATGAAGAGAGAGAAGAAGAAAAGGTAGGCTAAGGTAATATATTTGCTTTAATAAAGCAAATAGTAACTTCTTTACTTATCTCTTCTTTTCCTTTCTCATTTGATGACTCATGTGGTGACTCCCCACATAAAAACCGGCCACCCTCTTTAATATAAGGCTAACATGGTCTTTGTTGACCAATTAATTGACTTATATTGATTAAAACTTAAACTAGTCACTAAATAGTTACTATTCACTAATCAAGGCACATAATCGGGAAATTTTTGATTTCCCATTGATTTAGACCTCCTAATGTGATACTAATTAGTACACATGTTGATTAAAGAGTAATGATGGACATTTAGCCACTCAAAACTCAACTCTAAGACAATTTCTCAAAAATGTGCTTTAAGAATTCTTAAAGCACATTTTGTGTTTTAACTTGTTTTCAAGCTTGGTTTTCTTTGCTAATTGTTTTAAAATGACCATTAGAATATTACTAAGGTCTTACCATGATATTTGGGTACTCACCCAAGTCTCTCCAAGCTTAAAGCACGTTTTTGCCCTGATTGCCTTCAAGGCACTTTCTTATGTTTTCCTTGGTTTAAATTGTCTACCAATCTTTCTAAGGCATATTTTAGCCTTACTACATCATGATTTGATGTTTACTTAACATACTTAGGTTTGGGGTATTTCAATCTACCCCCCTTAAAAGAACTTTGTCCCCAAAGTTCCCATGCATCTTTTCTTCTTAGAATGCATGTCTTACCTCATTCCTTAGATCATATAGATCATACTTATGTATGCTTAATCTCATTGGATCATTGGATCCACCATATTCTTATACTTAAATATCACACAACATGCTTAAGCATGTGTAGCACTCAAAATTCCTTTTGTTCCTTTTGATGATTAAAACATTCACATAACTTCCAACGTATTCTCCCATGTCACCGGTCCGTAGACAATGGCTCATTCGTCCTCGTCACCATGGGCCAGAATACAAAACACGCTGCTCTCCCCATGTCACCGGTCCGAAGACAAAGGCTCGTGCGTCCTCGACTTCATGGGCGAGACTCAGTAAAAAGGTAATCCTTTTTACGAGGTCATGTGAGGAATAATTCCTCTAATTAAAATACAATCAACTCCAATTTCATTTTATCCTAAGGCCTCTATCCTTAGTGTGATTTAATTGTGACCACTGGTAGGGAGTTTCAGGAATAATCCTACCCTGATGTGATCAGCATCAGTGTAGAACCATCCCACTCCAATTTGTGTTCGGTTTCCCTTGATCCCTAGAAAATCAAGTTCCACCTCCCACGTCATTTTCAAACATCAGTTAATTCACTCATGTCCAATTTTCTATCTTTTTAGTTCTTCTAATCGTAATCAATACATCACCAAAGTGTGGACTAAGTCCATCAAACATTCTCAATTCATCTCTTAGTAACTACCTCCAGACTTAAATTCCTACTAAATTCCATATCAGTCTCATACCACATAGCATTACTATATCCTTCCTCATGCTCATATCAAATAATATCTCATAGTGTTATCTTATTCTTATCTCACACATAGTCTCATATCGACTTATACCTCATATATTCCTTATTCCTTAAGTCTCCTTAATCCTCTTCCTTAATTCTCTTAACTTGTACTCACACCGGAGTTAACAAGATAGGTACTTAATATGTATGGTATTCACATCTTCTGTGTGCAATAACCATGGTTTATCATAAAATGTTTATGTAAAACATATTCTCAAATTATTTTGTGCTATGCACATCGTAGTTTATGTACTCAGTACACAAACATACGCTAAGCGGTTTTCGCTCTACCCCCCTTAAAATGGATTACGCCCACGTAATCAGCGTTATATGATCTTTGAACATAAGTTCAAGATGTCTAATTCTCACCAAGCATTCTAGCTTCCACGTCATCTATCTTACTTATAATTCGGTCAGAAATGACTTAGTCTCTGTATCGAGGATTCTTAACGGTACTTATACCGTATTCTTAACTTAGTTTGGTCTAATCTCAAAGTAGTGATCTGCTAGCTTCCGCTGCACCACTCTGATAATCTTAGGCTTAATTGTCTCAATGGACACGTGTTATCTTTATATATACACGGCCTTAATGAGTTGTAACTCGTCTATCCATTCTTCTTGAAGATCTTACGCTCATAATCTTAGTGTTTTCTCGAATGTCTAAATTGTTCTCCCCAACCGACCTTTGGTCTGAGGATGATTCTTATCCTGAAACTACTGTTTAGTGCATAATGCGCTTTACAGTTTTAATCCCTTACATCTTAAGGCATATCCAATGTATGTACTTAATAATCCGTGCTTTACGCACTTCATAGTTCTTAATTATCTGTTCTTTGGTTCCCTTGCGTTACTGGTTTAACTGAATTCTTCTCTTCAACTGTTTGTGGTAGTAGCTGCTCTTGTCTGATCTTGCGTCGTTGTCGGTGGTACGGAGTCGACTACTTCCCGTGTTCCTTACACCACTCGTTCACATGCATGGGGTACCTTACTGGTACATTACTACTTACCCAACTAACTCATAAATGAGCGTGTCAGGCCTGCAAGCCCCTGTGGGGTGCAGTCGTCCCACGTCTCGTTTTAGCAAACTCATAGTGTCCGTCACACGTTTAGCTATTGCTAATTATGAAGTATTCTGTTGTCGATCTCCTCTTTCATCGTTCCATAATAACATTTATTGTTCTTCTTGAAGTTAATCAAGGGAAGTCCATTTACTGTGTTCGTGGTTATGGTATACTCCAGCTCCTTTCTGTATTCCGTCGTGATTCGGTCTCTTAATAATTGAGGTCTCTTCGTAGAGCCTCTTATTTTGTTCCTCATATTTATGCTACTAGGAAAGCACTTCCAGTTCCTTAAGGAATGGGTAGTGTGCTTCCTGCGAAATCTTACCTAACCAGGTCCAGACTACTGGCATCAATGCACAGTTCGTCTACCATCTTATTCCCTTACTTATATCGGTTTTAACTCATAAATCTCATTGCCTCTGTGTCATTATTTGACGGCTTATACATAACGGTCGCCTTACCGCGCACCATGACTTAATCCCCTTATCTAACTATTGTATTCACGACCACTACTACCGTGGTAGTCGGCCTTTACCATGTTGCCCATTAATGGTGCAACCCCTTATTTACTTACTCTAATGTGTTACCTTATAGTCAATCCCTTCTTGGTGTAAACACACTGGGAGTTCTCTCATTCCGGTGTATGGCGGTTGCCGTACGATGTTGTAAAATAGTTGACTCTTGATGTAAAGATGTTCTGCTCCAATCTCAGATTCGTAAGTAGGCTAGTTTCCTTCGCTTTCTTTCATCCTTAGTGATGTTATCTACCATGTAGTTTAACTGGTTACTGAAGAAGTCATCCACTGAATCACAAGCTCTTCTGAGCATTGCTTAATTGACGTGCCATAACGTGCAGTCACAATGTTTACCTCTGACAATCATTAATTCTTACATCCTGGGTGTTGGATATGAGGTCTATCTCTGCAACCTACCTTATTACTCAAGTGTGTCTGATATATTTCAAGGAAATCTCAAGGTTCATAGTTTCCATTTTCTAAATAAAGTGTATTTCATCTCTAATAAGTGAAAGCCCTTTTGAGGGGTTCATTCCCACTCATGGCCTCACAAAGGAGAGTTCCCCACCCTAAAGGCATGGTTCGTTCTCCGCTCTTGTCCTTAGCATTATCTCAATATTCTCATTGGTACCCTTTCTTGGTAATATCTTCCCAATCTAAGTTATAGGTTTGGTAACCGTTCATATCTACAAATTGTAGTCCCTCTGGCTTAAACAAGCTCTCTTATAACTTACTGCGCCTCGGGCTCTGATGTGGTTAACATCCTTGGCTCGTAGGCTCTTAATGCTTAATGTCTCAGTTCATTATTGTACTCTTACTCATCTGCAGGTTATCCTCATAAACTTCTGGTTCTTTGAGCACTATCCACCGTTAATTTACATACTAAATGTAGTATCGGGTTACATGGTAAGTTGCTGCATTCTGCTTCCTGCTAGGGAAGTTGTTCAGGTGATCTGAGGTTACTTAATGTCTTGACAATACTGTCATTTTACTAGACTTATGTCTCTTAACAATCAAGGTTAGGTTCGTATTAGGCGTTTGCTTTACGGTGTCCAAGTTGGATATAATCCTGTTATCTTATACTCCCATCTCAACGCTTCGTTCAACTTCCGTTGACTATGCCACCCGTTGACGATAAATCATACCTGGGTGTTAATGAGTTAAACAAACAGTGTTAACTGTCATTCATCAATTGTTCGGCTCGACTATGCCCGCTCTGTGGGGTAGTCCTCTGAGCTTTCCTTTTCCAGGGTTGTACGACTTTAATTCTTAGTAGGTTATAGCTTATGTTTATCTCTTTTATTCTTGATTTCCGGGTTTTCCAACATCTTCATTGAAGAATGTTGTTATTGGTGTCCTTAATGGTCACTCTAAGAGTCTTATCCCGTTTTCGTTGTAAGTCGATGCTTCAACAGTCTCAATAGTATCTTACAATACATCCCTTGTATATCATTGCTTATATAGTGTTTTTGCTCGCAATACCGAGCAATCTCTTAGGTTTTCCCCTTGGAGTTTGAGATTGGTGTTCCTACCATACTGTCGGTTGTTGTTGTAGTGGGTTATACCGTTGCTAGTATTTATATGGTTTAGTATCTCATCCAAGCTCAGCTCCCTGCTGGCTGATGTGTCGGTTCATCTCATCATGGTCAGGCCGTCGGGCCTTTCCAAAGGTCTTATTTTTCCATTCTTATGGATTTATAATCCGGTATTAATATATGCTACAACTGTAGCGTTCTCCTATTTCGCCTTGATGGCTTTTCGTGTGGCTTAGCCGTGGTAGCACTTGCTGTGGCAAGTGCGCCATGCAGGATGGGTTATTGGTACAAGGTGCATTGGAAGTAAAACTTCCTTCTAATTTCCATATAATTGGTAGTCCTCGGGACTCCTTCGATAGTCTCTTATCTTGGATAACTGACCATTCGGCAGTTTCCTTGTTGTTTGACGGTACTGTCATTTTCAGGGCGTTCCTCTTCCTGAGGGAACCCCTTAATATTTTCTTATGTCTTAATCCTCGCCCTTGTCTCCACACATCTTGTTGTGGTTACTAAGTAATGATTGTCCTTTAGGCACTACATCGTAGTCCCATTTCGGTAAACCATTTATATGAGTTCCCGTTCCTTAACTGGACCTTCCAGTAATCTTAATCCTCATGCTTTGTATTTTCCCGCTGTTATGCTCACTCGGACCGCTGTCCGGTACTCATGCCTCTTATCATTTCCTTATCTATTGCACGCGTAGTGCTTTCCTTATCATGGGTATTGCGGGTTATTTCGACTGCATAGCATGTCGACCCATGTTGCCGGTAATTTCCGTTCCCTTACTGATAGTATTCCATAGGTAGCGCCTGTTTCTCTGTTGCGCTCCATTAAAAATCTCCCAATTCTCCTTAACTGTTGTACAACAAGTTGTTTCTCGTATTGCTTACCGTTAGCTAACTGCCAGATCGGGTTTCCCCGAGTAAGAGAAGGCTTTCTTCTCTCTGGCGTTTGTTCCACACATTTAGGGTTAGGGATGTGGAGGGCGGGCCTAGGTACTATGGATATCCGGTAAACGCCGGGGAGTCCTGGCTAACGCACCTCACACACTATCTCTCAACCCTTAACCCGTAACTCAATCTCAACCTCAATATCTTCCTAAGTTCGGTAATTCCTTGTCTTCAGAGCGTAACTACGCTCTGATACCACTTTTTGTAACACCCCAACTCAATCCAAATGTGGTCTCGCAACTTAACAGTATTTATATAAACATGTCACAGCGGAATTCTTTACAATCCAGGACCTTGCCACGGTCTGACTACAGAATATACCGAACATTAGTCTAATAACCTTAACCATTTACATAACCTTCTTTCAATCCTCTCACAACCTATACATTTTACTAACTCAATTGCCATACGAGTGTACATGCACAGCTCGTAGGTCACACTTAATCCCTAACACTTGTGTCCTCTTCTTACTCTCGCGACGGCCGCCTCCTGATGTTCACCTGTGTAGTAAAAAGAAGCCCCGAGGGGGTCAGCACGAATGCTGGTACGATCCTCTCATGGCCCCCAAGCTAACGTGGCTACGACGACTAATTGTCGATAGCATGGAGGTTAATTAGATGCACAACATAATAGAAAGTGCAGTAACAACAACTCAGATATGAACAATCAAAGTTCACACACAATGAACGACTTAAATGCGTTCCCTTAATTAGAGAGTTAGTTATTTAACTCTTTAAGTAATGTTCCCTCTTAAACTTAGTCCATCCTTGTCTCACCTCAATAGTCTTATCTTAATCTTAGAAACAACCATCCTTTAAAGAGGAGTGGATGTAGCTTATCTTAATCTTAATATTACAAACCATCCTTTAAAAAGGAATGGTTGCAACTTATCTTAACCTTACCTTAATCTTAATCTTAATAATACAAATCATCCTTTAAACAGGAATGATTGTAACTTAACTTAATCTTAATCTTAATAATACAAATCATCCTTTAAACAGGAATGATTGTAACTTAACTTAATCTTAATCTTAATCTCAATCTTAATCTATATACAAACCTTTCCTGGAAGGGATTGGCCGTATCTAAATCGAACCTGGGATTTAGGTGATCCCACCGCACCATCTTAACGCCACCTACTCTGGACGGGAGTCCAGCGTAGCTGAGCCGGCAAACCGGCCCTAGGCACAAGTCCGAAGACAAGTCCTTAAGCGGAAGTCGAATCTGCTATAGATACCGACTCCCTTTCCTTAGCATGCATGACCGGAGATCGGTCCCGGGTTTCCTCACTCAAGTTCCAGTTAGTAGTTAACTCAAGACCATGTTTGTTGGTTAACCTCTTTCGGTTCATATCGTCCCTCATTAGGGGCGTTCCTTAGTCTCACTCAATCCCTTACTAAGCTTGGTTAGTAAGTTCTCACAGTATGTCGTGTTAGTTTCCAAACATCACAAAACAATACAACATATATATAATATGTTCCGGTTGCATGCTTTATCTTGTTTAGTGGGCACAAAAAACAAATAGCACACAAGACGAGGGACACCTCGTTAGCAAGCAGGTCCACAAGAAGAAACAACCTGTACCGTTCACCGTTGGCCGTTTGGTTGCTTACTCTCTTCGGAGTCCCAATTCCAAGTCCTAAAACATTCATTCAGTTTTAGGTTGTTAATCACTTAACTTAATTCAACTTACTTAATTTGTTTAACTTAAAGTTCCTTAATGATCCCCACCTAACACCTCTTAGGTCTTACACTTAATCTT
Organism: Limonium bicolor; assembly: GCA_023374045.1. Lineage (NCBI taxonomy): Eukaryota > Viridiplantae > Streptophyta > Magnoliopsida > Caryophyllales > Plumbaginaceae > Limonium > Limonium bicolor. Next base: position 209,445,361 of record CM041782.1, read on the forward strand.
AGCTTAATCCTTAAGTTCTTAGGGTCCTAATCATTACCACCCTACCAAAGGTATACCTCATTACATATCACCATTCTTAGAATTCAAAATTTCTTTTTTTTTTTTTAAGTGTAAGGGTCGACCGACCACCGACCGACCCAACCCCTGGGTCGGTCCATTACAGAAACTCTTCCGTCTTTTGAAACCCATCCGACCGACCAAAGCTAAAAACCGACCGACCCAAAACCCTCTGGGTCGGTCCTCTGCCGAAATATTTCCTTCATTAAATCTTGCGACGACGACCCACCGACCGACCCATCCTTATGGGTCGGTCTATTGCCGAAACATTTCTGCTGGGTTAGCAAGGTCCGACCGACCAGAACTGGGTCGGACCCTGGGTCGGTCCACTACAGATTTTCCTCTTAAATTGCTCTTCCAATTCCAAACTCTTCCACAAGTGTCCTAATAGGTCCAACACCATCTTGGCACCTTAAACCCACCTTATAACCTCCTTTAAATACCTTAAATCATCCACCAAAATCCACCTTAGTCATTATGCATTTTCCTTGTAATAATGCTACTCTTGTAATGCTTTCCTCTAGGTTTCTAGGTGGTGGTTCATACTTAATGTAACCACTATGCCAATGTTTTCCTCACCACTATAACATCATCTCCCAAGCATCTCTCACTATCTAAAACTCTTTCAAGCATTTACTAAAAGTTCCTTCACAAGCTTAAGCTTCCATACACCAACACCTTATTTCCTTCCTAGTTGTTTACCAACATTTGCCTAAGTTCTAAATACTCAATTACATTCTCTTGATTCCTAAATCCCCCAAGGTAATGCCTAAGTCATTACCACTCATTCCAACACTTTACCTTACCCCTCTTCGTCAAGACAATCTCTAAAACTTCCTTAGTCATTATATTCCCTTAGAACATATCTTAATCACCTTAAGCATCATACCTTCTCCTTAAACTTATGCTCAAGTCTTATATTCCTCATCTCATGATTTTGGTGTGCTCAAAACACTCACCCATCCTCTAATTCCTCCTAGACATCTCCAGATCATTCTAAACCTCAAGAACCCCTTAGTTAACTCATTCCCACTCAAATTCCTTTAATGCTCCCTAGTAAACCCTAGGGCATATTAACTCACCACCACCACTTAAACACTTTGTTTTCTACTCAAATTTCGCCATAGCTCCTCTAGTATCTTATCATTCCCAAACACATTATTTTCCTCATTTAACCATCTCACACACATCAAGTTCTTCTCATCATATATCATCACCCAAACCAACTCATTCATAACAAACTCAATATTGCAATAATCTTAAATTGCATAGCACTAAGGCTCTTAAATGACATGGCTCTTAGGCCCTTAAATGACTTAAACTTAAACACTGAATTTCCCACATATATAAGCTTTCAACCTGCAAATACACTCATCAATCTCATAGTAGTTATAATGCTCTTAAAAACCACCTTAAACTTATATTACTAACCCATTCTCATTAGCTCCTTAATCACAAGTTCATAAGCTTGTTTAAGTTCCTTTTCTTAGGTTACATAACCCATTACCTAATGTAAGCCCTAGGCTACATTGGTACTCATCTAAACTCATTCCTTAAAACTTAAACCACCATTAGGTAAGCATTTTACCTTGTTTTCTCAAGCTTATCTTAATCTCCTCCTTAGGCCTTCTTCTTGCATAGATCTCGGCCACCACTTAAATTCCCCTTGCCAATGTTCTAATCAATATTCAAGGACTCATATGAGTACTAAACAATGCACTAACCTCAAGGAATAAAAACCTAGGTTAGAAATGTGTTCTAAGGCATAAAAGTGGATGATTACCTTTGAAGTCTCAATGTAGACTTTGGCATTGAATGAAATAGGACATCCACTAGTCCTTGGTGAATAAATCAAGCTAGAACAAGGCATAAAAAACAAGGCCCCATGAGTAGAAATTTTCGGCCATGTGTAAGGAATGATGGAAACATGGTTTTTCTTACATTTTCTTTACCTTAAGAGAATGGAGAAGCTAATGAGCTCTTCAAACTTGATTTTCCTCCATCAATGGAGTTTTATCATGGCACCAAAATGGAGCTTTGAAAGATTTGAAAAGATAGAAAGATAGGTCTTGACCTAACTAAGAATAATATGTGTTTAGTTTTTGATTTGGAGCTAAAATGAACATTTGGTGAGCATTTGGAGATGGAGGCACCATGGATGGAGCTCTCACGGTTTTGGAGCAAAAGAAGAGAAGAAGAAATCGTGTGAAGAAGAGGAATGAAGAGAGAGAAGAAGAAAAGGTAGGCTAAGGTAATATATTTGCTTTAATAAAGCAAATAGTAACTTCTTTACTTATCTCTTCTTTTCCTTTCTCATTTGATGACTCATGTGGTGACTCCCCACATAAAAACCGGCCACCCTCTTTAATATAAGGCTAACATGGTCTTTGTTGACCAATTAATTGACTTATATTGATTAAAACTTAAACTAGTCACTAAATAGTTACTATTCACTAATCAAGGCACATAATCGGGAAATTTTTGATTTCCCATTGATTTAGACCTCCTAATGTGATACTAATTAGTACACATGTTGATTAAAGAGTAATGATGGACATTTAGCCACTCAAAACTCAACTCTAAGACAATTTCTCAAAAATGTGCTTTAAGAATTCTTAAAGCACATTTTGTGTTTTAACTTGTTTTCAAGCTTGGTTTTCTTTGCTAATTGTTTTAAAATGACCATTAGAATATTACTAAGGTCTTACCATGATATTTGGGTACTCACCCAAGTCTCTCCAAGCTTAAAGCACGTTTTTGCCCTGATTGCCTTCAAGGCACTTTCTTATGTTTTCCTTGGTTTAAATTGTCTACCAATCTTTCTAAGGCATATTTTAGCCTTACTACATCATGATTTGATGTTTACTTAACATACTTAGGTTTGGGGTATTTCATCGAGCAATTGTTCCAAAATTGCGAACAAAGCGCCTATAGTACCCCGCTAACCCTAAAAAGCCTCGAAGCTGTTTGAGGTTTTTGGGAATAGGCCAATCGGACACTGCCTTTACTTTCGCTGGGTCTGTAGAGATCCCTTGAGCAGAAATAAAATGACCCAGATATTCAATCTTGTCAGCTGCAAACTCACATTTGCTTGCCTTGGCAAATAACTGATGCTGACTCATCAAAAGGAACACCTCTCGCAGATGTAAAATGTGGTCGTCAATAGATTTGCTGTAAATGAGAATATCGTCAAAGAAGATTAATACAAATTTCCTCAAATAATCTTTGAATACGGCATTCATTAATCCTTGAAATGTAGCCGAATGGCATAACTAAGTATTCATAATGCCCGGAATGAGTTTTGAATGCAGTCTTGTGAACATCTTCCGAATCCATGCGAACTTGGTGGTAGCCTGCCCGTAAATCTATCTTGGAAAAGATAGTGGATCCAATTCCTCTTGGGGTGTGCCTTCTCGTACAATCGACCAAGAAGCAGACATTGACGAATTGTTTTAGGTTGAAACATTCGTATATGCATATGCGTGTCAGTACGTAGACCCGCCAAGTATGCGCTAACTAAGTAATCTTCAGGAAGATTAACCCTGGTGCGAACAAGCTCAAAGCGATTGTGATAGTCCACGATCCCCTCAGTTTCTTGCAGATTTTTCAACTCGGCAATAGGATCATCGAGGAGCTCCACAAATCTTTCTTTGAGTAATACCTTGTAAACGCTCCAATCGAGTAACGCGATTTGACCCGCGTTCGATTGCACCAAGGACTGGTGCCAAGTTGCGGCGTGAGAATCAAAGTGGATCGACGCCAAACCGACTTTGAGCTCTTCAAGAGTATGATCGATGGTGAAGAACTGCTCAACCTTAAACAGCCATTCCTTGAGTCGTTCACCAGAGAAGCGAGGGAAATCGAGCTTCGCTAGACGAGTAACGCCAGAATATGATTTCCGACTACAAGATTCTCCAGAACTTTTATCAGACCCATTTTCGGCAGAAGCAGTTGTATGTAATCACAGAGCTTCGAAGAGATCAACAATACTTTTGTCTATCTTCGCATTCTGAGTGTCGATCTTAGCATTCTGCTCCAGAAACATAGCCTGGATTTGAGTTGTAATGTCGATTCCAACTCACGGACAGCATCACGGATGAGTTGGCTTTTTCTTGTTTCTGCCATGAATATCACAGAATCGAACGGAAGTCTGATACCTTTGTTACAGTATAGCTATACCGGCTATATCAGTAACTAGAGTCGATGTTCTAATGAGAACAGCAACCCTTCTCACTTGCAAACCTTCATGGAAGAAGAGACAGTTACACAGAGGAGAGAGTACGAAGCTAAAGACAAAGAGAGAGATGACAATGAATTTCTTTTCGTGACTTTCCATTCATTTCCTGTCAGTACATATAGCTGTAACAGTTGTAAAGAATAACATAATGCAACAACTTCCTAACAGAATACAGAGGAAGAGGTTTACACAATATAGCCTTATTCCATTATATTTGTTATACTACCGAATTCTGTAACAGCTTTTTGAACATTACTACTACTGATAGTCTAGTACCGTGCTAGTCTTCTAATCGATGTTAAATGATGGTTGACCACCTCAATTAGAACTACAATAACTTCACTCATGCTTTATGTATTGTTGGTAATGATTAAACTATGCAGATCTATGTTCTCGTCAAGAAGTGTCCCCCCTGCTGTCCTTATTCTCTATCTCCATTACCGGTATGGATTTTTTCACTTTAAAATGATGTCATTTCGATTATAATATTAGGGAACAGCTGGTTTCTTTCTATGCATATATATAGCAGTGTACTAATTGATGCAACATATATAGGCTCTTGGTCAGTGTGATCATACATTGCAACGAGTTGAACTTGTACTAGAAGCAGCAGATGTTATTGCAGTAGCAGCGTATAGGTAACTCATTCTAATAATATTAAAAATATTGGGCTTTCCTTCTTTGTAGAAAAAAATGCATGTCATGGTTTTATACACTCAAACAAATGTCGTTATCTCACATACCAGCCTGTGGAATTTAGTTTGTTAGTAAAGTTTTTTTCTTTTTGAAGTCAAAGTTTGTTAGTCAAGTTATGAACTACTTGACAATTGATAGATTCTTAGTAAAAAAAATAGGTCATTTTTGTTTTGTGTATGATTGGTGAATCTAATTCATTTGGTTTTACATTGTATTAACTTAAGAAATTGTGTAGCGTTTTTGAGCATACAGTTTTTGTCTAGTGAATTAAGTTTTACTATTGGACCATTCTATGGGTATAGAAATGTGTAGTTTTGTTGCTGATGAGCTCTACTAATGGATCTTTCCGTTGGAATAGTTGTGTTTATTTGGTAAATTGTGTAGCGTTTTTTAGCATACAGTTTTTGTCTAGTGAATTAAGTTTTACTATTGGACCATTCTATGGGTATAGAAATGTGTAGTTTTGTTGCTGATGAGCTCTACTAATGGATCTTTCCGTTGGAATAGTTGTGTTTATTTGGTTTACTAATAATGGCCTTTACTAACGGAGAATTCCGTTGCTATAGGTGTTTCAACCTGCTCCAACAGATGCAAAATCCGTTGCTACAGAGTTATACTAACGGTGCTTATGCCAACGGAAAAATTTCTATTGGAGCAGCGTCGCTGGGCTTATACCAACGAATTTTGGACCTATACTAATAGAATTTATCTGTCAGAAAAAGTCAATTTTTTTGTAGTATGTTGTTATTATACTGTTTACTATCAGTTTGTGCTTCAGTATTCATAAATTAAGAAGACGACAGAGTAATTTACTCATCTCCTCTCTACTTTTGTTTTAGCATGAACAATGCCTCCGTAGGATACTGTGTGAAATCTGGTACGTTATCTGGTTTTGATACACGTTATGGCACTTGAATCTCTGTTTATGTCGTGAACTGTTTGATTTCTGTAATATTGACGCTCTCCTTGGGATCGATCTGGAAAGGGCAGTATCTGCTCATGGTAAAAGTTTGGTTCTTGTTCTTCTGTTCATATGATTCTCCTTATTATCGAGGGCCTTCTAGTTAGTATGTTTGATCTAACCAGTAACCTCTATTTGTTTGGTTTCTCTTTCTGTTTCTTTTCTTTCTTCAATTATGGTTGGTTACCTCGTTACTCTTCATTTGTACAGACACTAACCCTATTCCCTTTTGATGTTTTGTTCGATTTCCTTATTTCAGTTTTGTGAATATTTGCACAGATTGATTCATGACATTTTGTTTTTTTATCTGATTTTCTGTCCCTCTGCTTTCACTAGAATAATATACAATCGTGTGCATTGTTTTCTTTCTCTCACCGGTATTGTGCTCTCGCGCTCGAAGAAGAAAGTTAAGCAAACCCCAAATCAAAGTCAGGTAAATGATGTTCTTATTTTTCAAGTTTTTTCCTCCATCTCAGTGGTATTACAAGAACCCTAGCCGAGTTTTGTTTCCCCGAGCTCAATCAATTCATTGAGCATTTGAGCTAAATCAATCCTGACACTGCTACACTAAATATGAGAAATTAATATGTATTTAAATTGTTACTATTGCTACTCTAAGTTCTTGTTCCTAATTTGAGCTGCTTCTAATTGCTTTGATAACTTTGCAGCAGCATTCTACATTTGTGTTCTATTCTAGGCAAATCTCTTTGTAGTTTCATCTTATCATCATCTCCATATCTGAAACACTAACAGGCTCTCAAAGGTTGGTGCCCTTCCTTCTCAGATTTTTCTGTTAAGGTTGCACCTGTCTGGCTGAAACTGAAATTTATTGATATGGTTCTTGTATACTGTCCATATGCTCATATCTGATGTGCATTGAAGTTAATTCATTAAATGATATTTTATCTCCTAAAGCTAATCTGTGTGGATGAGCACATGCTTAAAGGAAGATAGTATCCTGCTGTTTTTCACTCCTTTTGACGTTGTATATTTTTAGCTTTGTTTGGATTTGTGTTTTCTATCTGTTTTGACGTTGCATATCTGGGTATTATACGAGACGGATATCAGATTGCCTCATTTACATAATGACTAAGTTAGCCACTTTGAAAGATTGCCTCACTTATCATATTATTTGAAGGTTAAATTATTTTGATCTTATAGTTTATTGCTTTTTATTGACCTGTTTGACAGACCCAATTACCAAGCCATATATACACTCTTCATCAACTAAATGCATCTTTTAGATAGAAGGAGAGGGGTAGTATTGATGGTTTATAAATTTAGCTTTGTGTGGTCAATTTTAATGGTCAAAATTTATCTGTTTTTGCACTTCCCTTAAGAAGTGTTTCTGCCGAATGATGGTTGATTGCTACCTAAAACAGAACATAAAATGCACTCTATTACACTAGTTTAAATGGCTAGTAACTTGCGCAACACGTGGTCTATTTTAATAGTCAGAACCTTGGGTGTTTTTGCATTTCTATAAAGTGTTTCTTTTGCTAAGTTTTGACTATTTTTCGAGCACCATTGCCATTATTTTTACAATCTGATGCACAGCTCATAAAGATGCCATTTTCCTCACTTTTTGCTCCTAATTCTTCCGGACACTGTTACACTAATTGTATTAGTTTTTGCATCGGTTCAAATTTTTATTGAGTTTTACATAATGATGCAGTCTGTTGTTACCTTTCATTACAAGTGTCGTTTTCTTTGGCTGAAACTATAGGTAAAAGGAAGTCGGACCCTGAATTCTACCTAGAAGTTCTAAGCCAGCTCAAAGTAGATCCACAATGATGTATATTTGTAGATGATATGTTACTGATATTGTCTCATTTAGAAATGAGCTAAATCTTTGGGGCATATTGAAATTCATGTTGTATTTTACATCTTTGCCGCTGAATAAATGCCCTTGAGGCGTCTCGTTCTTCAAATTTTCACTTCCTTGGAGCTTAATCTGTTTGGGAACCTGTCTATAACAAGTGTCTTATATTCGATTTTGTGGGTTGAATCTATTGACACACAAAGAATATTGTTGGTGTATGTTTTATTTAGCTGAATCACTACATTGTTATTGTCAATGATGATCTGTTTATTGTTCTTCGTCTGTCATGTGAGGGATTTTAGATTTAGTACCTTGTTGGATTCATTTGGTTAGTGGTTGTAGATATTTTTCATTGTATTATTTTTGTGAATCACTGCAGTTTACCCTTGAATTACTTGAACAGTTGAAAAGTTTTTTTTTTTGAAATATAACACTGTACCGTGAGGAGTAAAAAATATATTATCTTTTGATTTTATCACATGAGTGATTAGATTTAGTAACTTGTTTGCCTCGAAGGTTTCAAATTTTTAAAGTCAGTTAATGTCCGTGTGTATTTGTATTTTACTCTCATATTGTTTGAACGGTTGAAAAGTTTTATTTACGAACTGTAACAATATACTCCGATGACTAACCGAAATGATACTCCGACTTCATCACCCGAGCGATCGGAATTAGTAACTCGTTTGCCTTAATTAGTCAATAGTTGTAGAAATTTATTCAACGTTTTCAAAATTTTCAAGTTAGTTAATATCTGCATTTACCTGTATTTTTCCCTCGTGTTACCTTAACGATTGGAACTTTTTTTTATGAACTGTAACATCGTACCCTGACGATGAAAGCAAACGATTCTTTGACTTTATCATCTAAGCGATTAGATTTAGTAACTTGTTCGCCTCATTTAGTCAATGGTTGTAAAAATTTATTTATCGTCTTAAAATTCTTAAGGTCAGTTGCTGTCCACATTTACCTGCATCTTATCCTCGTATCACCTGAACGGTTGGAAAAAGTGTAATATCATATTTATACGACTAATGCTTAAAAAAGAGTACAAAAATGTCTATCCTGTTATAATTAAGTGCGTTACATATGCATATGTTTATATCATATATTCTTTATCATCTTATATAGATGAACAAAATCTAAAACTCCTATATGTTTTATTTCACTTGGACAAATACCTACCAAAGAAAAAAGCCAACCTCTACAAACAAAAAATTACAACTCAAAGCGAGGTACGCATAATAGCTTAAATGTGATTGATCTCATAAATTTGAACCTTAAATGGAAACTATAATACAACTATCTAAGCAACCTCAAGATTCCTCATTCATATGACATTGCCCATGTATAGCCATCCTTATTATCCCCAAACCTTCTATAGTGGACAAAAGTGGATAATCATTTTGTTTAAGCCACCTGAATTTGACCTGCAACCGAGAAACTAATCCCATTTCTAGATTTATGAGTTTTTCATTATTAGTTAGTTAACAAAATATATACAATTTGATATTAAATTATTGTTTTTGAAATTCACCACCTCTCCACTCGTAACTAAAATATAGAAAATAAAAATTAGCATTATATTCCGAAAATTGAGTAAAATAAATCCTATTAAGTAGGACAATAGAAAGAAACAAACTGCTACTTATTAGAGATTGATCTTAGAAGAAAAACTTATAGATTTTTTGAAGAAAATTTTACTTAGTGTTTTATTTATTTTATTTGTTAATATAAAGTATGTACCTAATATTTAAATTATACGTAACTTTTAATAAACATAATTTCCCAACTACATTTATATAAAAGTTGACATGCATATTTTATTTTCTAAAAATTGTATTCAACCGAATGTACTATTAAATAGGGGAGAGAAAAAAGTAACAAACATTACATAGTGAAACACGTTAGTTACTATTTTTTAAATATTTAGTCTCAAAACTTATTGGTAGTATTATTTTTATCCAACTTCAAATTTGTGAAAGAAAACAATTCATCATTTAGTTATTTAATATTATTTATATAGCTAATGCTATTTTCCAAATATTAAATAATATATATATATATATATAAAATGGTTTGAATATTTATAAATATTGTATTTAAGTACATATAAAATTTTGTCGATTTACTCATAATGCTATGGTTTATTATTAGTCTTCATGTAATATAGTTTCTGTTTACTTGCATGGTAACTTGAGTATCGATTGTGGGAGATGAAAAAAAAAGACTAACAAAGAGCAAGGAAAGAGAATAAAAAAAGGTTTTTTATGCTATAAAAAACGCTTGTCGCATTCACAAAAGACAAAAGTAATAAAGAACGCTTACAAAATACTAGTGCACAAATAAAGAATGATACTCCATTAATGGGAGGAAAAAGAAAAAAAATAGAGCAATGATTAACGTGAGGAAAGAGAAAAATATTATGAGCAGTGATAGGAGGGAGATAAGAGAATAAGAGAAACCGTTAGTTTGTAACGCTTACAAAACATAAGCGTTCTTTATAGAGCACGAATAAAGATCGATGCTTCATTGATGGGAGGAAAGAGAAAACAAATTAGAGCAATGATTAATGGGAGGAAAGAGAAAAAATATGAACGGTGAGAAGAGGGAAGAGAGAGAAAAAAGGTAAAAAAAGAAAAAAATTAGAGTTGTGATAAGTAATAAATAACGCTTACAAAACATAAACGTTCTTTATAGTCACACATAAATAACGATTCTCCATTAACAGGATGAGAGAGAAAAAAATTGAGCAGTGGGGAGGGGAAGAAAAGAGAAAAAGGGTAATTAACTATATACAAATATATTATATATTTTTATATACTTAAAAATGTAGTTAATTTATTCAACTCCTTCAAATTTTTAAAAGTGAGCTGATGTCTGCATTTAGCTACAACTTACTCTCGTATTACGTGAACGGTTGAAAAGTTTTTTTACGAAGTGGAACAACGTTCTCGGACGACTAAACAAAATGATACTTCAACATTATCACACGAGCGATTTGATGTAGTAACTGAACCGCCTCATGTAGTCAATAATTGCAGAAATTTATTCAATATCTTAACTTTGTAAAAAGTCAGTTGATGTTCGCGTTTACCTGCAGCTTACCGTCGTATTACATGAACAGTTGGAAAGTTTTTGGTTTGAACTATAACATTATCCTTCGATGACTAATAGAAATGATACTTCAACTTTATCGCGCGAGCGATTAGATTTAGTAGCTGAATCGCCTCATGTAGTCAATAGTTGTAGAAATTTATTCAATATCTTAACTTTGTAAAAAGTCATTGATGTTCACGTTTACCTGCAGCTTACCGTCGTATTACATGAACAGTTGGGAAGTTTTTGGTTTGAACTATAACATTTTCCTCCGATGACTAATAGAAATGATACTTCAATTTTATCACGCGAGCGATTAGATTTAGTAACTAAATTGCCTCATGTAGTCAATAGTTGTAGAAATTTATTCAATATCTTAACTTTGTAAAAAGTATGTTGATGTTTGCGTTTACCTGCAGCTTACCGTCGTATTACATGAACATTTGGGAAGTTTTTGGTTTGAACTATAACATTATCCTCCGATGACTAATAGATATGATACTTCAACTTTATCACGCGGGCGATTAGATTTATTCAATGGTTGTAAAAATTTTATTCAAACGTCTTGATGTCCACATTTATCTACATCTTACCGTACTATTACCTGTACGAGTAGAAATTTTTTTTACAAATTGTAACAATGTATTTGAGCGACTACACGAAACGCTACTCCAACTTTATCACTCGAGCGATCAGACTTAGTAAATTGTTTTCCTCATCCAGTCAAGAAAAAAATTAGAGTTGTGATAAGTAATAAATAACGCTTACAAAACATAAGCGTTCTTTATAGTCACACATAAATAACGATTCTCCATTAACAGGATGAGAGAGAAAAAAATTGAGTAGTGGGGAGAGGAAGAAAAGAGAAAAAGGGTAATTAACTATATACAAATACATTATATTTTTTTATATACTTAAAAATGTAGTTAATTTATTCAACTCCTTCAAATTTTTAAAAGTGAGCTGATGTCTGCATTTACCTACAACTTACTCTCGTATTACGTGAACGGTTGAAAAGTTTTTTTACGAAGTGGAACAACGTTCTCGGACGACTAAACAAAATGATACTTCAACATTATCACACGAGCGATTTGATGTAGTAACTGAACCGCTTCATGTAGTCAATAATTGTAGAAATTTATTCAATATCTTAACTTTGTAAAAAGTCAGTTGATGTTCGCGTTTACCTGCAGCTTACCGTCGTATTACATGAACAGTTGGGAAGTTTTTGGTTTGAACTATAACATTATCCTTCGATGACTAATAGAAATGATACTTCAACTTTATCACGCGAGCGATTAGATTTAGTAACTGAATCGCCTCATGTAGTCAATAGTTGTAGAAATTTATTCTATATCTTAACTTTGTAAAAAGTCAGTTGATGTTCACGTTTACCTGCAGCTTACCGTCGTATTACATGAACAATTGGGAAGTTTTTGGTTTGAACTATAATATTTTCCTTCGATGACTAATAGAAATGATACTTCAATTTTATCACGTGAGCGATTAGATTTAGTAACTGAATCACCTCATGTAGTCTATAGTTGTAGAAATTTATTCAATATCTTAACTTTGTAAAAAGTATGTTGATGTTTGCGTTTACCTGCAGCTTACCGTCATATTACATGAACATTTGGGAAGTTTTTGGTTTGAACTATAACATTATCCTCCAATGACTAATAGATATGATACTTCAACTTTATCACGCGGGTGATTAGATTTATTCAATGGTTGTAAAAATTTATTCAAACGTCTTGATGTCCACATTTATCTACATCTTACCGTACTATTACCTGTACGAGTAGAAAGATTTTTTACAAATTGTAACAATGTATTTGAGCGACTACACGAAACGCTACTCCAACTTTATCACTCGAGCGGTAAGACTTAGTAAATTGTTTTCCTCATCTAGTCAATGATTCTAGAAATTTAATAGACGCTTCAATTCCTTTCTGTATACTCTACCTGAAGTGTACGCCCCAAAGTTGACAATCATCATAACGTAAAAGATAAAAGGGACAAAAGTGCAATGATATTGATTTGGCTTCTCATAAAAATGAAATTTCTATATAGCTGCACATTTTCATTTTTACACATGCTACGGAGGGGAACAGAAGTCCATATCATGTTTAGTAGAAATATTTTCCAAAAGTGCTTTCTATGAACTATGCAAAATAGACCGTTGAATCTAAGCCGATTACTGTTTCCCTTTAGCGGCATAAAAGGCCGTCATTTGCTCGATATCATCACAACACTTTTAAAACACTCTTCTAGCACGTTTTGATGCAACACTTAGCCACCGCTCGGATAACACTTTCCCATCACTTATCCAGCACTTTCAAAACACTCATCAAGCACTTTCCCCTCACTCACCCACACTCTTTTTTACATTAACTCAACACTCGCTTATCGTACTCATTATTATATCTACACATTAATAATGAATTCCAAATGGAAATATAACTAATTTGATTACGCAATTAAGAAAAACAATTGCATTTCATTGATATTTAATTGCATCCAAGTTCATATTCCTTTCTAAACTACAATAATGCAAATCAAACATAAAAATACACGTCATAAAGAGAGAGTATGAAATACCCCAAACCTTAATAAGTGGTTTAAATATTAAATAATAAATTAATAAGACTAAAAAGAGTCTTAGAAACATTAGTAAACAATTTAATAAATAGTAAATACAATTAATTGCCAAAAAAGGAAAAATTGTCTTGTAAATGAGTTTTGAATGGCTAAATGTCCATCATTACTCTTTAATTAATATGTGTACTATTTAGTATCACATTTGGAAGTTTAAATTAATAAGAAATCAAGAATTTCGCTTCAAAGTGCCTTGTTATTATGAATAGTAACTAAAATAAGCTACTTTGTAACATATGTTAACATATGTAATTTAATTGGGCAATAAAGACTAATTAATCCCTTGTATTTAAATGGGGGTCGGTTTGCATGTGGTGAATCACCACCCGTACTAGCTAATTGAGTAGATAAGTGTTAATTGAAAAAGCACTATTTGCTTTACATAATTAAATATCTCTAAAAGCAACTACAATCATTCATTCTCTCATTTCCTTACTATCACACGTAGCCATTCCCTTCGCTGCTCTCCTTCACGATCGAACAGCACCACCACCAACATACAACTTCAAATCTTTGTAACTTCTAGCTCACTTGTCCAAATCTAAAACCGAGACCACCGATCTCTTAGTTTCATCAAGCTCTTCGACTTAGTCCCTTCAAATCTTCAAGAGCTCCATTTTGGTGCCAAGAGGAATCTCCATGGGAAGAGCTTGAGTCCATCTTTTCACGTATTATTATTCTCCTTTGCTTCAAGGTAAGGAAACTCAAAGAAAATGGTGTTTCCTCCATGTTTTATGTTAACCAAAGGTAGCTTAAAATTCCTTTGGAAATAAACTTACGTAGTCTGTTGAAACTACCTAAAGAGCCAAAGGTAAATGACTTAGAAAATGTTCTCAAAGAGACTAGTAAGGGACATACGTACTGCTGTTTGTATTTGCAGGTGAAAGGCAAATATATTGTGGAAATTCAGTGTTTAAGATTTATGCAATTTAAATTGTGCACTACGTTGTTATGTGGTGTATATTTGGGTGAAGTTTTGAGTATAAAAGTGTACTGGGAAGTTTATATATCTGATAGGTGTAGAGAACTTGCGCAGCAGAGCATGAAAAATTCCAGTACGTCGCTTTTGTATATTGGGTCCGGGACCTAAGTCATGGGACAAGTCCCGGACCATGAGTGCAAAAATTACCGAGAGTTGTACATAGAGATAGGTCCGGGACTTGGTTCTTGAACAAGGACCCGGACCAACCCCTTAAAAACAACCGAGAGAACTTGCTTAGAATGGTCCGGGACTTAGGACCTGGGTGAAGTCCCGGACCACCCCATTAAAAGAAACCGAGGGAATTTGTTAAGTATAGGTCCGGGACCTAAGTAAGGGACCAAGTCCCGGACCACTATATAAATTTAGTTCTAGGATATTAAACGATGTCTAAAGATGGGGATAAGTCAGGGATGATATTATAAGGTTATATAAGACATGTTAGGAGTGTTGTTGTGACAATTAAAAGATGAGAAGTTAAAACAAAAGTGTGGAAATGAGATAACTAGAAATGTGAAGTAGTAATGCTAACAGTGAACTAGTACGTTAATTGACCGACGTTACTAAATGTGTTTAGGATTCTCTCAAGGTGGGAACGAGTTGAAGCAAGGACCAAGGTATGGTTTTCTTGCAGTCTGTTGCCTACCGGTTTACACCGGCTTGGGTGTTGTTTGCTTTTCTGTGTGTTACGACCTTATAAGACTAAGGCATGAAAAGGGTTTACAGTTGTTATATATTATGATGTTGTATTGTTATGACTCCTTTCCTTGGTGTGTCTAACAAGACCTAAACACTTGTTTGCGTGTGACTTAACAAGTTTGCTTGTATGATCACTAACAAGTGCTAACCGGGGAAGTGAGGAGTCCGGTCATGTTCCGGCCACGCGTGTGATGGATGGGAGTCGATGTCTATCCGGTTCGACTCTCTTGGTGTATGTATAGGTTGTATCCCAATTTGGTTTCAACTTTCCCTTAGCTTATCCAAAGCTAGTTTACTGACTCACGTCGGGCCACAGGGGCATACGAATGTTGTTTTCGGTGTGCTTGGGATTACTATATCCGACACGCCTTGGGTTTAAGTTAACCGTTCGATATAACTGGACGGTGACGAGGTTGGCAACGAGCTTAGCATGAGATTGGCATTAATCTCTAGGCTCACTGTGTGTACTAATTATGGTGGAAGGTTCCTTGTGTGAACCAATTTATGGTGTTATGTATTATTGTTGTGCTACGCAATTTCCCTTGCTAAGCTATGTTATATATGTTGGATGTTTAAAATGAATGCCATGTTATCATGACAATTGGTTGCGCGTATCCCGGTAGCCGATGGGCTGCGCGTTAACCATACCAGCAAAAGGTTGCTGACCCCCTCTGGGGGCTCCATATTTTTATTGCAGGATGAGGATCGAAGAAGCGGAGTGGCTCTAGATCCTAGGTTGTTGGAATACTTTTGGATCTTGTAAGATAAACCCGGGATGCGCCTGTGCTCCCGTAGTGTTGTTTATGTTGGTAGCTTTACAGTGACAGGTGTTTAAGGTTACAGTTGGTATGTAAAATAAATACTCGGTATGGTTTGGTTATGTTTATGTATGGATGTTAGGACCTATGCTCGGGAGTCTGATCATCAGACCGGTACTCTTGTATTTATTCTGCCTAGTTAACCACGTGGGTGGTTAACGGCGTTGTAGCACCATAGTGTTTAGTTGTTATTTAGTTGTTTAATTCCGCTGCGAATTTCGGTAGTTGGTAAGTGCGTTGTAGGGGTGTTACAAAAAGTGGTATCAGAGCGAAGTATCGCTCTGATGACTAGAATACCGAGCTAGAAACATACCGAGTTAGGGAACCCAACCCTAGCTATCTAGGTGAACAGGTTGGGAAGGTTAACCACTAACTAAGTGTGGAATTAGCTTGCTGTTGGAAAGATGTTACAACCGTTGGATTGGTAAGTGTGCAAGCATAATGCTAATGAAATGTTCATGTGAATTCAGATGTCAGGTAGACCACGAGGTAGAGGCCGCGGGCGCGGTACTGGAGATGAGGGTGACCAGGGCGACGACACTACGGCACAGACCATGGCTGAGGCTGTAGCAGCCGCCGTAGCCCAGATGGTACCCCAGTTGGTTACTGCGATGCAGCAGGGGCAACAGCCCGGTGTTCAGCCACCACCACCACCGCCACGAGAGACCAATTGGGTCAAGGCGTTGGCTGATTTGAGACCGTCGTCATTCAATGGGGAGACCGACCCTAGTAAGCTGGAGGCGTACATCTCCGAGCTGGAGACCGCCTACGAGACCTTGGCAGTACCTGCTGAAGCTAAGGTCCGTCTTGCCGCTTACTACCTGAAGGGTTCGGCAGAGTTGGTGGAAGCTTGTGAAGGAGGACAGGATGCTGATCCTGCGTTTGGTTGGAGGGAGTACACGGCTCTACTGCGAGCCAAGTATTACCCTGTGCATGTGCAAGAGGCTAAGCGCCTCGAGCTGGATAGTCTGAGGCAGGGGGATAAGATGTCGGTTGATGACTACTACACCGCATTCACCGACCTTATCCACCTGTTACCGGACCTTGGATACTCGAACCGGGTGCTGGTGAACCGGTTCTACAATGGTCTTAGCCACCGTCTCCGCTACGGGATGGGGCCAGTTGAGTATACTACCTTGCAGGTAATTAAAATACCGTGTTGTGAATCAGTTTATACTTTAAGTGAATGTTGATGTGAGTTGGTGAGTTTTGTTTTGCGGGGCATGGCTGACATCCTAAATTCAGGAGTGCTATCATGCCGCTGCTAAGGTTGAGATTACCGTCCGTCTGAGGGACGAGGAGAATGCGCAAGCGCAAGGTCACGAATGAGGGCCAGGTCAGCAAGGGTATGGGGGAGGAAAGAAAAAGAACACTACCCTCAGCCCCAGAAGAGTCAGTATCAGGTGACAAGGGCAAGCCCAGACCACCACAGCTGAGAGCCACTGAAGCTCACATATGCGTATGCAGCAAAGCCTCTACGCTCCTACCCGCCTAAGGGTAATTGATTAACCATGGTAACAAGTTGAAATATATGTTGTTAAGATGTGAAGTGAGTATTGATTGTGTATTGTTATAGCAGCGCGGGCTCTGGACCGGAGCGCCACTTTTACTGTAAGTGGTGTAACGGAGACCACCCCGGCAAAGACTGCAAGGGGAACGATGTGCAGTGTCGTTACTGCCAGAAGATGGGGCACCGCGAGTTTGAGTGCTGGCAGAACCCCAATGGTAGGAACTATAAGCCAAAGGGGCAGTGGAAGGGTAAGACTACCACGACCACTGAGAACCCAAAGGCGATCATCCAGCAGCCCTCTGACAAGAAGTACACTGAATCCCAGAAGGGGAAGGGAACGGGGACCGGCAAGGCCGCCCTGAATGTAGTGGACCGGTCTGAGGCACCAGGACCCTCTTCTAGACCAGGTACCACCTAAACTGTTAAGTGAAAAGTGATTGCTTACCGCATTTCGCATGAGTGTTGTATTAGTGAGTCTAATGTACAATCACCTAAGTAGTGAATTAAAGAATAATGTGAAATGAAAACTTAGGAACCTTCAATATCTGTTATCCAATCCCGCCCACACCGAACCCTGAAGAGACAGCCATCAGCATCACCGAATTCCCACTGGAGCAATGTCAGGTTATCCAGCCAGGTATGATACTCTTAAATGGATACCTGACACCGGAAGCACAAATCCACATCATCAGGCGATGCAACGAACTTGGAGCAGCACCAGGAAGTTTCTACACACCCGAATACCCGAGTGGTTCGAAGATGAAGCTGAAGATGATGTGCATGGGTAAGGACTGGAATCCTTACACCAAGTCATATCAAGAAGTGCGAGCTGAAGATGAAGCAACTGTACCAGGTATACCTGAGGAGTTCCTTGTGGTCGTTAACCACGCCGTGGGAATTGCTCAGCAAGTTGAATCGGAACCGATTCCGAACGTTAAGGCAGATCTTTGTATTGTGAACTTCTACCAGAAGGGTGGACGGTTGGGATTACACCAAGATAAGGACGAGTCACCCGAGTCTCTACGTAAGGGAGTACCCGTGGTGTCTTGGTCCATTGGTGATACCGCAGTGTTTATATATGGCGAGCAGAAGCGTGCTGACCTCGCAAGGAAGTTAGTGTTGAAATCAGGTGATGTGTTAATATGGGTGGACAGTCAAGGATGTTGTACCACGGTATCAAGAAGATCAAACTGAATACCGCACCATCAGCAGTGGTAAATGCCACACATCTGAAACCCGGACGTTTGAATTTGACTTTCAGGCAGTTTTAGCCTTGTGAAATCATGTAATATTAAGCCAGTTGTATGCTAAGGAAGCTATGTTTAACCATGTCTACAATGTAAACCAACTTATGGTGTAAGGAGTGTGTTATGAATAAGAGATGTTGTTTTGAGTGTCAACGTGTTACTACTGTATACTTATGAATTTGCAAATGAATAGGCTGTGCACACGGAACGGGAGGTATGCTGAGTGTCTGCAATAAGGCAGAAGCCAGCAAGAGCGGCACAATCCTCACCGGTACCTTTCCAGTGAATGGCGTGGATGCATCGATCTTGTTCGACTCAGGAGCCTCACACACATTTATTTCGCTATCTTTTGCGAAGAGGCTGGGGTTAGACGGTGAAGAGATGCCAGACTTTGTGGTCACTCTTCCGTCGAAAGAGCGGATCAGGTGTACCCGCTACTACCGAGATGTTGTTATACGTATCAGGGAGGAAGAGTTTCCGATCGACTTGATAGAGTTCGACGGACTTGGTTTTGATGTGATTATCGGGATGAACTGGTTGGAGCGGTACAAGGGTAGAATCCTATGTGCCGAGCATCGTCTGCTTCTTCGGAGTCCATCTGGGGTTACTATATCATACCGCCAGAGGCCCAGGGAGCCTTCGACACAGATCATCACCGCCATGGCCATGTATCGTGAGTTACGACGAGGGAATGATGTATACCTCTGCTATGTCCAGGACATAGAGAGAGACCCTGAGTTTAGCCCAGATGTGCCGGTAGTCTCGGAGTTTCCTGATGTATTTCCTAAGGAACTGCCGGGCATGCCGCCAGCACGGGAGGTTGAGTTTGAGATTGATTTGATTCCAGGCACCGGACCTATTGCGAAGGCACCTTATCGTATGGCTCCAGCAGAGATGACAGAGCTCAAGGAGCAGCTGAGAGACCTACTTGACAAGGGCTTTATCCGCCCTAGTGTTTCACCATGGGGAGCGCCGGTCCTCTTCGTGAAGAAGAAGGACGGTAGCCTCCGCCTTTGTATTGACTATCGAGAGCTGAATGCAGTTACGGTGAAGAACCGTTATCCTTTACCACGCATCGACGACTTATTTGATCAGTTGAGAGGAGCATCAGTGTTCTCCAAGATAGATTTACGATCCGGTTATCATCAGATTGCAGTTAAGGACAGTGATATTGAGAAAACAGCGTTCAGAACCAGATATGGACATTATGAGTTTACGGTTATGCCTTTGGTTTATCCAATGCACCAGCTAAGTTCATGGACCTGATGAACCGTTTGTTCCAAGATCAGTTGGACAAATCAGTGGTAGTCTTCATTGATGACATACTTGTGTATTCGAAATCGAGAGGTGAGCATGAAAGCCACCTGAGAAATGTGTTACAGATACTGAGGAAGAATCAGTTGTATGCAAAATTTTCTAAGTGTGAATTTTGGTTGGACCAAGTTTCTTTTCTTGGCCATGTGATTTCTGAGGCTGGGATCGCTGTGGATCCGGCAAAGATAGATGCAGTGCGCACCTGGCCTAGGCCGAAGACAGTTACCGATATCAGGAGCTTCCTCGGTCTGGCAGGTTATTATAGGAGATTTGTGAGGGACTTCTCCAGTGTCTCGAAGCCGATGACTTCCTTGATGAAAAAGGATGCTCCATTCGAGTGGACAGAAGACTGTGAGATTTCTTTTCAGAAGCTTAAGGATGCTCTGACATCTGCACCAGTCCTGACTATACCAGACGGTCCAGATGGTTTTGAGGTTTATTGCGACGCATCAGGCAGGGGTATGGGTTGTGTGTTGATGCAACACGGGAAGGTCGTAGCGTACGCCTCCCGACAGCTGAAGAAGCATGAAGAGAACTACCCTACCCACGATTTAGAATTGGGTGCCATTGTCTTCGCATTAAAGATATGGCGACATCATTTGTATGGGGTAAGCGTGACAATTTATTCTGACCACAAGAGTTTGAAATACTTGTTCACTCAGAAAGAGTTGAACATGAGGCAAAGAAGGTGGGTTGAGTTCTTAAATGATACGACATCAATTTACAGTACAAGGAGGGAAGGCGAATGTGGTAGCTGACGCATTGAGTCGCCGAGCACACTCTCTCCATTCGCTAGTCTCTCATACTAGCTTGGTTGAAGAGGTGCGGAGTGCTCAGATGACGGATCAGTATATGGTGGAGATTAGACAGAAGCTTATTGATGGCACATTCGAGGGTCAGAAGTACGACTTCAGACTCCACGATGATGACCTGATTAGGCTTAATGGCCGACTGTGTATACCGAGGAGTAGCGCTGAGCTGAAGGAGCGCATACTCAGTGAATCCCATAGTTCTACGACTTCGATTCACCCTGGAGCTTCAAAGATGTATAAGGGTATGAAACGTTATTTTTGGTGGGCTGGAATGAAAAAGGATGTAAATGATTATGTGTTGAGGTGTCTCACTTGTCAGAAGGTCAAGTTTGAGCACCGACGACCTGGTGGTATGGTGCAGCCAATGCCAGTGCCTGAGTGGAAGTTCCATGACATTTCTATGGACTTTGTAGTAGGGCTTCCGCCTACAAGGGGAGGTCTGAATATGATTTGGGTTGTTGTAGACCGACTGACCAAGGTGGCTCGATTCATACCGATGAAGGACACCTGGAAAGTGGCTAAGCTTGCAGAGCTCTTTGACAGAGAGATTGTTAGACATCATGGTGTACCAAAGACGATTGTATCGGACAGAGATACCAGATTCTTATCGAGGTATTGGAGGTCCACACGAGAAGCACTGGGTACAGAACTGAAATTGAGTACAGCGTTTCACCCACAGACAGATGGTCAGAGTGAGCGCACCATCCAGACACTTGAGGATATGTTACGTGCATGTGCACTTGACTTTCAGACCAGCTGGATTGATAAGTTACATCTGATCGAGTTTAGTTACAACAACAGTTACCATGCTTCGATCAAGATGTCTCCCTTCCAGGCATTGTACGGTAGACCATGCCGCACGCCTTTATGCTGGGATGAGTCGAGTGAGACGGTCATTATAGGACCAGAGTATCTAGAACAGGTTCAGGCAGAAGTTCGCCAGATCCGGGCTAACATGAAGGCAGCTCAGGATAGACAGAAGTCGTACGCTGATGTACGCAGACGTGACCTGGAGTTCGCTGTAGGCGATCAGGTATTTCTTAGGGTATCCCCCATGAAGGGAGTGTTTCGCTTTGGCCAGAAAGGCAAGTTGAGCCCAAAATATGTGGGGCCTTATGTTGTGACGGAGCGGATAGGACCAGTAGCTTATAGACTTGATTTACCCGCTGAGCTGGGCAAGGTACATGATGTATTTCATGTGTCCCAGTTGAAGAAATATATGTCTCATCCGTCTCATGTACTTCAGCCTGAGAGGCTAACCTTAGAGCCGACCATGCGATCAGTGGAGACTCCCGTACGGATTCTGGATACTAAGACTCGAGACACTCGCCATAAGTCTGTACGACTGGTGAAGGTCCTCTGGTCTAACCAGGACGTTGAGGAGGCCACTTGGGAGCTGGAAGATAAGATGAAGGCGAAGTACCCATCACTGTTTACTTCTTAGTGTTTATATGTATAGGGTACGGGGCGTACCCCTTTTTAAGGGGGGTAGAGCCGTTTCGGTTATGGATGTATTCGACATGTATTATATACATTGTCTATGTTATGTTACAGACCTTAGAGTCTGAATGGTATTATGTTGTTTGGACCTTGGGTTCCATGTTATGTAGGTATGTGGTTGATGTTGTTATGAAGTATTGTTCATAAGTGATTCCATGTTTTAGAATATAAGATATGTGGGAAGTATGAACTTTGGGGACAAAGTTCTTTTAAGGGGGGTAGATTGAAATACCCCAAACCTTAATAAGTGGTTTAAATATTAAATAAAATTAATAAGACTAAAAAGAGTCTTAGAAATTAGTAAACAATTTAATAAATAGTAAATACAATTAATTGCCAAAAAGAAAATTGTCTTGTAAATGAGTTTTGAATGGCTAAATGTCCATCATTACTCTTTAATTAATATGTGTACTATTTAGTATCACATTTGGAAGTTTAAATTAATAAGAAATCAAGAATTTCGCTTCAAAGTGCCTTGTTATTATGAATAGTAACTAAAATAAGCTAGTTTGTAATATATTTAATATGTAAATTAATTGAGCAATAAAGACTAATTAACCCCTTTATTAAATGGGGGTCGGTTTGCATGTGGTGAATCACCACCCGTACTAGCTAATTGAGTAGATAAGTGTAATTGAAAAAGCACTATTTGCTTTACATAATTAAATATCTCTAAAAGCAACTACAATCATTCATTCTCTCATTTCCTTACTATCTCACGTAGCCATTCCCTTCGCTGCTCTCCTTCACGATCGAACAGCACCACCACCAACATACAACTTCAAATCCTTGTAACTTCTTGCTCACTTGTCCAAATCTAAAACCGAGACCACCGATCTCTTAGTTTCATCAAGCTCTTCGACTTAGTCCCTTCAAATCTTCAAGAGCTCCATTTTGGTGCCAAGAGGAATCTCCATGGGAAGAGCTTGAGTTCATCTTTTCACGTATTATTATTCTCCTTTGCTTCAAGGTAAGGAAACTCAAAGAAAATGGTGTTTCCTCCATGTTTTATGTTAACCAAAGGTAGCTTAAAATTCCTTTGGAAATAACTTACGTTGTCTGTTGAAACTACCTAAAGAGCCAAAGGTAAATGACTTAGAAAATGTTCTCAAAGAGACTAGTAAGGGACATACGTACTGCTGTTTGTATTTGCAGGTGAAAGGCAAATATATTGTGGAAATTCAGTGTTTAAGATTTATGCAATTTAAATTGTGCACTACGTTGTTATGTGGTGTATATTTGGGTGAAGTTTTGAGTATAAAGTGTACTGGGAAGTTTATATATCTGATAGGTGTAGAGAACTTGCGCAGCAGAGCATGAAAAATTCCAGTACGTCGCTTTTGTATATTGGGTCCGGGACCTAAGTCATGGGACAAGTCCCGGACCATGAGTGCAAAAATTACCGAGAGTTGTACATAGAGAGGTCCGGGACTTGGTTCTTGAAGGACCCGGACCAACCCTTAAAACAACCGAGAGAATTTGCTTAGAATGGTCCGGGACTTAGGACCTGGGTGAAGTCCCGGACCACCCCATTAAAAGAACCGAGGGATTTGTTAGTATAGGTCCGGGACCTAAGTAAGGGACCAAGTCCCGGACCACTATAAATTTTTCTAGGATTATTAAACGATGTCTAAAGATGGGGATAAGTAGGGATGTTATAAGTTATATAAGACATGTTAGGAGAGTTATTTGACATTTTAAAAGGTGGAAGTTAAAACAAAATGTGGAAAGAAATAACTAGAAATGTGAAGTAGTTAATGTTAACGTGAACTAGTACGTTAATTGACCGACGTTACTAAATGTGTTTAGGATTCTCTCAAGGTGGGAACGAGTTGAAGCAAGGACCAAGGTATGGTTTTCTTGCAGTCTGTTGCCTACCGGTTTACACCGGCTTGGGTGTTTTGCTTTTCTGTGTGTTACGACCTTATAAGACTAAGGCATGAAAAGGGTTTACAGTTGTTATATATTATGATGTTGTATTGTTATGACTCCTTTCCTTGGTGTGTCTAACAAGACCTAAACACTTGTTTGCGTGTGACTTAACAAGTTTATTTGTATGATCACTAACAAGTGCTAACCGGGGAAGTGAGGAGTCCGGTCATGTTCCGGCCACGCGTGTGATGGATGGGAGTCGATGTCTATCCGGTTCGACTCTCTTGGTGTATGTATAGGTTGTATTCCAATTTGGTTTCAACTTTCCCTTAGCTTATCCAAAGCTAGTTTACTGACTCACGTCGGGCCACAGGGGCATACGAATGTTGTTTTCGGTGTGCTTGGGATTACTATATCCGACACGCCTTGGGTTTAAGTTAACCGTTCGATATAACTGGACGGTAACGAGGTTGGTAACGAGCTTAGCATGAGATTGGCATTAATCTCTAGGCTCACTATGTGTACTAATTATGGTGGAAGGTTCCTTGTGTGAACCGATTTATGGTGTTATGTATTATTGTTGTGCTACGCAATTTCCCTTGCTAAGCTATGTTATATATGTTGGATGTTTAAAATGAATGCCATGTTATCATGACAATTGGTTGCGCGTATCCCGGTAGCCGATGGGCTGCGCGTTAACCATACCAGCAAAAGGTTGCTGACCCCCTCTGGGGGCTCCATATTTTTATGCAGGATGAGGATCGAAGAAGCGGAGTGGCTCTAGATCCTAGGTTGTTGGAATACTTTTGGATCTTGTAAGATAAACCCGGGATGCGCCTGTGCTCCCGTAGTGTTGTTTATGTTGGTACTGTTGTTTACAGTGACAGGTGTTTAAGGTTACAGTTGGTATGTAAAATAAATACTCGGTATGGTTTGGTTATGTTTATGTATGGATGTTAGGACCTATGCTCGGGAGTCTGATCATCAGACCGGTACTCTTGTATTTATTCTGCCTAGTTAACCACGTGGGTGGTTAACGGCGTTGTAGCACCATAGTGTTTAGTTGTTATTTAGTTGTTTAATTCCGCTGCGAATTTCGGTAGTTGGTAAGTGCGTTGTAGGGGTGTTACAGAGTAGTATTCAGATTTTTACATTACAAAGTTGTAAAATCAAGCTACACTCTCAAATCACACACTAACCGACAGTGTGATAAGATCACACATGAGAGGAACGATTAAGTGGTGGAGAGATCTCATCTTGAGAACCTTTAACTTCTTGTGCATCTGAACTTTTGAACACTTTCTGTCACCCAACATCATATACAAAATGAGGAAGGATGGAGCAAAAGAGCTGACAAGACATAATCCAATCCAATCAGATCATGATCTGTAAGACAAAAATTAAACACAAGAATGTAATAAATAACCAGCACCAATATTCTTTAGATAGAGAAGCGACAATATGATCAAGCTCAAATATCCTAATCGATCCTACTTGATTATCGTCACTAACATATATCAAATTCAGTTATCTTTAAATGTACTAATTTGTGAATAAATGGATCATTTGTCAATGCAACACGCTGACGGAAACAACAATAAGTTTGGAGTTCTTTTAGTTTATTCCAAATCCACTCAGATTTGGTACTAGACTCCCAATATTTTCTAAACGTAGAATGGCTAAAGATGATTATGTACATGGATTTAGCGTGTCCATAGACATCTTGATACTAGACATAATAACCAACAAGCATCGTAGATGTCAATCCATAATATTATAAAAAGAACAATCCCGTTTTCACAGAAACGTATGTTATATGAAAATAATTTATACAAGAACCACTTGTAAAATGCAGAAACAAATCAAAAGGAGACTGTCATTGTTCATGACACCTTCAGTTGTTCAGATATCAACTCTATGGTATCAATAATCTATGTAAACACTCCAAAAAAGGAATAGAAATCAACATAAATAGTTAACTATACACGGTTAACACATAACAAGTTTTGATAAAAGAATGGTTTAAGTCAGAAATTGTTCTGCTACAGATCCATTTTCAAAAGCACCCTTCCCAAAGAACGAAGTAATTAAGAAGTATCACATCATTTGTTAGCGCCAGGTATACAAGTGACCCTTCATTATAGTTATCCTCATAAATATTAAGCTAGGAGAAAACAATACATGGCTCTTCATCAACCCCACAGGTCATAAATGATTAAAAAATGAGAGCATAAACAAATGGGAAAATTCCCTAAAATTGGCACTGAAAAGGTTCCCACGGTTAATTGTTATGCAAAGTTCAGGCCCCATTCTTTTCTCGACATAGTAGCTACTATGACCAGGGCTAGCAGTTATGAAATTAAAAACAGGAGGATAGTCTATGCAAAACCTAAGAGAGGTCAAAGCTCTAGCTCTATTGAAAATGAAGATGTGGACAATGACTAAGGTAGCGTCAAAGCAGAGATGGTAAGTATATTATTGGTGGTGGTTAGGTTGAAGATATTGTAGGACTCAACACAAGTTGTGGTAGAAAAAGAACAATAAGTCGATCTAACTACCAGCAAGCCAATTAATATTACCGCTGACAGATGTGGCAAACAAATAACATCTCATTGAATAAAAACTGGGAGAAAAGGTCAATCATATTAACTTATCATATAGTTTGAGAAATTTGAAAGTACCTGGATTTGGCTTGAGCTGAGTTTCCCATAAAAGGAAAACAACACCACTTTTGTTTCGAGAAATAGTTTGGATTACAACATCAGTGAATTGCTCCCAGCCCTTCTTGGCATGAGAATTAGCTTGGTGGCTCCTTACTGAAATGAAAATAGTAAACATGCTCAGTAACATCATACTAGTTTGAATTTGTACTACAACAACGCATCAGGGAACATGACCAATTATTCCTTTAGAATCAAAGCATAAGCATGCCTATCATAGTGAGCATTGTCAAAGATGGTTTCCAACATAGTATGAATAAAAAACTGCTATTATCAGTGCAACTTTCTCAATTAAGAAAATTAGCTACTCTTCAGACCACACCCACCTTGTTCAGAAAGAATGATCACCTTGGCAAAAATTTAATATCAATGGTAAGAGAAAATAGAAAAATGAAAATGATTGCGACAAAATTTGGAAGAAGGGCTGGGAGAGGAGAATGAAGAGAATGAAGGATGGCGCGGAATATGTATGTTCCTTGTTCGCCAGTTAGGGCTGCAAAATTTTCGTGAGCGAAGAGAATGAAGAATGGCGCAGAGCAGCAACAAGTTTTTTTTATGTGTAGGAAGTGTTGGTGGTGGTTCTAAACAGCATGTTCATAGGAAATCTATTGACACTTTTGGACAGAGGACTTCTCAGTACAGAGGTGTCACCAAGTAAGTTGTAGTAGTAGTAAAGTAACTTCATTTACTTTCTCACGGAGCTTTCGTTAGTAACAAGAGGACAGAGGCTGCTATTTGGAAGCAAGCCTGTAAAGCGAATGGATCAGGCAGAGAGAAAGAGATGGGTCAGAATGTAACAACGAACAAGTGAACTCTTTGACTGTTCAAACTATTGTTTATTGAAACTGATGTCAACTCTTCTTATCATAAGTTCTACATACAGTACATAGTACAAACAGAATTATGTGCCTGTTCAACTAAATAAACTGATGATTAAACTTTATAC
The DNA here is from genome assembly GCA_023374045.1 of Limonium bicolor. NCBI lineage: Eukaryota > Viridiplantae > Streptophyta > Magnoliopsida > Caryophyllales > Plumbaginaceae > Limonium > Limonium bicolor. The sequence continues at coordinate 209,473,305 of CM041782.1, forward strand.
GTCTCAGGCAACACACTTGCCAGAGGGTTATACCATACATACGAATCATCTTATCTAATAATGCAATAAAAGATACTAAGGTGGTTTCAGGTTGGCATTTTGGTGTTTACTAGTTAAAACCGTTTCTCATTATGAAGCCAAAAGTAATTTAATTAAGTTACCCGTAACAAAAAAAATCATTCTTACAGTGATTTTGGTGGCGCTTAAAACAAAATCTCAAGTGAAATACATGACAGGATAAATTACAAAGTTCCTTCTACTTCTACATAAATGAAGACGGACATATCAAATATCAGCAATCCCATCAATAGCACTATCAATGAAGTAGTGAAATAGAAACCACTAAAACAACATAGGTTTTATAAAGTTTCCCATATGCTACATTTTTTATTCATAAATGGCGGTACGAGTTTTCAAGTATGGGTGGTCAGGAGCTGTTATCATATAGTACAAAAAGAATCAAATGAAAGAATAAAGAGATAAATGTACTATTAGACAGACGATTCATTGGTCAGTTGTGAAATCTTAACACTATATATTTCACTGATATGATATGAATGTATACGGGAACAAATCTATTAAAAAAGAAAGATAAATAACAAAAGAAAGATTCCCATTCCCAATAAAGGCAAGGTTGAACATTCCCAAATATATATATGTAGTACGTATATGTGTTGATATATAGAATTTGGATTCTTTAAGGATTGAATTCTCTTGTTAAAGTGTCTTAATTATAGAAGAAGAAGAAGAAGAATATCAAAGACAAAGACTTACACCAACTTGTTCATGGAGAAACTTGATGTACTCGATTGCTTCCAAGAGGACAGAGGCCGTATCAGTCTCGAAATGAAAGTAAAATTTAATTAGATTGAAAAAATGCTGAGAACTTAGCAAACAACTAAAAGCTAACTACAACAATGTTCAGTGAAAAGTTCCCCAACACTAAAATTAGATTTCGAATTTCATTGACATCTTAGAGATTATTGCTAATCCAGAAATTAAGAAAACAACTTAGAAAAAAGCATTCACCTCATAACTGACGACGACGGTGAGTAGCGAGAACTTTTGCAGTCACGAGTTGTACTCGACTGGAGATTGCAGTGCGACGGCGGTGAGTAGCGAGAAACCGGCAGTGAAGGATGACCGCCCCATGTCAGAAGGGGGTATGGGTATCATACTATCCTTCCTTGGCCCCTTCCCACTTTTTTTTTCACAACATTAAGCTTGCAATGCAACAGAAGGCAATCATCCTTCAAATATTTTGGATGCTCTAGAAGAGATCTTCTAACAAAGCGTTTGTAGCCCCTGAAACAGTCGTCATATACGGAGTGAGGATATAGTTAAGCCCCTTGAATAGTTTATCTGCTCTGACCACTCTCTCGTTTTTCTCAGAAACACTACCCGATCAATTCAAAAAGCTAATGCAAACGCAAAAAGCAATAGTGACAACATCGAGCGCATGGACTGGAAACTCTTGGAACAAATCAACTACATATTTTGAAATACCCCGAACTTAAATATGGCGATTAAAATTATCCTAATAGGTATTTAAGAGCCTAATAATGCCTAAGTAGTATTGGTGAGGAAAAATAAATCCAAAAGAAATAAAGAAACGCTTAAAAAGCGAAAAATGCTAAATAAGCGTTAAATAACCATAGGGGGTATGAGACCCCGGATAGCGTATTATATGGATTCCAAAGGTTTAATAAGACCTAAATAATATATGGGAACAACTCCCGAAGAAAACGGATCCAAATAATGCATTAAAACGCTAATAGAGCTTTAGCGCACGTCTTTCGAGGAAACCCAAAAACGTGACCTTAAATGGTCAAACGGACCCGTAAAAATTATAAATCATTAAATAACAATTATTAAGCATTTATGGGAGCTTAATAGTCAATGAAAATAATTAAACGAGAAAATTCCGGAAAACGGGCCCGGTTAGTGAATAGTATCCAAACCGGGTAAAATAATGAGCGTTTTCTGTAAAAGACGAAAAACGCTCCAGCTTACTAATATAGTGGGGCCGGTTTCTATTTAGGGAGTCAACCCACTCACACACACTCTAAGCTAGTAATAAAGAAAGAAAGAAAGAGAAAGAAGAGAGAGGAAAGTAAAAAGCAAAAGCATAAAACATTTCCTCCCTCTCTCTCCTCTCACTTTTCTTCTTCTTCTTCCTCACCTCTCTCCACTGATTTTCTTCCCTCTCTCTCTTGGTGCTGGGCGAAAATGGAGCCCTCCATGGCTGCCTCTACTTCCTCTCCTTGTACAAGCTCCATTCATGCTCCAAACTCAAAAATAAATACATATTTGTAATCCCCTCATCCTCCTCTATCATTCCCTCTTTTCAAAATTCGAAAAGGATGAGTTTCATCTCCATGGGTTTTCCCCATTTGAAGAGAAAAGCACACCATTATGGAGCTTGGAGTTTCCTCTTTCCAACAAGGTAAAAATCTCCATGAAAGACCCCACTTTCCTCCATCTCCATGGTATGACCGATTTTTGTCTCTCTCTCTTACCTTGTTTTTCCTCTTGTTTTGGAGCTTTGCTTCAACCCTCCAATAGTGGTGAGAGCACCTTCTTGAACCAAGGGCTAAAACCCCTCCTAAAAGCTTCAAAAGGTAAACCCTAGAAATTTGTTTAAAACATCTCAATGAGTTAGTATAAATCTAAGGGTTAGTATATTAATTATACTTGTTTTGTATGCTATGGGTGATGGGAATGGAGTTTGGCAACTCCATTCCCCACAAAACCGATTTGTGCAAGAAAGAAGGAAGAAGAGAATGGAAAAGAGATGAAGGAAAAATAAGCTCAAGGTAAGAGCTCCTTCCTAATGTTAAATTCTATTGCATTAGAGTGATGGGAATGGGTAAACCAAGTTTAAGAACCCAAAGAATGTATCGGTAATGTAATTGTGGAATCTTGGGTATTTGTGAACTAGTATGTGAATTGTAGGCCTTGGAGCCAAGTGTGCTGTATATGTGCATTAGTAATGTGGATTGAGGAAGTAATGATGTATTGGTATTGTAATTGAGGAAGTAGTGGTGTACTAAGGTTTTGTATGTGTGCTGGTAGAACCCTTATGGTTTGGCTAGATTAGGAATGAATTTGATGAAAAATGTGTATGTGGAGAAGTAAGAAAAGTAGGTAAGCTATGGCAAAATTTTGGTAGGAATATGTACATTTATGGATGACTTGGTGAATGGGAGAACCAAGGTGTGTAATGGGAGATAGTAGAGATGTTAATGACCATGGAATGGTGGTAATGGTATGTGATTAGGAGAGTATAAAATCTGTAGCAAGAAGTATTGGATTTCATTGGAGGAACTAGGAAGAATTAGAGTACAAGACCTAGTAGAGTGAATGTTGGACTTGGGTATAGATGTGTAATTGCTTGGAAATGTATTTGGGATGCTAATGATGGGACTGGTAGTAGGAGTATTGAGAGTAAGAAGTTGGAACAAAAATCTGTAGCATTGAAGGATGAAAAACTGTTGTAAGTGTGGAAAGGAAATGAGGAAATTGTGTAAGTTGATTGATGGATTTAGTAAGGAACTTGGTGGATGAACTAAGGGGTATTAGGAGGTTTAATTAGTGTTAAAACATGTGGGATTAAGTGCAGGAACAATGGGGAAATAATGAGTAAGAAGAGGGATTGAAAACAGAAATAAAAATGCAATTACTGGGCCGGACCGACCTTGGGACCGGACTTGCAAGGTCGGTCGAGCCCAGATTTACAAAGGACGGAAACCTTCTGGAATGGACCGACCTTGGGACCGGACATGCAAGGTCGGTCGGCCAGAAGAATTTCCCGTAATGTAACCTACTGGAATGGACCGACCTTGCGACCGGACTTGCAAGGTCGGTCGACTCAAAATTTTCCCGTCTTGTAACTTACTGGAATGGACCGACCTTGCGACCGGACTTGCAAGGTCGGTCGGGCTAAAAATTTTCCGTCCGTAACTCACTGGAATGGACCGACCTTGGGACCGGACTTGCAAGGTCGGTCGGCCCTGAAATTTTCCAGCGCATTTCCCTACTGACTTCGACCGACCCTGGGACCGGACTTGGGTAAGGTCGGTTGAGTCATACAAAAAAAAAAATTAAATTACCCACATATACATATGTACGTATATGTAAGTAAACCAGTGTTAAGTAAGAAAACAAACTTAAAGAAAGTCAACAATGTGTAAGTATAAGAACAGCAAGTGAAACCGAAACAACGGGACAACGGGGTAAGTACGGGAGTAGCAATTATGTATGTAATGTAATGCGTAGTATTGATTGAACCGTTTGGCATGTAGCCGGGGGTTCAAGAATAGGACTCGAGGAACAAATAAGGACTAAGGAACAAGAAGGAACCGGTAAAGTAAATTGCAGAAGAGGTATGATTTCTTCATGCCCTGTATCCTAATCTGGTTACCCCGATTTGTGTGCTTATTTGATCACCTAATAAGATAAATGCATGAATCGGACTATATTGCACTTACTTGTGCTTGTTTACATTGTTCTTGATACTTATCTTGGACAATAGTTTGTATAATTCATGAAATATATGAATGATGATGAACTGTATTCGAATCTGGTATTGTACTTAAGTATTGTATTGTATTTCGTATAAATGTGAATTGAGCAATGGATTTGTGTATGTGGCTTGAGTGAATGACTTCTACTAATTCCTAACCATCTAACTCCTAACAAAAGTACTAAGTAAATTGGAATGAGTAGAAGTCCGATATAGCTCCGGCCACGCGTGAGGATGAGGAGACACAAGAGGTTGGATCCGATTCCTGGTTCTTAACCTGGTCCACGGCCCAAATCCCTTAAATGGGTAGCATCCTGGATTGGTGAACCAAGTAAATCCCGGTGGTCGGACCGAGTAGTTCCCCGGACCGGAGGTCCCGACGACTTGACTTGAGTAAATAAGTATGTATGGGTATGAGTATGTATGCGTAAGTACTGTGGAACGAGTAAAAGAGTAATCTCCACCCAATTAACCCGGGTGGACCAATGAAGCTAACAAGTATGGATTATTGTGTATGCATTGCGTAAGTACTATGTATGTATCGTGTATGTGTAGCCCGGAAGAAGGTAAGTAGGAATTTGGTGGACTTGTATTGTCTCCCTTGTGTGTATGGTACTGTGTGTATGTATGTCTTGTAAAATATTGTAATATTGTGTATAAGAGCATGTATGCATGTATGTTGAATGAAATCAATCGCATGTATTCGACCAAGTGGTCGGCGTACCCTCACTAGTACACGGGGTATGCGGTTATCATGCTCAGCGAAAGCTGACCCCCTCGGGGGAACGTTTTTAGTGTGTAGGTACCCGAAGAGGATATGGTCAAGGTAAGAGACCGGTGGCCACACTTGGACTGCTAGTAGTAGAAAGTAAAGGTGTACTAAGTAGTACTCCCCTTGTACCTAGGAAGTAAGTAGTTCGTGAGGAATGGGTAGTAGTTAGTCTCTTAATGAGTATGTATGGAATTGAAGGAGGTATTCTACTTGTATAAGGATCTTAGTAAACTCGGTGTATTAGCATGTATTGAACTTATGGAGTATTGTATTGAGTGGGAAGTTGTAATACCTAATTGGTAATTGTAGTGAAGCTTGTATTTGTGTAGCACTCGGATATTCCGGTCAATCAGACCGATGCTGTATGTAGAGGTAGTAGCCTTGTTAGTCACGTGGGTGACTAATGACATTGTATCACCCACTGTATGTAAGTAAGTATCCGCTGCGTGACTCGGAAGCACGAGGAGATTGGACAGTAATGATTGTATTAATGGTAGGGGTGTTACATCTTTCAATGAGAACGATGTATAAATTTCACATCAACGTAAGATCCAGTGCACATGTATAGAAGTTACATCTCTCATGTCCTTCCGTCCAATTATTCACGACACATACAGAACTATAGCAAGCCATCGCTGTAAACAAAATCCGCATACCTCTCGCGTCGCTTCGACGTAAAGATACTAGGGTCACTATCCTCTACCGCCACATCATAATTCCGACGCACAACGTGCCTTCCTTTCCCGCTTCGATCCACAAGCGTGAGCTCGAACAGAGCCCTAACTTTTGTAACGTTGCTAGCCAGAATTAGGTAGACCGAAGCAAATATTGAATTGCTTTCTTCCCCGTCAGGGAGGAAGTCAATCTTCCACTCATAACCACCAACGTTAAACAATTCGCTAGACAAACCGGCAGTGAGTAGGGAGACCAGAGATTGAGCGAGGAAGGAGCGGCAACCCTAGTTTTTCCAAAAGAACTACCAGCGGGAGGGAGTGCGGGAGTTTTGGGAAGAACTTTTTTTCCCGAAAGAATTGGCAGCAGGAGTTTGGAGAAGGACTGTAAATTTTTTGTGTAGAGGGGGCAAAAGATAAAAAACAAAAGAATATAGAGGGGACAAAAGAGAAATAAAAAAGATGGGGCACGTGAGTAGGATAATTAAATTTGATAAGTTTACTAATATAACCCTCATAAAACCCTGCGTAAATTTGGACCACAAGATCAGTTTTTTCCAAAACAGTACCAAACAATACCAAATCAAACGGCCTAGAATAGGGATGTCACCTGGACATCAAATTTTGGGATGGCACGGGAGCCGGACCCGAGGAGAAAACCACTCCAGGTGTTATCAATAATTGAACAAGTTATCGACAGCACATCAATCTCTTAACTAGTATATAAAACTCATGCTAATTCTACATGAATTGCAACTTATACTAATTAAAAACTCGTAATTCAAGTATATTTGAATCTTATGCAACACCAATTGAGTTACTTTAAGTCTTCATCATCATAGACAAAACAAAAAATGGTCACAAATATCTGTAGGAAGAAAAGGCTTTTAAAAACAAGATAGAGATGTATTACGAGAACACAGTTTTAGAGGACAGTAAACAACCGCCTATGGGGCAGCATGAATAGCTTAAAAAACCTAAGCCACCAATAGGTGGATAGGTACCCTTTCTTAGACTTAGTTTGTTCTCTCAGAAATCCACCAGAGTTACCAATTCTTATTATACTTTACGATGCTTAAACAATAGATCAGGCCGTCCTTATATTATTAGGAATATGTTAGTTCCAGATTGTTATATGTTCTGTACGTTTCTAGTGTGTAACTAGGAATCATTTACATGTAATTACTTTGGTCTAGCTTTCTTAATACAGACCCGGTTTACTCAGCTTGTATAGAGCCGGTTTCCAGATAGGTTAGTAAACCGGCTAAGATACATCTACATTAGTCGATCTAGGGTTACTCTATTTGATACTTTTCTTTCTCTGTAACAAGAGCTCTCTCTCGACTGTATTCTCCATTCTCATAAATCAATACACACTCTCTGATTCTTTTTCATACTCGTTCTCAGTCTCGATCTCTCCTACCCAAAATTAACATGGTATCAGAGCAGCATTAAGATTCAATCAAGAAATGAGCGGAGAAATCATCGAAGAAGATCAGAACGATAAACTGAAGAACTCGAAGAAGAATGCCGCGAGTGTGTCTTCCTCGATCGATGTCAACGATCCATTGTACGTACACGCCACAGAACAGCCTGGACAGCTGTTGACGACAAAGTTCAATGGTGAAGGGTTTCAGTCTTGGAAATGGGGGATACGACGAGCTCTCAGGGCGAAGAACAAGTTGGGCTTCGTCGACGGCACCGTCAAACCACCAAGCGAAGAAGATCCGGTAAGACTTGCGGCTTGGGAACGCGCAAGTTCTTTAGTCTGTTCCTGGCTTATTTCCTCCTTGTCGCCAAATATATCTCGAAGTGTGACATATGTGACGACCCAAAAGAAGTTTGGGATTGGTTGATTCGAAGATACGAGTCGAAGAATCTCACAACCTTGCACAATGCCAAGGCTCAAATCGTCAGTCTGAAGCAAGGAGAAGAGAGCCTCACAGATTACTTCATGCGATTGAAGGAAACCTGGGCTGAATACGAGTTAGCCCTACCTGTTGATGTCTGCGTATGCTGTTCCGCGTGCAAATCAAGAGAGAATCAAAGAAAGAGAAGAGCGGAGGAACAAATAATACACTTCCTCATGGGGCTCAATACAAGCTATATGCAGTTGAGAGGACAAATCCTTGCGATGAAGGAGATGCCGCCACTTGAAGAGGTCTTTTCGATTGTGCACCAAGAGGAACAACAGAGGATATCGACAGATGGAAAGGAGGAAGAGGCTAAATCTGTAGCCCTAATTGCAAAGGGAGGAAATACCAACAATTTCTCGAGCCAGAAACAGAAGACGAATTACGGGACCTCAAACCCTAAGTTCGGAAACAAGAAACCCTCATCAAGATTCAACAATTCTGGCAAAAAGGAACCACCGAAGTGTACGAATTGTGGAAAGATAGGACATCTACGGGAAAACTGCTGGTGGCTAAATGGTTTCCCAAATGAGGAAAACAGAAGATCGAGAGAGGTCCGAGTTGGCTCAGTCATTGAAGAAGAAAGAAAGGTGGCTAGCCCTAAGGAAGATGAAAGAAATGAGTCACCTGTCCAAGGGCTCAGCACTGAGCAACTAGGACAACTGGTCAATTACCTGCAACAACACAAGAGCCCAAGCAAAAACAACAACCACAACTCTTTTGGAGAGTTTTCAGGTAATCTTAAACCAAAGATCAATTTCCTGCCGTGCTTAAGTACTAATGATATTATTGTTTGAATTTACTTAAGAAAATGGATTATTGACTCTGGGGCAACCGAGCATATAACTGGAAATTTATCTTTTTTGTCTGATTGCAAAAGGCTGGGAATTAATAAAGAGGTTACCCTACCTGATGGTCACAAGGAAGTTGTTCATAGCATTGGAAACTTGATTGTTGAAAACATTGAATGTCTGAAAAATATCATGTTTGTGTCATCCTTTAAGTTTAATTTACTTTCTTTAAGTAAGTTAATCAAAGACTTAGCTGCATCTGCTGTGTTTTTTCAAAATTACTGTGAATTGCAGGATTCTGAGAAGAGAATTTGTGTGAAAAGGGAGACAAGCCTCTGGTCTTTATTTTTTGGATGTTCATGCCTTGTGTAATTTTGTGTTGGAACAAAGAAAACGTCTATAGTCTGTAGTAGTACTCTCAAAGATAATGTAGATACTGATGAACACAAAGTTTTGTCTCTGTGGCATCAAAGACTAGGCCATATGCCTTTTCAGAAATTGTGTAAGATACCAGAGTTGGGAATAACATGACAATTCCAAGTCTGAAATTGTTCCCTGTAGCATATGCTTAGGGCCAAAAGTAAAAGACTTAAATTTCCCATCTCTAGCATCAAAACACTCCAACCTTTTGAAATGATACATTTAGATGTTTGTGGGCCTATGAAAACTGAAACAGTGGAAGGCTATAGATATTTCCTTACACTTGTGGATGATTACACAAGAGGAACATGGATCAGACTTCTTAAACGTAAATCTGAGGCTTTAGAAGAAATCAAACATTTCATCACCCTTATTGACACTCAAATGAACAGAAAAATTAAAATTATCAGAAGTGACAACGCCAAAGAGCTAGGGAAATCAACAGAGGGAATAGAATTTTTAAAAGGAAAGGCATTATCCATGAAACCACCTGCCCACACACCCCCAACAGAATGGGGTTGTTGAGAGGAAACAGGGCCACATTATGGAAATAGCCAGAGCTTTACTTTTTCAATCTGGTCTAGAGAATCAATACTGGGGTCATTGTGTAGAACAATCCACATACATAATCAATAGGATACCAAGTAAGGCCATTTTCGGTTTAACCCCCTTTGAAAAACTTTACAACACTAGACCTGATTACAATGACTTAAGGAGTTTTGGGTGCCTCTGTTACATCACAAATGTCAGTCCCAACAGAAGCAACTTGACCCAAGAGCTTTTCCCTGTATATACCTAGGACCCTGTAAAAACACAAAAGGAGCCAAGGTTCTGTCTTTGGAGGAAAACATAATCAAAAACAGTCGTGACATAACCTTTTTTTGAGCATATTTATCCTCTAAAAGAGAAAGATGGAAAGACATCCTCAACAGCAACAAAAATGATGAAACTTTCCCTCTTCCTAATATACACATTGAAGATGATCCTCCACCAAACATAGAACATGACAGTAACAGCAACATTGAAACAGACCAAGAAAACACCAGAAATAAATGAGGAAAACCCAATTTTAGAACAGCAACAGATAGAAAGTAATGAAAACCAACAGACCCACACCACTAGCCTCAGAAGATCCACTAGAACACACACTTTTCCCTCAAAATGATGACTATGTGTGCTCAACCATTCAGGATAAAAGGGATCTATTCTCCACTATTTTAGCTGCTAGACTTGACCAAGAAAATTCAAACAATTCTACTCCTTCTGCTTCTGCTATTAACAGTCTCACAGATTACATACCACAACAAACCATTCTCTCCTGTTCTCTCAATCAAAATGCCAACACTTTTCTTGATCAATTAAGCAGTCTAGACGAACCCTTAAACTTCAACATGGCCAGCAAAGACCCTAGATGGATCAAGGCCATGACAGAAGAATTTGAGGCCCTAAAACAGAACAAAACATGGTCCATAGTGGATCTTCCTAAAGGGAAACGCCCCATTAGCTGCAAGTGGGTTTACAAAAATAGTTTAAGGCAGATGGGAGTCTTGAAAGATTCAAGGTTAGGCTAGTGGTCAGAGGATTCACACAAAACAAGGATTAGATTATGAGGAAACATTCTCACCTGTGGTAAAACATCCTACCATACGTGCTCTAATTATAATAGGCATAAAAAAGGGGTGGACCATAGACCAACTCGATGTTAACAATGCCTTTCTCCATGGAGATCTCCATGAAGATGTCTACATGAAAATACCTGAAGGTCTTAGAGTCCATGGGGAGAATAAGGTGTGTAAACTCCACAAATCCATCTATGGTTTAAAACAAGCCTCTCGTCAATGGTATGAGAGGCTTACAAACTTCTTAAAAACCCTAGGTTTGAACATTCTAAGAATGACTACTCCCTATTTATAAAGAAAAACAGAAACAGTATCACTCTCCTTGGTATATATGGATGATGTACTTGTTGTTGGAAACAACAACAAGGAAATACAGTCCCTAAAGAAACGGCTGGATAAAGAATTTAGGATAAAGGATTTGGGCAGACTTCACTATTTCCTAGGAATGGAATTCCTCCAAACAAAGGAAGGGATGATAATGTCACAACAGAAGTACTCAAAACAGATAGTAAAGGAGTTTGGAATGGATCAAAACAGAGCCACTGTTTCCCCCCTACCAATAAATCTAAAACTCTATAAAGATTCAGGAACCAAACTTGAAAACCCTACCAGTTATCGGTGTTTAGTTGGGAAATTAAATTTCCTAACAAATACAAGACCAGATATATGTTATGCAGTACAATATCTCAGCCAATGTTACAATCACCCACAACAGAACATCTCAAGGCTGCATACTATACTCTGTCATACATAAAGGAACTTCCGGTTTTGGATTGTTTTTAATCAGAAAAATGACTTTGATCTGGTAGCATTTTGTGAACTCAATTGGGCTTCATGCCCAATCCAAGAAGATCTGTATCTGGCTACTATATCCTCCTTGGAGGATGCCCTTTGAGCTGGAAGTCCAAAAAGCAAGTATCTGTCTCATTGTCCTCTGCAGAAGCAGAATACAGAGCAATGAGACAGGTTACTAGCGAATTAAGTTGGCTCAGTCGGTTATTAAATGAGGTAAGTTTGGAAAACATTACTCCTATTCCATTACACTGTGATAATCTTGCTGCTGTACATATTGCTAAAAACCCTGTTTCTCACGAACGCACAAAGCACATTGAACTTGACTGCCATTTTGTGCGTGAGAAAATACAAGAGGGCCTAATCCAGGTCCAGCACATACCCAGCAGATTTCAGCTGGCAGATGTCATGACAAAGGCCCTAAACGGTAAGAACTATCATAGACTGTTTGCTCCTATGGGTTTGCAGGAACAAGTTGACAAAGGCTGAAGAGGACAAAGCAGCAAAAACAGCAATCTTCACAAGTGCAGAATGCAATTTTTGAGGGGGGATATTAGGAATATGTTAGTTCCAGATTGTTATATGTTCTGTACGTTTCTAGTGTGTAACTAGGAATCATTTACATGTAATTACTTTGGTCCAGCTTTCTTAATACAGACCCGGTTTACTCAGCTTGTTTAGAGCCGGTTTCCAGATAGGTTAGTAAACCGGCTAAGATACATCTACATTAGTCGATCTAGGGTTACTCTATTTGATACTTTTCTTTCTCTGTAACAAGAGCTCTCTCTCGACTGTATTCTCCATTCTCATAAATCAATACACACTCCCTGATTCTTTTTCATACTCGTTCTCAGTCTCGATCTCTCCTACCCAAAATTAACATATATAGTACAGACCATAGACTGGTGACTAACTAGCTAATAGATTGATACCATTAGTCGCCCATAACTATTTAGGCTAGATACAAGCATATCCTCAGTATATGCCATTAAAATCTCCAGGTAAATTATGCCGAATCACATATAAGCCCTAGCCTTATCAGAGGGGAACTAAAAGGTGGATAATCGTGGCGAGGAGACTAGCAATATCCCAAAGTGGGCACAAAGCCAGTGACTCAAATGCAGGACCTCTTACGCTTAGTTCGGTCTTGGTGGTTTTGTGGTATATCTATGACATTTTTTAGGGTGTCATTTTTATCAAAGATGCTAAGCCGGCACACTGTCAAACAATAGTTTTCAAAACAGCCACAAATATACCAGCATATAATACGCACAAAACAGCGAGCAGTTTATGCTGCAAAGAGAATGAATACAGTAAATTTGTAAAATTATCGTAGTGAAAGAATGAATACCGTGCATATTTTGTTTACAAATTAGGGTTGCGAAATTGTAGAAATTGATGTGACTAAATTAACTAATTTTAAAAAAATTTACTTATTATTTGTTTATACAAAAATGTCATTGAGTAGTAGTTTTTACAAATTATTTACTAACACCACATTGTAATGGTAGTATTTCATTTTTTAAAAAATAAGGTATAAAATTTTAATATTCAATTATATGTACATATAGTAATATATAGACCATATTTTTTTAACAACTAAAATGTTTATTTTTTTGTATGATGTAAAGATAATAAAGTTCACTAATTAATTATTATATTTTCCTTTTATTCAGATATGAACAAGTAGTCTCGTGTGTTAAAACCATGCATATTTACAATTGTTGTAATCCATTGATAGAATTGTGGTTGATAATAGTAAAGTTATTTGTATAGACCTTAATATAAATGTTAACAAAAATTGATTGTAATAAAAATTTGTTGTCTTCCTAGTTAATAAATTATGTATATTTTAATGTGTATATTACAACTTAACAATAAATTGTTTTAAAATGTAACATAAAATTTGTAATCATATCACAAAAATCAGTAAACGCACTGCACGTAACTAACTTAACTAACTTATTCAAAAACACCGAACGAAACAGCCACACTGCCAAACAGCAGTTTTCAAAACTACCACAGATATGTCAGCACAAAACAACCAGTAAAACACTATAAAACATCTAGTCAAAACAACCAGACCAAAACAGCTATAAAACAACCGCAAAAAAACCATGCCGAACAGAACCTAGTCCCCAGAGAACATTTACCCCCACTCGGCAATAACTGCTCTTTTAACTAAGTACATGATCTTGAACTATAAGACACATAGTGCAATCAGTACCCTCATCCTATATGTTTGTCCTATATGTGGTGCAGTAACCAAGCACCTCCTATCAGAATGGCGAGCCATAACTACAAATATATAAGAACATAGATGCATTAGCGACATCTACTATTATAACTTGGACAACAAGATGAGTGCAAAATTAATGTCGTTAGACTACTAGAACATCCATGATGAAATATTTGTATAGAAAAGTACATGAGTGAATAAAAGGTAGTGACATAAAAAATTAAAAAAAGCAACCACTAGTAAAACTAAGATTTTTTGTTACAAAGGTTCCGATAACGACTTAAATTCGTTACCATAATTGTTATTAGTGACAAGTTTTTCGTTACCAAAGATAGTACTAAAGATTACAAAAAAATTAAGACTATAGTAATGATATAAATGTTACGAAATTATATTTTTAGTAACGATATAACTTTTGGTAACGAATAAAAGTCGTTACGATAAATAAATTTGCCTTTGGTTACGCCATCTCGTGTAACGATATGTAACGACAAAAGTCGTTACAATAAATTAGATTAGTAACGAATTTGATTTTTGGTAACGATTTCTTGTTGTTACCAAATAACTATATTCTACTAGTGAACCAAAGAAACTTACCGTAAGTGCAATGTACCAAATGATTAAATTGTAAAGCTGATAACTGCGTAAAAATAGAAAAAATATTATTAAGATGTAGCCAGTGGGATTCACTGTATGAGCATGCAGGAACAAAGATACAATATCAATTTTATAAATAACATGTGACATAGCATCTGTGATCAAAGAAGCACACGTTTTCCCCTTGTTAGACCATACTTCTTTACCATCAAGTTTATCCCAACAACATTGGCATCGATAATCAAGGCGTCAAATTATCTAGCAGTATAACATCGACAGGGAGGCAATGGCAGAATCTAATCTCTGATAAGCTAACCATCAATCTTTTCTCGTTAAAGAACCCAGACTAACCAAAACATCATAAATTTAAAGAACCAACAAACCATCTTATGGACATGGTTATTGAACTGTTACATCAGCGTGGGTGATGTTTTCAAGAACGTGGGTCAACGTAAAGTAGGAACAAAAGTAGGAAGAAAATAAAAAACACACTTACCTAGAAGTTGTTAGAGAAGTTGAGTACATAAGCACTTTCCGTCAAATGCTCAATGACTCATCTACTTATATACTTAAGATCATTAATTTAAAAAGCCCACAAGCATCATATATATATATATTACCACCTTGCTGAAATCATTTTTTAGTGTAGTTTGAGTTTAAGGTACTGGTTTCAAAAAAAGAACAAAAACACAGTTTAATAATGATTAAAAAAAGACAGAATAATAAGAATGGTCGTGATGGATTTTTTAACCCGTTTTTTTTCCTCCAGCGGATAACCGACAAAGTACAAACAGTTATGGGGAAAACCTGAGCATGCAAGTGTAGTTTCCCTAAAGGACACTAAATTGTCTTTACATAAAAGTATTAATGTCAGCCATATTGAGAAAAAAAATGTTAGTCATTTTATAGGACAATATTAACCATATATATGAAAAGTGATAGCCACCAGATCACTAATAATAATATTTTAAAGAAGTTATTATTTGCAGTTACAAAATTACTAAATACATTCATAGGCTGTTGGCGACATAATACAAGCTACAGGCTCAGTAGCCAGGCTCAAAAATGATTTTTTTAAGATTACTCTACACCAACATTACTCTATACCACAAACCATAAAAACCACTATATGATCAGTTAAAAAATACCGAAAACACTTTTAGAGTTTGTAATACAAGCATTGTAAGACCCTAAACCATAAACACTTTATACAAGCAATGGAATATTAATGATATACAACCGTGGCTAATATTTTATTTAACTATGGCATACATATTTATGTATACATGGCTTACATGTCTTAATGTATAAGGCAACAATTTTTTGTATATAAAAGCTTAAACTAATAAATAAAAGATTATTAGTTGTACATATACTTAAACATGTTAGTCAGCATAGATCTAAATACCACCATAGGAAAGCTAAAACAATGAAAACCTATTTTAGGGTATGTAGTGAAGGGTTTAAGGTCGTTACCACAAACCTTTAAAATGTGTCGAGTCAATGACGACATTATAAAATATAAAACAAGTTAAAAAAGGATTACCCTACACCACACATCCTAAAAACCATCATAAGAAAGTTTTTGTTCATAAATGTTAAGATTCACTTAAATTTATTACTTACAATTATTTATACATTAAGATAGTTTTTTATATGATACTCCCTCCGTCCCAACTCCAGTGTCCAGTTTACTATTTGAATGTGTCGTTTGACTTCAATATTTAACATGTAAGATAATATATTTTTATAAATTTATATATTATAATAGAATCCTTATATGAAAAACTATATATTGTATAATTTATTTTTTAAAAATTATTTTATCTTATATGTTTAAAATTGAAGTGGAAAAGCGTGCCAAAAAGAAAACAGGACACTTATGACGGGACGAAGGTAGTAGTTGTTATTTATATATAATCATGGCTAATATTATGTATACCCATGACATATATAATTTTATATCGATGGCATATATTGTTGCCTTTATGATAAAGGCAAATCGGTTGCCTTTATCTCATCCTACCACTGAGCATGCTCTTCACCCATATTTGTTGCAGCCGCTCATGATGAAGTTGCAGCCATAACGCCATCGCCACACATGCAGAGTGATGCTTTAAGAGAGACTATTGCCTTGTGAAGGAGAATCAGAAAAACTTCACAGAGACTATTAGATTGGTTTGGAAAACTAAAATCCTCAAAAGGGCAAGCGTTTCAGTGGGTGCTGAATGCATAAAAAAAAGAATAAGAAGAAAAAAACTAGAGTAGATGAGAAGCATCATACTTGGATAAATCTACACAATGAAACTATTGTGGATAAATGTTGGAGTTGCAAGAAAGAATATATTCACGATCACTTTTGAGTGAGACAGATGATATTGTTAAAGAGAACTCTATATTTGTTGAAAAAAAATACTGAAGATAAAATATATGAGCGCATATTAAGATTCGAAATAGGAAATAATTTTTATTTTCATTTCTTCCAAAATTAAAGCTGCTCAAATTTTCATTCTTGTTGTTAAGCAAAATTTGATAACCACGGGGAGGGGTGGTTATCAAATTGTGAAAATAGGAGTCAATTAATTGTCATTTCCCTCTTCCTAAAATATAGTATTTCATTTACCAAGCAAGGAAATAGGAAAAAACATTTTCCTTTCAATCAATGGTCATAACCATTAACCATGCACACCCTAAAAGGAACTGAAAACGCGACACCAGGTTTAATATACCATAAGCTCTAATAGTGTATAGGCCCAGTCACCGTTTTACAATACCAGTTTAGTATATGTTGATGGGCTTCATAGAATAAAAAGGCCCATGTCTCTATTATCAGTCCATCATAGACATATCTTGTAATAAACAAAGCCTTACTATAAATAGGCTACACTACACTGAATACAAAATGAGAAAGGAATATTTTACGCAACCCTATTCTTCATTATGGTATCAGAGCTAGAAATGTGACATCCACCTGCTCAAACTGCGGCGGCTTCTTTTTCTGGGACTGGGGGAATTCCCTTTGGTGAAACACCTAGAGGTAACAACAACACCAGTAATGCACACATTTCGCCTTCTTCTAGCAGCTCTTCCTCAGATACTCAATCAATTCTTTATGCCACGGGAAATTTAATCAAACTATCTGAGTCTAACTTCAGCCTCTGGAAGACCACCATTGTTCCTTATCTCATAAGAAATGATATTTTTAAGTTCTTGGATTGCTTGCATGTTTGCCTTGTGAAAATAAACAACAACAATGAATTAATCCTGATTATATTAAGTGGGTAAATCAAGACCAGCTAATTATGTTTTTTATCCACATGTCATTAACCGAGGATGTTGTTGCCTCAGCAGTGGGTTGTCAAACTGCTAAAGAGCGTTAAGATTTACATAACACTTATGCTGCTCACACTGCTGTGAATCTTGGACATATTTACTCCCAGTTAGCTGGAATTAGCAAAAAGGGAGATGAAGCTATTTCTGATGTTTACAACAGAGCTAGGAGTCTTGTTCATGATCTTACTGGTGCTAATCACAAGGTTACAGACAGAGAATTCCAAACTTTTCTTCTACGGGGCTTGCCATCAGAATACACACCAACTCCACTATTATAATGGCTAATAGTGAGCAACTTGCTCCTTTTGAAATTCTTAGTTACCTTCTTCAATTTGAAGCCACTCTCACTTTTCAATCTCATGAAATTTCCCAGAATATAAGTGTTATTGCTACTTCAGTGCAGACTGATTTCAAAGGGGGTTACAATAATTCCAGAGGAAACAACCGTGGCTATTAGCAGAAATAACAGGGGAAGAGGAAGATCTAGTAACACTCATTTCTCTGGTCAAGCTGATAACAGACCTCAATGTCAAATTTGCTACAAAAGTGGTCATAAAGCTCATGATTGTTTTCATAGATTCAACTACTCCTATCAGTCAGCTCCCCCTTAATCCTTTATTGCTAATTCTACTAGTCAACCTACTACTGGTTCAAATGAGCGGGTTTCCGATATACTGCTGCTCTCATCACTTCACGGGAGACGTTTCTACGATGAATTTGGGCTCCTGTGACTACTCTGGAAATGACTATTTCTTTGGGTGATGGTTCTACATTACTTATTATCCATCAGGGTATGGGTTCCTTCTCCACTTCTTTCAAAAATTTTAAACTCAATCACATGTTTTATAGCCCTTCCCTCACCAAACACTTGTTGTTAGTTAATCAATTTTGTGTTGATAACAACGCATACTTTGAAATTCACCCAACTTATTTTGTCTTGAAGGATTGTCAAACACATCAAACTCTTCTCAAAGGCCCTACTAGGCAGGGTGTGTACGTGTTTCCAAAGTGTTCTAGTCAAGCTACCCAACCAACCACTCCCAACACAACTCAATCTCAACATTAAGGCTTCACCTACCATTTGGCATTGGAGGTTGGGTCATCCATCTCTGCTACTACTAAATACACTGTCCAATTTTAATTTGCATGTTTCTAGTCAGCAGCCTATGCAATTTCGTTCTACATGTTGTTTAAGTAAAACACATGCCCTGCCCCATTACCCTCTACTATTGTTACTAAAGCCCCGTTTGACCTCTTGTTCATGGATGTTTGGGGACCAGCCTATCTATCCTCTGTTGATGGCTATAAATATTTTCTATTAATTTTGATGTTTTTTCTGGTTATATGTGGCTTTTTCCCTTATCTCTCAAGTCAGATGTTCATTAAGTCTTTATTACTTTTTGCAATTAGGTTCAAAATACAGCAATACTGTCGGTCAGTCCAAACGGATGGGGGAGTTGAGTTCACACCCTAAAATCTTTTTTCCACCAAAAGGGCCATCATCGTTTAACTTGTCCACACTTACATTCCCAAAATGGTATTGTTGAAACTAGGCATAGACATGTTGTGGACAAGGGAATCACATTACTAGCTCAATCTTCTATGCCTATTTCATTTTTGTCATATGCTTTTAGAGCTGCAATTTATCTCATGAACCGCACTCCTAATGCCTATCTTGTAAATAAATATCCTTTTCAGGTTTTTTACTCTAAAATTCCTGATTACACTACCTTAAAGGTATTTGGCTGTTGTTGTTATCCTAATTTAAGGCCTTACCAACAACACAAGTTATCTTACAGATTTGTTCGTTGCATTTTTTAGGCTACTCTTTGAATCACTCTAGTTATTTGTGTTATGACTTGCACAATGCAAGAATGTACACCTCTCGTGTTGTGACTTTCAATGAAAAAGAATTTCCTTTTGCCTACCAACAACCTAAAGATCCCTCAACCTCTCTCCTCCGCACTCTTCTCATCCCAATTTACACCCTGAGATACATCCTGCACCACCCCCAGAGTCACCTTCTCTCTCACTGCCCTCTCCCAGTTCTACTCAAGGCCCTGTTATGCCTAATCTCTCTGAACTTGAACCTTTTCTCACCCACTCAATCTCCTGACCTCTCAACCTAAGACAGTCCTTCACATCTCTCACCACCTTCCTCATACACTTTATCTCAACCCTCACAAAACATACCTCTACCACAACACTTACCTCAACCTTCACAAAATGCTCCTCTACCTACTGTCACATCTCATCCCATGGTTACTAGGTCCAAGACTAATTCTCTCAAGCCTCTTACTCGAACTGATGGTACTGTTAACTATCAATGTCATGCTACAACTCTAAATTCAGTCCTTGATCATCCTACTTTAAAACAGGCCCTAGCTTGTCCTGAATGGGTTCAAGCTATGCAATAGCAAATGACAGCTTTGGAAGTTAATAACACTTGGGATCCAGTACCTCCAAGTTCTACTGTTAATCTATTTGGTGTTAGATGGATTTTCAGAACAAAGAGGGATTCAAATGGTAATGTCCAAAGACGGAAGGCACGTCTGGTTGCTCAAGGTTTTTCACAAAGCCCTAGTATTGACTACACAGAGGCTTTCAGTCAAGTAGTTAAGTAGTACTACAATCAGATTGATACTCACATTAGTAGTCTCTAATTCTTGGCCTATCAAACAATTGGATGTTCAGAACGCATTTTTGCACGGTGATCTACAAGAGACTGTGTTTACCAAACAACCCCCTGGTTTTGTTAACTCTCAGTTTCCTCATTATATTTGTAAATTGCGCAAGTCACTCTATGGAATCAAGCATTCTCCCAAGGCTTGGTACGTAAAACTGAGTTCATTTTTGGTGGAGATTGGTTTTCACATTTCAAAATCTGACCATTCTCTCTTCAATTACAAACAAGGCCCTGAGACTGTCTATGTTTTGGTGTATGTAGATGATATCTTACTTACAGGTTCATCTACCTCTCTTCTAAGTGATAAGTGTGAAATGATATGGTTTTATTGGTGCTAAATTCTAATTTATGCAACCTTTTTATGTGCTTTTTCACACTTATCCTATGCTTTTCATGACTCTTACTTTGGGCAAGAACTGATGCCAATTTATATGATTAAAGCAGGAAATGATGGTAGAAATGCATAGATCTTCTCATAAGCTTTCCAACACCGCAAACGGGGAACAAATCGGAGCTTATATGAAGAATTTAGACCCTATCAAAGTTGTGTCCGGTGCGATATATATTTATATATATATATTTCTACGAGATTGCCGTGAAAGGATTGAGAAAAAGTAGGGGATATTGGAAATATAAAAGAAAGTGGGGGAAGGAAAAAAATAAAAAAATAAAGAGATGCGGAAAGGGAATGAGTAAAGAAAAAAAGAAAAAGAAAGAAAAGAGTCTGCGCTTGCCGGGAAATCAAAGAAAGGAATAAAAAAAAGAAGGGAAAAGAAAGAAAAAAAAGAAGAGAGGAGAAGCGGGTGAGGCGTAGATCGGCAGAGGAGAGAGAGAAAGAAAAAAAAAAGAAAAGAAGAAAAACAGGAAGGAGAAGAGACAGGGGTTGGTGCCGGAAAAAAACATAAGAGAGAGAAGAGAGAGACAGGAGACAGAGGAAACAAAAACAACAGTACATAAATTGAAAAGGGAAAAAACGGACGGACGGTGGAGACTAGAGAGTGACAACAGTTACATATTTTTGTTATATAATTTTGAATAAACAGACTTTTGGAGACTCGGAAGGAACATACACCCGCGCCTCTATCTTCATTTTCCACCAGACGCACCGTGACTACATCTAGAGAAGAATTTGCACTCCGACACCAGTTTGTTCAACCTTTTATCTGGCGAATATCAAAACCAATACAGAGATGATTTTTACTATCTTTTCTTGTATTTGTTTTAACATTATGTCTGGCTAAGGGATTAAATCTTGGGTGATGGGAATTCATAGATAGACTACTAATATGATTAGATTGTCGGTTGATTGAGATAATTATTTGGATTGTTCAGGTTGCTGTTTTTATTTATCATTTTAATAAAAACTGTAGATTTTTATTATTAGCTATGCGAATTTCTGTCAGGATCTTACCGGTGAGTGATAGAAAGGTCATAGCAGCCTGTTAATCTGTGGAAAAATTGATTAGATTAATTAATTTGACCTTCAGATGCAAAGAATAATTATCGCGCTTAATCCTTTTATTTGTATGACATTAGTTCATGATTCGGCCTAATGTGTTACGGATAGAAGAGCTCAATTTGACTAGGATTTAGTCTTAAAGAGATGAAAGAATTTGTCAATCCAAATCTCGATTAACCGGTGATTAATTATAAAGCCTTGCTAGCAAAGAATTCCCCTGAACCCAAGGTTCCGCTTCATTCATCTCTTTACACAATTTTATTTAATTTCCTCGCTTGCTACTTTTAGTTTTTAAACCAAAACAAACTACAACCCTTTTAATTTATTAATTTCTAGGATTAGATTTAATAACTAAGTCCCCGTGGATTCGACCCCGGTAGCTTCTAGTTCACTAAACTCTTTGACCGGGATTTATTTTTGCAACCCGTGGGCATTTTTAGATTTATAGATTTTCTAGGATAATGTTCTTAGTTATTTCTATTTGTCTTCAATTTTCCCGTTTGCAAATTGGCGCCATTGCCGGGGACTTGACTTTGGTTGTCATTTGTTTTGTTTTATTTCATTTTCTTGTTTTTTATTTTATTCAAATTTATTTTTAGTTTATTTTGTCTTTAGCGATTTCAATATTTTTGTTAATTTATTTCTTTTCTTGTTTTAATTTATTTATAACTTTATTTTTGTGTTTTGTTTTTATTTATTTTATCTATCTAGTTTTGTTTTAGTAGTTTTATTTAATTTCAGTTTTTTTTAGTTTCTTTGTTTTCGTTTTATTTTTATTTCTGTTTTATATTCTATTCATAGTTTATATTGTTTTCTTTGTTTTTATTTTATTTTCAATATATTTTGAGTTTATTTGTTTTATCTATTTCATTTTTTTATTGTTATCTTCTTATTGTTTAATCTAGTTCTAATTTCATTTCCTTTTGTTTCTTTCTTCTTTGCTATTGCAGGTACCTAGTGGATGCGGAGAACGCGTTCCTTTGGTCCTCCTGAAGCAAATTTCGATCCTGAGATTGAAAGGACTTTCCTCGAGGCTCTGAGAGCGAGAAGGCAGCTAGATTTCGACATGGATGATAATATTCCTCAAATCGAAAATGGCCAGAATAATGTTACAATGGGTACAATCAATAGACCGCCTGCTACTCCGAGGGGGAGCCCGGTTGTTCTGCGACAGTTGACCGCTGAGTTGCTTGCTGAGTGGCAAAAGCTAAAGCCGTCACATCAACCGACTGTTGTGCGTAATCATTCAGCTGGGTGTTTCTCTGGAGCAGACCCTACAGATGCGTTAGACCATGTGCACCGATTTTTGGTTCATCTGGACACTTTGGGTCTTGTTCCTGGTTTGGAGGAGTATGCGAGGTTATGCTTATTTTCGAACAGCCTTTCAGGAGAGGCATCCAAATGGTATCATCGCTTGCCTCCAGGCATTATCACTTCTTGGGATCAGATGACAGAGAAATTCTATGAGAAGTACTTGCATATCTTGAGGACTCGCCAGTTGATTGCTGGGTTGATGACCTTCAAGCTCGGCCTTGGGTGGTAACCTGTTAGCAAAGAATGAAGAAGAGTTTATGGCTGCTATGGAGTCATACTGTGAGGAGTTGAGACAATGGAGCTCCAGTGGTGGTAGGGTTTATTATGTGGATTCTAGTTTTTCTAGAGCTGTAGACCCTATCCTAGAGCAGATGGCTGCTAAGCAGGCTCAGACCGAGACTACCATGAGCCACATGTTGAAGATTTTGGAGCAGCTCACGATGGGTAAAGCTCCTGCTCATTCTGTGAAACAGGTATCTTCTAGCTCCAATGATTTATGTTGTTGTCAGTGTGGTGGGCCATATGAATTTGAATCATGCCCAGAGATAGCTGAGATGCATAGAAATAAAGAAGCAAATGTTGTGGGTCAATCTTTCAATAGGCAGCCTTGGGTTCAGAACCAGTATCCGAACTTGAGGTATGGCAACCCCAATAATGCCTTGAACTCATATCAGATGAGACCTCAGCAGCCTACTCAGGGAGTGCCTCCTGGTTTTTCTCGGCCTTCGTACAATCAGAATTAGTAATCTCAGTTTCAACAATCAGGCCCTCCCTCTTCTTCAAATACTTCCAATCTTGGAGATTTATTGGCTAAATTGGAAGCCAAGCAGTAGAGTCGGTATGAGCAGCAGATTATTACTAATCAGACTCTGACTGCTGGTCAGCAGAAGCTTGAGCAGCACATGGCACAGCTGACTCAGTTGTTATTGAATCAAAGGACTCCTGGTTCATTACCTTCTCAAACGGATCCCAATCCAAAGGAGCAAATGAAGGTAGTGACCGTCCTAGATGTTGATGAAGCAGAGGTTTATCAGGGAGTTAGTCTTCGAAGTGGGAAGCAGTTGATAAATAAAGATCAAGTGGCTGAGGACCGAACTGGCGAAGAGATCGGTCTTCTTTCTTCTAGCACTGGTGCACCATTAGGGCCTCCAGCCCCTCCTGAGGTAGATGTTGAGGAGACCTAGGCTTCTATCTCTTCCCATTCTCATACTTTGATTGCTAAAAATTCCAAGGGTAAGGTGGTTCCTAAGGAACTTCCTTTTCCTAATAGATTGAAAGAAAAAGAACTTGATGATCAATTTGGGAAATTTTTTAATGTGTTTTCTAAGCTTACTATCAATATTCCTTTGATTGATGCTATCAAGCAGATGCCTAATTATGCTCGTTTTGTGAAGGATTTGATTTCTAACAAGCGAAAGTTTAAGGAGAGTGAGATCGTTCAGCTGACAGAGACATGCTCTGCAGCCATCCAGCAGAAGCTTCCTCCAAAGTGTGGAGATCCAAGACAGCCCATCATCCCTTGCACCATTGGAGACATGGACTGTGGTTTTGGACTCTGGGACCTTGGAGCGAGTATAAATTTGATGCCTTATTCAATGTTTAAGAAGCTTCACGCTGGTGAGCTTGTTCCTATTCACTTCAATTTGCAATTAGCTGATCATTCTTCAATCAAACCTCATGGTATGGTTGAGAATATTATGGTAGGTGTTGGTAACTTCTTCTTTCCTACTGATTTTGTCATTCTTGATATGGATGAGGATGTTGAAGTACCATTGATTTTGGGTAGACCTTTCCTGCGAACTGCTAAAACTGTCATTGATGTTGACAAGGGAAAGATCACTCTTAAGTTTAATAATGAGGAACTCAGTTTTGATATTACTAAGATGATGAGAACAAATGCTTCTTCTCATGTCGTGCTTTCAGTTGACGTTGATTGTTCTGATGATTATGATGCTTTTGTTGCTAAGAATGCTGATGACTCTTCTTTCTTGCTTGATAATTCTGATTTGCTAGAGCAGGTGTTATGTCACTCAATTGAGGATGATAAGGAGAGCAATGAGGTAGCTACTGTTATCCAACAGCTCAACCAGGGTCGATCCTACTTCCGCCCTTATGCTCCTCCTATGGAGCCACTGGATAGGCCTACTTAGAGGCTCGTCCCTTCAATAGAGAAGCCCCCTACTCTTGAACTCAAAACTCTCCCTTCAAATCTTAAGTATGCTTTCTTGGCAAAGGGTAGTGCCCTGTCTGTTATTATTTCTTCATCTTTGTCTGTTTCACAGAAAAGCAGACTTCTAGAGGTGTTAAGAAGGCACAAGAGAGCTTTGGGGTGGTCTGTGGCAGATATTAAAGGGATTAGCCCGGGATTCTGCACTCACAGAATTTACATGGAAGATAGTGTCAAGCCAGTGAGGCAGCCCCAGAGGAGATTGAATCCAAACCTGAAAGAAGTAGTGAAAGTTGAAGTTCTGAAGCTTCGGGATGCAGTATCATTTACCCCATCTCTGATAGCCGTTGGGTTTCTCCTGTGCAAGTTGTTCCCAAAAAAGGGGGAATAGTTGCAGTGCCCAATGAGAAAGGTGAATTGGTGCCTCAGAGACAAACCACCGTTTGGAGGAATTGCATCGATTACCGGCGCTTGAATGAAGCCACAAGGAAGGATCACTTCCCACTACCGTTTATTGATCAAATGCTAGAGCGGTTAGCTGGGCAAGAGTTCTGCTACTTCCTTGATGGGTATAGTGGTGCAGAGTGGATTATTCGAGAGTGAATTAGAAGAGGTGTAGTTATTAAAAGAAGGAAATTAATACTCAAAATATCCGTCGGGCTGCAAATTAAAACCCGGTCGTAGTAGTGTAGAAGACAGAAGCGGCCGGGGTCAAACCGTGGGACTTATAGCGAGCTAAAATAGTTCCTAAGCTTGTCACAAAAAGGGGGAAGTTAATTGACTTGTTTTAGAGAAAAATATTGAGCAGATTAAATTACTGAGTGCAGATGAATTAAATGGAACTCCGGGTTCAGGTTTTATATAATCTGATTAATTATGCTATCTCTACCGGTTTAATATATAGTTTGGCAAATTCCTGTTATTATCCTAAGGACTAAGTCATAGACCCTTAAGAACACGTTTACCAGAAAATGCTCGGTCTAATCAAGGTTCGAGCAAAACTATGTAAACGGACGTTAAATTCAAGGAATTATAATTGCATCTGTAAATACTAACTTATTAAATCATAATAAGTTTTCTCCAGATTTACGGCTTAAATAACCTGTCTATTTATCACCTGGTCTGATCAAAATAGACTTAGGAAAGCATTTTAATAAATTCATGTAATTTATTAAAATGGTGAGAGAAATCCTTTAAGCGTAACAAACTGTATTTATTAAAACCGGTAGAAATATTGATTACATAATTAAACAAACCATAATTAAAAACCTTGCCCGGAGCAAATCCTCCTTAGCCAGACATATTAACTGGTAATAAATCTGACAGAGGTTGGACGTAATAACAGCACGGGACGTGATTAGTGAATGGAGAAATGGAGAGGTCGAAGAGTGAAACATGTACGTAGGTTATTATAAGTGAAGTGGGTGAATTAGAGAATTAATGGAGTGAAATGATACTGAAGGAATACTGTAATAGAATGAGATGAGGTGAGTGTGAGTGATTTTCTGGTTTTCTCCGTGCACTCGTACAAGGCTGTAGGGAATGGGTATTTATAGAAGAAATGAAGAGGTAGTGGTACGTAGATATTGCTTCATTGATTGCTTCATTGATTGAAGCATTAATTGCAGGGGACAGGAGGCAGATTGCAGGAGCGATTTAAGGTAGGCGTCGGGGAGAGTAGATAGATAAGACGATTCAAGTTGAAGACGACGACGCGAAGAAGAAGAAACTAGCCGGGGATTGATTTAGTCAGTACCGCCGGTTTTCTTGTGCTGACCGCCTCGCGGTTGCCTAGAGAGGTCCGCCCCATTACGGGCGGTGTGTGTGTGTGTGAGTTTCCGCCTGCGGGTGTGTTACGTCCGCCAGTTACGAGGCGGTTGCACCAGTCTCGTCCGCCACTTATAGGCGGTTGCCTGTGAGACGTCCGCCAGGCGGTTTGCATGAGACGTCCGCCTCCTCTTGGGCGGTTGCAGCTTGACCGTGGCCTATTTTACTTCAAACTTTGACCGGCTCTAGATTCTTCGTTTGGACTCTTTTCTGAGCCGTTTGCGTCTACGCGTTCGTCTCTTCGTCTATTTACTCCCGGCTTGGTTTTCCTCATGTTAAACCAATAATTTTGTGAGAAAACAATAAAACATAAACTAGAGGAAAACTAACCGAAGTGGAGAAATGAGCAAGATAAGTGCTAATATTAAACATGAAATACACCTATAAAACATGCTCATTTTGACACTTATCACACCCCCACACTTATCTTTTTGCTTGTCCTCAAGTAAAACCATGTACCTAAGCAAGTAGGAAATGCTCAATACTAACAAATATTATTATGAAGGGTAGGATAAAAAAGTCAATAGTTATGATCTCTAAAACTTATTGAGGAGTGTGAAAAATTATCTGCTGGTGGCATAGGTGTGCTCAAGGTGAAAACAAAATTTAGAATTTCGGGGTATGATCTAAGGTACTTCAATGTTTCTTTTGTTTTGGTGACTCCGAGAACTTTTACCATGGCCAACTTCTCTCAAGAATGGGCATTGAGGAGAAAAAAAAGGAAGAAAAGATTTATGCATTTGCTTCACTTTTGCAAGAGATGAGAAAATATAGGCATCACGCCTTTGTATTAAGAACACTCAACTCTCTTTTGTTGGTTACCAATGGTGTCTCGAAAGTCCCTTATTTTTTGTATACTTCTTTTTTTTTTAACAGAGAAATACCCCTTAGCAATCCCTAAGAGAGAAGACAGAAAGAAACCCTGAGCAATAAAATCCAACCAATTTGCAGATTATTTGGTCACACCGCATATAAAATGCTCCTCAAAAGTAATCAAATGTAAAATTTTAAAATTTGTACCCTTTATCCTACAATTCATAATAGTATTAGTTTTTAAAGAGAACAACCTACATTAGCAGGTACATAATTCAATTAGAACAAATGCGAGGTAAGCAGAAGATAAGCAGAGAGACTTAACAATTTTAAGCATTTAGATGACCTGAAAAGGCTCTTCCCCCACACTTAAGCTTAAGCAATGCCCTCATTGCGTAGATGAAATAAAATTAATAGGGCAAGCAAAGTAAAGGAAAGAGTGTACTCCCCAGATTTCGTAGAGTGTGTAGAGCTCCCCCACACTTGAGTGTTGCTGTGGAATGTCATAATTAACCTGTAAAGAATTCTACACAGCGAGAAGAACTCAAGTGAAGCCTGCATTTTATTATAGCAAATAAAAGGGAAATATAGTACAAAAAGGAAAAACATATTAAATTAAAGGAAAGTTAAAGATAGATAGTGGGTTGCCTCCCACCGAGCTGCCCGGGTTTAACGTCTCTAGCTAGACGTATTTGACCAAGTTTTAGTTTGGAGAAGATTCGAGGGCGAATTGTCCTGCTGTTCTTGGACAAAATAAGTTGCAGATAGGTTAGTTGAAATATTGGAATGAGAATTATACCTTTTAAGACGTGCCCCGTTGACCTTGAAAGTTTCGCCTTGTTTGTTCTGGAGTTCAAAGGCACCGTACGGGGTACACTAACAATTTGAAAAGGGCCGGCCCAATGTGACTTGAGCTTCCCAGGGAAAATCCTTAATCTCGAGTTATATAAGAGAACCCAATCACCAATTTCGAATTCCTTCTTGAGGATCATCCTGTCGTGGAACTTTTTGGTGCGCTCTTTATAGATCTTAGCATTCTGGTAAGCCTGATCTCGCAGCTCTTCTAATTCGGTAAGTTGGAATTTCTCTTCTCTCCTGAGAACCATGTCAAAGTTTAGGGCTTTGATTGCCCAATATGCTTTATGCTCCATCTCACAGGAAGGTGGCATGCTTTTCCATAGACCAGCTTAAAAGGAGACATCCCGATGGGAGTCTTGAATGCAGTGCGGTAAGCCCAAAGCGCATCATCCAGTTTAAGTGCCCAATCCTTCTGATGAGTTAACCGTCTTCTGAAGGATCCATTTTAACTCTCGGTTGGAAACTTCTGCTTGACCGTTTGTCTGGGGGTGATAAGGTAAAGCTACCTTGTGACGTACCCCGTATTTGACCATAAGTGCTTCGAATAAACGGTTGCAGAAGTGTGTTCCTCCATCACTAATAATAATTCTGGGCACGCCGAAACGGGTAAAAATGTGCTTTTGAGGAATCTTGTTACTGTCTTTGCATCGGCATGATGACACGGTACAGCTTCCACCCACTTTGACACATAATCAACTGCCACCAGAACATATTCGTGGCCCTGCGAGGAAGGGAACGGTCCCATGAAATCGATGCCCCAACAATCAAAGAGCTCTACTTCTAGTATCCCTTGTTGCGGCATCTCATGTCTCCTGGATGTGTTACCCATTTTCTGACAATTATCACATTGTCTGCAGAATTGGTACACATCTTTATGAAGGGTTGGCCAATAAAAACCTGAGGCCAGGATCTTAGCAGCGGTCCTCGTGGGTCCATGGTGACCTCCGGCTTCCCGAGAATGACAAAAGTGAATGACGCTCGAAACCTCTTCTTCCGGGAGACATCGTCGAATTAACCCATCAGCACTAACTCGGAACAAGTACGGGTCCTCCCAGAAATAATGCCTCGAGTCAGAAAGGAATTTCTTCTTCTGGGAGTAGGAAAAATCGTAGGGTACTGTTCCTGAGACTAAATAATTGGCCAGGTCTGCGTACCATGGCTCCTGTACTTTGGTGATGGAGAAGACAGTCTCGTCGGGGAAGAATTCGTTGATGGGCACACTATCCGTAGGAGTCACCAACCTAGAGAGATGGTCGGCGACGACATTCAGTTTCCCGCTCTTATCTTTGACTTCGATGTCAAACTCTTGAAGTAGAAGAATCCAGCGCAATAGGCGAGGCTTGGCTTCTTGTTTGTGAATAAGTATTTGAGAGCGGAGTGGTCTGTATGCACGATGACTTTGCTTCCCCATAAGTAAGATCTGAACTTATCGAGGGAGAAAACTATAGCCAAAAGTTTTTTTCGGTGGTCGTATAGTTTTTCTGTGCGTCGTTCAGTGTTCTGCTAGCATAGGCGATCACTCTCAAGATTTTCTCTTTCTTTTGGCACAGAGCTGCCCCCACGGCATAGTCACTTGCGTCACACATGATCTCAAAAGGAAGAGACCAATCAGGTGGTATGACCACAGGTGCTGTCACCAATTTTTGTGTTATTGTTGGAATGCAGCTGAACATCTTTCATCAAAATGAAACGGGGCATCTTTCTGTAGCAGGTCGGTCAAAGGTTTGCTGATTTTGGAGAAGTCCTGAATAAACCGCCGATAAAATCCTGCATGCCCTAGAAATGCTCGTATATCTCGAACTGTAGTTGGTGCTGGTAACTTCTCAATAACCTCTACCTTGGCTTTATCCACCTCTATCCCTTTTGCTGATATTTTATGTCCAAGGACGATCCCGTCCTTGACCATAAAATGACACTTCTCCCAGTTTAAGACGAGATTCGTATCCTCACACCGTCTCAGGATCAAATCTAGTTGTGCCAAGCATTTGTCGAAACTAGAGCCATAGACTGAGAAATCGTCCATGAAGACTTCTATGCTCTGCTCGATGAAGTCAGCAAATATTGCTTGCATACATCTCTGGAAGGTAGCAGGGGCGTTGCATAGACCGAAAGGCATTCGTCGGTATGCAAAGGTACCGTAAGGACAAGTGAAGGTTGTCTTGTCCTGGTCCTCAGGTGCGATTGGTATTTGAAAATAACCCGAGAACCCATCTAGAAAACAGTAGTACTCTTGCCCTGCTAGTCGTTCCAACATCTGGTCGATGAAGGGGAGAGGGAAATGATCCTTCCTGGTGGCCAAGTTCAAACGCCGATAATCAATACACATGCGCCATCCTGTGATCTTTCTTTGAGGGATAGTCTCTCCCTTTTCATTAATAACAGCTTCGATGCCCCCCTTCTTAGGGACAACTTGAACAGGACTGACCCATGGACTGTCAGAAATTGGATAGATGATGTCTGCGTCAAGGAGTTTCAGAACCTCCTTTCGAACTACCTCCTTGAGGTTAGGGTTTAGCCGGCGTTGAGGTTGTCGGATAGGTTTGAAGTTTTCCTCCATGTAAATATGGTGCGTGCAATAGGAGGGATCAATTCCTTTGATATCAGCGATAGTCCACCCGATTGCTGTCTTGTGCTTCTTCAATACCTCAAGTAGCTTCGTTTCCTCTCCGGAATTCAGAGAAGAGGAAATAATGACAGGCAATGGTCATTTTCAGCTAGGAAAGCATACTTGAGGTTAGAGGGTATTTCTTTAAGCTCGAGTTCAGGTGGTTGTTCCACTGATGGAATTGATTTTTGAGGTTTTCTGTCGAGTTCTTCGATTGGTGGCCGGAACGATTGATAACCAGCCCTTCCTTTTTCTACGTACGCCAGCATGGCGTTAACTTCTGGATCCTCCATCTTTTCTTCTAGAGAAGTAAGTAATACTTGCTCTAGGGGTTCAGTTTCAGCTTCCTGGATGGAAGATGGAAAATACGTGTCCTCCTCTGTAGCAAAATCGCCTTCCTCCTCCTCGTCATCTGTGAATCCCACCGTCTTAGCATGAGGAGAAAAGTTTGAGCTTTTCTTCATCATTTTCTGCATGTCGAATTCAATCGTCTCATCTTCGTACCGAAGAGTGATTTTCCGTCGTGGACGTCAATGATAGCTTTGGCGGTACTTAGAAACGGTCGACCTAGAATCAGGGGAACCTCGACATCGTCATCCATTTCTAGAATGACGAAATCAGCTGGAAAGATGAAGCGAGACACTCCAACTACCAAATCTCGGACTATGCCCATGGGCTTGATCTCTGATCTGTCTGCTAGTTGGAGTTTAAAAGGAACCGGTTGCATCTCCTCCTTTAACTTTCAAGAAGGTGGCGTATGGCATGATATTAATGCTGGCTCCTAGGTCGCATAGACCACTTCCACAATCCACCCCACCTATAAAGCACGGGATCACGGGATTTCCCGGATCTGTTTGTTTAGGAGGGAGTGCTCGAAGAAGGGCTGCAGAACATCCTCTGTCAGGTGCACTGTCTCTTTCCAGGTTTCTTTTTCTTCTTTGTCAAGAGATCCTTGAGGAATTTTGCGTAGTTAGGCATCTCTTGCAAAGCATCGATCAGAGGTATGTCGAGGGTCAGCTTCTTGAAAATGCTCAAGAACTTGGAGAATTGCTCATCAAGATGTTTCTTTTTCATTCTGTTTGGGAACGGGAGTTCACTGTTTTTATGAGTGGAGGTTGGGATGTCGATGGTAATTCGAGATGGAGGTGGAGTAACAGGAGTAGGAGTAGGAATTGATTTCTGAGGGAGGTAAAGTTGGTTGGTGGTTTCATCAACATTGATATAGGAATCTTCAAGATTTTCTTTTTCTTTTCCTTTGCTGGTGGCAAGTTCCCTTCCACTCCTTAAAGAGACTGCACACAAGTTTGTTGATTGTGATGTGCCATCGTCTATAAGGACTGAATTTGCTTGTTCCTTCGGATTGGGATTTGTCTGTGAAGGGAATTGACCAGGTGGTCTTTGTTGAGTGAGTAGCTGTTGGATTTGAGATTGCAAGGCTTTTTGGTCTTTGCGCAGAGCTGCGACCTCTTCTTGCGTATCTCGTGATTTACCCATCATCGCCTTAAACATCTCTGCATCTGAGACATATCAGACTCAGGATTCGAAGGAGGTGGAGCTGGTCGGCTCGATGAAGCTTCATTGCCATAAGGCTGTTGTTGATATTGCCTTGGGCCTCCTTGGAAATTGGACTGAGGTCTGTAATTTTGGGATGTTTGTAGGGTATGTGGGTTTTGGATATTTCCGGTGTTTGAGTAGCTAAGGTTGGATTGCATGTTACGTTGCCATGGTTGTCTGTATCCTGAATTGTTGGTGATGTAGTTTGCTTCCTCCGCTGCTTTCATTTCTTGTAGTTGGGGGCATTGATCATAGTCATGAGGCCCGCAACATTGCGTACAAGAAATTGTTGGTGACGGTTGAGATTGAGGAGCATAGCCTGGAGGGGTAGTAGGTGGTCGGGAAATCATTGACTTAGCTTGCTGAGGGAAGGAATTCATAGCCATCTGTTCGACCACTTTCTGTAGAGTGCTCACTTTTGTTGCTTGCTGAGCATTGCTTTCCATGAGTTGCTCATGGCTTCTCATGAGCTGGTCGAATTTGTTATCACTCTCCCCAACATGATATAATCCTGGAGTACCGCTCCTTGATCCACCGGAGGCCCAGTCTCTGATTTCCTCACAGAGAGATTCCATGCTGTTCAGAAATTGTGCTCCCGGCTTTTTCAGAACGTCAGCCCCTAACGAAGATAACACCATTGTTCTGCACGGACCGATCAAGCCCTTGTAAAACAATTGTGATACTTGTTCCTTCGTCAGACCGTGGTGAGGACAAGTGAGTAGTAGACCTTTGAAACGGTCCCAAGTTTCACAAATATTCTCCGACCCTGGTTGCTTAAAATTATAAATTTCAGCAATCATCTCCAAAGTTCGGCTCGGAGGTAGGAATTTGTCATAGAACTTGGTGGCCATGTCGTCCCAGGTAACAATGGTACTCGGTGTTAAGCTATGATACCACTTGCTCGCGTTTCCCGTCAGGCTGTGTGGGAATAATGACAATCTTGCATATTGAAGTACTGCGTCGGTTGCAGTAAGGCTATTGGCATGTTGTAAGAATTTTGTAACATGTAACAGGGCTTCGTCTGGACTGGTGCCATCAAACATGCCCAACTCCTTCACACATCGAATCTGATGATATGGCTTCAGCTTTTGCCACTCTCGTATTCGGATGGGCTGAGGTGAGGAAGGACGATAGCAGGCTGTTGTCCTTGGTTAGACGGCCTGTTGATATTTCGAACCGTTGCTGGTGTAGCTGCCATGTTAGCTTCCGGGTCAGAATCTATCACTGGTGGTAATGTTCTGTTGAGTTCGTCTCTGCCTGAGATTGCGCAGAAAGGTTCTCTCGATTTCTGGGATGTAACCAACCGTGTGATTAATATTCTCTGGGAGGCTCTGTGACCTGGTGAAAGGCATACACCACTCAAAACAGAGAAAAGAACTGGTTATACGTTAGAATAATAAAAATGTTAGGAATTAGTAGACAGAAATTTAAAGTTAGTAGTTAGTATACAAGGGAACGAAATGACAATGGAACGAAATGACAGAAATTTAAAGTTAGTAGTTAATGAAAGGGAACGAAATGACAATGGAACGAAATGACAGAAATAAATAACAATAATATTAACAAATGTCAGAAGTCCGATGTCCAAAATTAGATGTCCAAGTCAGATCAGAAGTCGAAGTCCGATGTCCAAATCAGATGTCCGAGGTTATATGTCCGAAATTGGATTAACAGTTTTTTTTTTGAATTTTATTATTTAATTATTTTAGTAGATTAACAGATTATTGTAATAAACAGGTGAATTAACCGGGGCTTAGGGACTAGATTAAATCAAGTCCCCGGCAACGGCGCCATTTTGCAGAGTGGATTTATCGTGAGTGATTAGAAGAGGTGTAGTTATTAAAAAAGAAATTAATACTCAAAATATCCGTCGGGCTGCAAATTAAAACCCGGTCGTAGTAGTGTAGAAGACAGAAGCGGCCGGGGTCAAACCGTGGGACTTATAGCGAGCTAAATAGTTCCTAAGCTTGTCACAAAAGGGGGGAAGTTAATTGACTTGTTTTTAGAGAAAAAAGAGCAGATTAAATTACTGAGTGCAGATGAATTAAATGGAACTCCGGGTTCAGGTTTTATATAATCTGATTAATTATGCTATCTCTCCGGTTTAATAATTAGTTTGGCAAAATTCCTGTTATCCTAAGGACTAAGTCATAGACCCTTAAGAACTCGTTTACCAGAAAATGCTCGGTCTAATCAAGGTTCGAGCAAACTATGTAAACGGACGTTAAATTCGAATTATAATTGCATCTGTAAATACTAACTTATTAAATCATAATAAGTTTTCTCCAGATTTACGGCTTAAATAACCTGTCTATTTATCACCTGGTCTGATCAAAATAGACTTAGGAAAGCATTTTAATAAATTCATGTAATTTATTAAAATGGTGAGAGAAATCCTTTAAGCGTAACAAACTGTATTTATTAAAACCGGTAGAAATATTGATTACATAATTAAACAAACCATAATTAAAAACCTTGCCCGGAGCAAATCCTCCTTAGCCAGACATATTAACTGGTAATAAATCTGACAGAGGTTGGACGTAATAACAGCACGGAGACGTGATTAGTGAATGGAGAAATGGAGAGGTCGAAGAGTGAAACATGTACGTAGGTTATTATAAGTGAAGTGGGTGAATTGAGAATTAATGGAGTGAATGTACGAGAGGTTACTGAAAGAGAATGATAGGTGAGTGTGAGTGATTTTCTGGTTTTCTCCGTGCACTCGTACAAGGCTGTAGGGAATGGGTATTTATAGAAGAAATGAAGAGGTAGTGGTACGTAGATATTTGCTTCATTGATTGCTTCATTGATTGAAGCATTAATTGCAGGGGACAGGAGGCAGATTGCAGGAGCGATTTAAGGTAGGCGTCGGAGTAGATAGATAAGACGATTCAAGTTGAAGACGACGACTGCGCGAAGAAGAAACTAGCCCGGGTTGATTTTAGTCAGTACCGCCGGTTTCTTGTGCTGACCGCCTCGCGGTTGCCTAGAGAGGTCCGCCCCATTACGGGCGGTTGTGTGTGAGTGTTCCGCCTCGCGGTTGTGTTACGTCCGCCAGTTACGAGGCGGTTGCACCAGTCTCGTCCGCCACTTATAGGCGGTTGCCTGTGAGACGTCCGCCAGGCGGTTGCATGTGAGACGTCCGCCTCCTCTTGGGCGGTTGCAGCTTGACCGTGGCCTATTTTACTTCAAACTTTGACCGGCTCTAGATTCTTCGTTTGGACTCGTTTCTGAGCCGTTTGCGTCTACGCGTTCGTCTCTTCGTCTTTTACTCCCGGCTTGGTTTTCCTCATGTTAAACCAATAATTTTGTGAGAAAAACAATAAAACATAAACTAGAGGAAAACTAACCGAAGTGGAAAAATGAGCAAGAAAAGTGCTAATATTAAACATGAAATACACCTATAAAACATGCTCATTTTGACACTTATCAAGTGGTTATTTTCAGATTCCCATTGTGCAAGAGGATCAGGAGAAGACCACCTTCACCTGTCCTTATGGTACTTTTGCCTATAGGAGGATGCTCTTTGGTCTTTGTAATGCTCCAGCCACATTTCAGCGATGCATGATGGCGATTTTTAATGATTTTATTGAGAAGAGCATGGAAGTTTTCATGGATGACTTTTTTGTGTATGGCCAGAGTCTTGATCAGCTGGATCAGATACTAGGCCGATGTGAGGAGACTCATCTGGTTTTAAATTGGGAGATGTGTCATTTCATGGTACAAGAAGGTATAGTGCTTGGACACAAGGTCTCCAAAGATGGTATTCAGGTGGATGGAGGTCATTGAGAAGCTGCCTCCTCCCACTTCAGTTAAGGATGTCAGATCTTTTCTAGGTCACGCAGGGTTCTATAGAGGTTCATCCAGGACTTTCCAAAATTGTCAAGCCCTTGTCTGATCTTCTATAGAAAGATGTGAAATTTCAGTTCTCAGATGAGTGTTTGAAAGCCTTTCAAACTATCAAGAGTAAGCTCATTTATGCTCCTATTGTGGTTCCTCCTGATTGGTCTCTTCCTTTTGAGATTGTGACAGATGCCAGTGATTATGCTGTTGGTGCTGCACTATGTCAGAGGAAGGACAAAATTCTGAGGGTTATCACTTATGCAAGTATGACTCTATCTGAAGCTCAAAAGAATTACACCAATACTGAAAAGGAGCTACTTGTTGTAGTGTTTGCTCTTGATAAGTTCAGGCCATATCTTTTAGGAAGTAAGGTAATTGCTCACACTAATCACTCTGCTTTGAAGTACCTCTTCCAAAAGAATGATTCTAAGCCCAGACTCCTGAGATGGATCTTGCTTCTCCAAGAATTCGACTTGGAAGTTGTTGATAAGCAAGGGAAGCAGAATGGAGTTGTAGATCATCTGTCTAGGCTTTGAGACTCCAGATGACGGGGTCCCCAATGAATTTTTCCCTGATGAAACAATCTTTGTTATTGAAAGTTAAGAGCCATGGTATGCTGACTGGCTAACTATCTTGCCTCTGGTTTGATTCCCCATGATCTAATACAACCGGAGGAAGAAGTTTCTTTCTGAAGCCCGTCATTATGTTTGGGAGGACCCCTATCTCTTAGGGTGTGTGCTGATGGTTTGATTAGAAGGTGTCTCCCCGATGAAGAAGTTGACAGTGTGATTGAGTTCTGCCATTCTTGAGAGGCAGGTGGTCACCATGGCCTACTAGGGACAGCTACTATGGTGTTAGAGTGTGGTTCTACTGGCCCACTATACACAAGGATGTCCCCGTCTGCTCTCACTGCAATAATTGCCAGAGGATGGGGATCTGTTATAACCCAAGGTTCGAGCGTTTATTTCGTTTGATGTAATTCTAAGTTGGCTTTTGTTACGTAGGACATGGGAGTCCTTTTAAATCAGCAGAGGGACAAGGTGGACTTTTCCCTTCTAATGAGTTTTGGTAAGTATTAATTAACTCTTTGGTTAATTAATTCTCACGCTCTACACCACGATCAGATCGTTCTCTCATTTGACAGTTCCCAGCCTTCTTTCTCTCTTCTCTCTCAGCGACGTTCCTTCTCTCGATCAGTCAAGCCCCATTATTCGCTGTCAGGGTTCCACTGCGGATTGCCAGTCTATGCGAATTGCGGGTTTCTTCGAGGTAGGGGTTGTGGATTGCTCTCTCTTTGATTCTTCGGTTCCTGAGTTTTCCCCATTCTGATTGCCCTCTGCAATTTGAATTGTGATACAGCGTTGACTCTTGCGTCCTGTTAATTCTCTTCTGCGATTGGCTCCGTCTGTGATTTCGACGCCGGATTCAGGTGAGGGTTGTTGCAGTTTGGGTTGCAGTTTCAGTTTTGGGGTTTAGTTGCGTTTCTGATTTAGGGTTGCAATTGTGTTCTGTTCAGAGGTTGTGCAGCATTTTGGATTTGTCGCCGGTTTGCTTTTCAGATTTGCTGCTGTTGTGGTTTGGGCTCTACTGTTCAGATTGTGGGTCGTCTTCTGCTGTAATGAGGTAGGTGGCTTATGGATTCGGCTAGTGTGTTCGGCCTTGGGGAGTTTCGTTCCGGTTCTGAATTCTGAATGCGTTTTGCCTTTGAATTGTGAATTGTGATTGTGAACTGTCTGTTAACATCGTTTTAATGCTTAAAACCACCCAAGGTTGTTTTCTGAAAACTTATAATGTTTTGACATTGTTTTGGTGCTTTGGTTTGTGTGAAATCGCCTCTGTTTCTGGGTTTTTCGGCGCAGTCCGGACTTCCGTCCGAACTTGGAAGTTCGGACATGCCTTGTTGCATTTTGTATTTTCTGGAATTTTGACGTGTCCGAACTTCCGTTCCGAGCTTCAGGTTCGGACGGGTCGTGCGTGAGGACGAGTCCGATTACAAGTCTCGAGTGGTGTCCGAACTTGTAAGTCCGGACATAAGTTCGGACACCTGTCTCTCCTCTGATTTTGCTTCAACTTGTGTCCGAACATGTATGTCCGACACAAGTTCGGACTTTACGCGTGTTTGATTTTCCGAAGAACGTCCGAACATCTGTCTGAGCTTTGATGTTCGGACACCTCTGTCTCTGCTTCTATTTGGGTTCGACTTGTGTCCGAACATTGACGTCCGGACACAAGTCGGAATGCCTTGTTTTGACCATAACTTGCTCGTTTGAGCTCCGTTTTGACTTCCGTTTGCGGGGTTGGTTCCCCTTCTGATTTCCAAGCTACTTATGTGCTTTCTGGTGCCTTTGGTGCACAATGCTAACTGTTTAAAGCTTCTGTTTTGGGACTAGTTATTCTATGTCTGAACCTTTGGATGGGCTGGTCTCGCTGTCTCGTAGCGCGCTATGTAGGATCTTTGTTCACGGGTGATGTCCCGTTCTGTTTACGGGTGTTTTCACTGTTCTGTTAAGAGTGAGGTTTCCTCGTCTGTTCACGAGCTAGTTGCTTGTTCTGTCTGTATGTGTATCAACTAGTGTCCGCTCGGTTTTCTGCTTCTGTCTGCTTCTGACTCTGTTTAGTCCTCTATTGTATGGACTTCTGTTCTACTTTCCGACATGCTTATGGATTCCGTCTATTCCTCTGATTTGATAATGTTTCTGTAAAATGTTTTGAGCAGCTGGTTGATGAAGTTTGTATCTACTGGGCTTAGTTGTTTGCGCATCCCTACTTTATCTAACATTGCAGATTGATCGGCGAGGATCACTTTGCTCAGCTTCTGGAGTTTAGTTGCTTTATTATTTTGAATCCTTTTGACATTTGTATTTGACTTTGAGCCTTTGGGCCTATTCAGTTAGCTTCCGCTTTTGATATTCGTTTGGTGGGTTCTGTAATGACTTTTGGGATGTCTCAACATCTCTTTGATTATGCTTTCATGCAAGTATTCGTTTTGGGCCTTATTTGATGTTTGTTTAAGTTTGTTTATTAGAGCCTTACGTCATTATGTAATAATACGCGGCGTGTAATACCCCTAACTCCTAGGCCAGTATTTGGGGGTGTTACAGGAACATTTCAAGAAGGCACGAGATGCCTCAGAAGGGGATTCTTGAAGTAGAGTTGTTTGATGTTTGGGGTATTGACTTCGCTGGCCTATTTCCCTCTTCTCATGGAAACCACTACATCCTTTTTGCTGTAGATTATGTTTCCAAGTGGGTCGAAGCAATCTCCTGTCCTTCTGTTGACGCTAAAACTGTGGTGAAAGTTTTGAAGAAAAACATCTTCACAAGATTTGGTGTGCCCAGAGCTATCATCAGTGATAGTGGTTCTCACTTTTGCAACAGGGCCTTTGACTCCTTGATGTCTTAAGTATGGGGTGACTCATAAGGTTGCTTTATCTTATCATCCCCAAACTAATGGTCAAGCAGAAGTGAGTAACCGAGAGATGAAATGGATTCTTCAAAAGACAGTCAACTCCTCTAGGAAGGATTGGTCTGTCAAGCTTGACGATGCTCTATGGGCTTATAGAACTCCATTCAAGACTCCCATTGGGATGTCTCCTTTTAAGCTGGTGTATGGGAAGTCTTGTCATCTCCCAGTTGAGCTGGAGCATAGAGCTTATTGGGCTTTGAAAGCCCTCAATTTTGATCTGAATGCTGCTGGTGAGAAGCAAGAATTTCAATTGTCTGAGCTGGAGGAGTTAAGGGAGCAAGCTTATGATAGCTTCAGGATCTACAAGGAGCGTTCTAAGAGGATTCATGACCAGATGATCCTACGGAGAGATTTTAAGGTTGGTGACTTGGTTCTCTTATATAACTCTAGACTCCGTCTCTTCCCTGGGAAGCTTAAGTCCCATTGGGCCGGCCCATTTAAGGTTGTGGGAGTCACATCCTATGGTGCCTACGAGCTAGAGAACAAGTCTGGAGAGGTCTTCAAGGTGAATGGTGCTCGTTTGAAGAAGTACCTTGGCTCTGGTTTTTCTCAGTCTTCTGCACATGGAGTGTCCTTTATTGAGAGTTCTTCTTCTGCTACTCCTGTTTCTACTGTTTCTGATGCTACTTCGGCTCCACCTTTTAAATCTTCGAAGAACCCGCGATTGCAATGGCGTTTCAGACTGAAGAAAGCCATTGCTAGCTACTGTGGCGGCCCTCCTTGATGCTATCTTGTGAAGTCTAACCAGAGACTCTAACTCCAGGCAACTTGGTGGTAGGCAACCCACCGGTTTGTATCTCTTTTCCCTTTCTTAGTTTAGTTGTTTATTTTGCTCTTTTCTTTTTAGTTTGTGGTGTGTTGGCTGATGTTATGCTTATTGCAAGAGCCTTGGCTCTTATTTTTCTACTGATGGTTTTGTCTGGTTCCACTTGAGTTCTCATGGCTTTGCGGATTATATTTCTCAGCTTGCTTACTTTGTCGCTTAGCTGAACTTAAGTGTGGGGTTGGACTTGCTACACACCCTGAGCGGACTCTGGGGAGTATTCTTACCTTTTCTTCTCTTGAAAATTTTACATGCTCCCTTCTGATCTGTTGTGTGTGATTTTGTTTCCCCCGTTGGATTGCTTGCTCAATTTTAATTCTTCCTACGCAATGAGGACATTGCTTCACTCTAAGTGTGCGGTGGGGTAAGCTCCTTCGCTGCTTGTTTTTTGTGCGTCTCTGAGCTCTTTTCTCTTGCATTTATTAAAGTTTAGTTGTGGTTACTCAACTTGGAAGGAAGTCATAGAGGTAGTTTAGTTGGTTAGCTAATCTTGGGGTGTAAAAGTTTGAGATTTTTCTGGTTTTTAATTGCTGAATTGAAGTCTTTATTCTGAAAGTGCTGAAACAAATGAGAATATTCACCATCTGAACCTTGCTTTTAGCTTTGAGTCTTGGAATGAACTGGATTGAAATGGTTGGAAAGGAACAAGACAAGGTACTCCGCTGATCCTAGGCATGCTAATTCTAATTCTGATCCAAAATCAGGCCTCGTCCACTTGGTTATTAAGTCCTTTGGGGTGCTTCATCACCTAGCTACCTAAGGTCCTTGTGGTCTGGGATTGTTGACCCAAAGCCGCTACATGGGTGGAGAGAAAAGTCTGTGGTGAAAGAAATTGAAAGCACTTCAATTGAAAATATTTATGCAAATGCTATGCTGAATACAGATTAATTTCTCTTATGGATCAAGAGTATGTGGCATTGAAAGGTATGATGGAATATGATCTTACTTCATGCCTCTTGTCGTTTCTATGGTTTGTGAAGGAAAAAAGGTGGATTGGCTCAAGGTTAAAGGCAAGGCTCTTATGGTTTTGTTTCTCATTTGTTAACTCCGAATGACTTCATGTTTATAGAAAGAATGAATTGTTTGAATAACTTGAATTGCCCCATTGATTGGTAAAGCTAGCAATTTTCTTCTATGCTCTTCCTTTTCTATTGAGTTCCATTAGCTTGGCTTTACTTGTGTTTGAGAGTTTTGCTTGGGGACAAGCAAAAGGCTAAGTGTGGGGTGATTTGATAAGTGTGAAATAGATATGGTTTTATTGGTGCTAAATTCTTATTTATACAACCTTTTTATGTGCTTTTTCACACTTATCCTATGCTTTTCATAACTCTTACTTTAGGCAAGAACTGATGCCAATTTATATGTTTAAAGCAGGAAATGATGGTAGAAATGCATGATCTCCTCACAAGCTTTCCAACGCCGCAAACGGGGAACAAATCGGAGCTTATATGAAGAATTTAGACCCTGTCAAAGTTGTGTCTGGTGCGATATATTTATATATATACATATATTTGTACGAGATTCCCGTGAAAGGATTGAGAAAAAGTAGGGGGATATTGGAAATATAAAAGAAAGTGGGGGAAGGAAAAAAATAAAAATAAAAAGAAAGAGAATGCGGAAAGGGAATGAGTAAAGAAAAAAAACCAAAAAAAAGAAAGAAAAGAGTCTGCGCTTGCAGACTTGCGCAGGAAAACAAAGAAAGGAATAAAAAAAGAAGGGAAAAGAAAGAAAAAAAGAAAAGAGGAGAAGAGAGTGAGGCGCGGATCGGTAGAGGAGAGAGAGAAAGAAAGAAAAAAAGAAAAGAAGAAAAACAGGAAGAAGAAGAGACAGGGGCTGGCGCTGGAAAAAAAAACAGAAGAGAGAGGCAGGAGACAGAGGAAACAAAAACAACAAGACATAAATTGAAAGGGAAAAAAACGGATGGACGGTGGAGACTAGAGAGTGACAACAGTTACATATTTTTGTTATATAATTTTGAACAAACAGACTTTTGTAGACTCGGAAGGAACATACACCCACGCCTCTATCTTCATTTTCCACCAGACGCACCGTGACTACATCCAGAGGAGAATTTGCACTCTGACACCAGTTTGTTCAACCTTTTATCTGGCTGTTAGAATTATATTTAGTTTCCTTGTAATTAGTTTCTTTCTTATTCTTTCTTATTCTTTCCTTTCTTATCCTTTATTATTATGT
Organism: Limonium bicolor; assembly: GCA_023374045.1. Taxonomy (NCBI): domain Eukaryota; kingdom Viridiplantae; phylum Streptophyta; class Magnoliopsida; order Caryophyllales; family Plumbaginaceae; genus Limonium; species Limonium bicolor. Next base: position 209,516,587 of record CM041782.1, read on the forward strand.
TTCCTATTTTATCCTAATTAATTAGTAGCATAGCCTAATTAATTAGTTTCCTTTTCTATTCTTACCCGCTATTATATAAAGCGTGGTTTTCCTTCTCCTGTAATTCATTCTTTCTAAGTGCAAGCATATGAATAACAAAAGGCTCGCTTTCTCCCATTTTCTCTAGCTATGAAATTTCTTCTTCGCTCCTTCATAAGTTTGATATGGTACCAGAGCAAATAATTCCGATCTATCCCTACCATATTCCGCAAATCAATTCTCCCAACATCTCCCTCCTTCGGCTGTTCTAATTCTTCGGATCTCTTCCGATTTCTATGGCGAACGAAGACAGGGAAGCAGAACTAACTCGCCTGCTCACGCAAATTCTCACCAATGTTGCCTCTTCCAGCACTGGTGCAGCTAAGCAGGACACTTCGGATCCCTATTATGTCCACCCGAGCGATTACCCCAGCATGATTATCACCGGAAAATTCACCGGCAAAAATTTCTCTAGATGGAAGAAAGCCGTTATTCTATCCCTTACCGCCAAGAATAAACTTGGATTTATCAACGGTAAGATTACTAAACTTGATTCCAAATCGAGCGAGTGTGGTCAATGGGAGCGCTGTAACAGTTTGGTCCAGTCTTGGCTTGAACACGCCCTAGACGATTCGATCGCTCAGAGTTTCCTTTCTGCAAGTTTAGCTTATGATCTATGGAATGAACTTGTAGCTACATATGAATCTAGCAATGGTGTCCAGCTATACCAGATCAGGCAAGCGATTAGTTATTTGAAACAAGAAAATGATAGTATTACCGAATATCACATCAAATTCAAGAAACTGTGGGATGAAATGGATATGATATATCCGACCCCTACTTGTAACTGTGAGTTGTCGAAGGAAAACCAGAAATATTACCAAGATCAGAGACTGGTGGAATTTCTCATGGGACTTCATCCTTCTTACAAGACCATTCGTGGGAATATTTTGATGATGAAGACCCTGCCTGCTATGGAACACGTCTACTCTCTTCTATTACAAGAAGAAAAACAAAATCAGGTTACTGCTAAAACTGAGAAAGGGAATGATTCAATGAGTTTTGCTAATCAAACCTTCAAATCAGTTTCTGATAACAGGTGGCAAGTTGAAAAGAAGAAAAATCTTCATTGCAACTACTATAATGAAAAAGGACACCTTGAAGAAGATTGTTTCAAGAAATCTGGAAAGATAATCATATGTTCTCACTGTGGCAAGAGAGGGCATCTAGAGGATAAATGCTTTATCAAAAAGAGGAAGATGGAAGGCAGATTTAACAGGAGCATGGCTGCCAATATCAGCTTTGAGGAGGAAGATGGAAAGAACACTCTACCTAAAGAGAATCCCCAACCGAACATGGGCTTCACAGCGCAGTAGTTACAACAGCTCTCAGAATTACTCAGCAATCAAGGAAAATCTGCTATGTGCAGTTTTTCAGGTAATCCTTTGTGTCTTAGTGCTACTGTGCGTAAAGATAGTTTCAGGGATTTGTGGATTCTAGATTCAGGTGCTTCAGACCATATTTGTTGTGACAAATCCATCATGAATTCCATCAAGAAAAATGAAACTTTGAAGTGCATTAGGATGCCTGATAACCGTGTTAGAGTGATTGTTTATATTGGACAGATTCTAATATGTCCTGATTACAATATTCGTGATGTCCTTTGTGTAGAAGGCTTCAGTTTTAACCTTCTTTCTATCCACAAGTTAGCTGTCCAGTTAAACAGTCTAATTTGTTTTGGAAATGAGGGTTGTTTTGTGCAGGACCCTTTGAAGAATGATCTCTTTCAGATAGGAGCTGTTAAGGAAGGATTATACATCCTGGACAAACACCAGTTCCAGAGTTATTGCAGCAAAAAGAGGAACACTATTTGAAACTCCATCTCTGTTATCGATGAATGGCATTGCAGGCTTGGCCATGTTCCAATCGACAAGCTGAGAGGTTTAGACATTTTACATAGTATCAAACAGAAAGACATTGACAATTTCTTTTGCAAAGCTTGTAATAAATCTAAGGCTCATAGACTGCCTTTTGGGAACAGCAGTATTAAAACAACACGTATTTTTTAGATGGTCCATGTTGACACTTGGGGGCCTTTTTATATGGAGACACACGATGGATTCAAGTACTTTGTTACCATTGTAGAAGATTTTAGCCATGCCACATGGGTCTACATGATAAGACATAAGAGTGATGCTTTCAAAGTGATAAAACAGTTTATTCAATATATAAAAACTTAGTTTTCTAAACAAATTAAGGTGATCATATCCGACAATGCTAGAGAACTTGGAACTAGTTCTGAGGGGAGAGATTTCTTTGAGAAACATGGCATAAAGCATGAGACCACATGCCCTAATACCTCTCAGCAAAATGGGACAGCTGAGAGGAAACATAGATATCTACTCGAGACTGCTAGAGCCCTATTTTTCAAGTCTAATGTTCCCCTTGAATTTTGGGGGGGGATGTATTCTCCATGCTACCTTCCAGATCAATCGTCTCCCCAGCAAACCCATTAATATGAAGACACCTTATGAAGTTTTATTCAACAAGAAGCCTGAGTATAAGAACTTGAAAATATTCGGCTGTTTGTGCTTTGCCACTATCACAGGCAAAATTGGAAACAAATTCAATCCCAGATCCATAGCATGTATCTACTTGGGCCAACCCATCCACCAGAAGGGATACAAGCTGCTAAATCTTGAAATCAGAGAAATTTTTGTCAACCGGGATGTAATCTTCTATGAATCCTTGTTTCCTTTCAAACATATACCAGCCAATCTGGAGATTGATCTAAAGAAATACCTTCTTCCTACTGAAATTGAAAAACTGTCTAACACCACCCCAGCAGAGTTTGCTGTTAATCAACCCACTCCTGATTCTCATCACTATGTTGATGATATTCCTAATGTTACCCATCAGCACGATGATCAATCTTTAACCACACTAGAGGGGGAAAACGATCTAGAGGGGGATCACTACAAACCTAACGATAATGGTAATTCTGACCAACACAACCCCACCGAACAAACTATTAACCAACCAACTGATGCAAGACGATCCACACGCATCAGAAATGCTCCAGCTCACCTTCAGGATTATCTTCTGGGCACTACAAAAATGAGCACCCGTACGGATGTTATTCCCTCAAGATGCATGTGTATTGAATCTCAGACAGAACAAGATGTTACTGAGCCTGAGAGTTATGAAGAGGCTGCTTCCAAAGATGAATGGATCACTGCTATGCACAATGAAATACAAGCTCTAGAAGACAATCAAACTTGGGAACTTGTGGAACCATGTAAAGGCAGAAAACCTATTGGCAGTCGATGGGTCTACAAAGTGAAGCTTGCATCTGATGGTAGAATTGAAAGATTCAAAGCTAGAGTAGTAGCAAAGGGCTACAATCAGAAGGAAGGAATCGACTACCAGGAAACATACTCACCTGTTGCTAAGATGACAACCGTGCGATCTATCCTTGCTATTGTTGTCAAGAGGGGCTGGGATGTTCACCAATTTGATGTGAACAACGCTTTCCTCAATGGTGACCTTGACGAGGAAGTGTACATGATTCCTCCAAAGGGTTACTTAAATGAAGGAGATAAACGAGTCTGCAGATTAAAGAAGTCCTTATACGGACTAAAACAATCATCAAGGCAATGGAATTCTAAGCTCACCAGCTTCCTTCAAACTTTGGGTTACACCCAGTCACTCAACAACTATTCCCTTTTTACCAAGAAAGAACAAGGTCAGTTTACATATGTTCTTGTATATGTGGATGACATTCTTGCCACGGGAAACAGCACGACTGAAATCCACAAGATCAAACAGGAGCTCAATACTGTGTTTAAGATCAAAGACCTCAGTTTAATAAGTTTCTTTCTGGGAATGGAGTTCTTAAATACTCCAGAAGTTTTGGTCGTTACTCAGAGAAAATTCATCAGTGAGACACTTAACAGGTTTTGCCATTCTGACTGTAAACCTACTGTTGCTCCAATGGAATACAATTTGAAGTTTGATGATCAAAACAATAAACGCCTCATTAATCCTACTGTCTACCGCCAGATCGTAGGAAAATTGAACTACCTGACTAATACCAAGCCCGATTTATGCTATACAGTCCAGTTCCTGAGCCAGTTTTCTAGCAGTCCTATTGATGCTCACCTCAAAGCTGCTCACCATGCTCTCAGATACGTCAAAGGGACTTCAGGTTTTGAACTCCTTCTGAATAACAGTGACTTAAATGATCTAATCGCCTATTGCGATGCTGACTGGGCAGCCTGTCCATCGACTAGAAAGTCTATGAGTGGATATTTTATTACCCTGGGAGCTTCTCCGATTTCCTGGAAATCAAAGAAATAAAGCACTGTTGCTTTGTCTACTGCCGAAGCCGAATATAGATCCATGAGGAGACTCACGACATAATTGGCCTGGTTAACCCGATTACTGTCTGAATTAGAAGTGACTAGCATTGCCCCTGTTCCCATCAAATATGATAATCAGGCAGCTGTGTATATAGCCAAAAACCCTATTTTTCACGAAAGAACTAAGCACATTGACTTAGACTGTCATTATGTGCGGGAGAAGCTGAAGCAAGGACTTATATCAGTCGAATTTATCCCTGGTCGATTACAACTAGCTGATCCTCTGACTAAATTAATTACAGGGAAACAATACACTGCTATTCTTCCCCAACTGGGATTACGAGATGATACTGCCATCCGATGACATTTCAACCCAATCTCTATGGTCTTCACCCTAGAGCTTGAGAGGGGGTGTTAGAATTATATTTAGTTTCCTTGTAATTAGTTTCTTTCTTATTATGTTTCCTATTTTAGCCTAATTAATTAGTTGCCTAGCCTAATTAATTAGTTGCATTTTCTATTCTTACCCGCTATTATATAAAGCGTGGTTTTCCTTCTCCTGTAATTCATTCTTTCTAAGCACAAGCATATGAATAACAAAAGGCTCGCATTCTCCCATTTTCTCTAGCTATGAAATTTCTTCTTCGCTCCTTCATAAGTTTCAAAACCAATAAAGAGATGATTTTTACTATCTTTTCTTGTATTTGTTTTAACATTATGTCTGGCTAAGGGATTAAATCTTGGGTGATGGGAATTCATAGATAGACTACTAATATGATTAGATTGTCGGTTGATTGAGATAATTATTTGGATTGTTCATGTTGCTGTTTTTATTTATCCTTTTAATAAAAACTGCAGATTTTTATTATTAGCTATGCGAATTTCTATTAGGATCTGACCGGTGAGTGATAGAAAAGTCATAGCAGCCTGTTAATCTGTGGAAAAATTGATTAGATTAATTAATTTGACCTTCAGGTGCAAAGAATAATTCTCGCGCTTAATCCTTTTATTTGTATGACATTAGTTCGTGATTCGGCCTAATGTGTTACGGATAGAAGAGCTCAATTTGACTAGGATTTAGTCTTAAAGAGATAAAAGAATTTGCCAATCCAAATCTCGATTAACCGGTGATTAATTATACAGTCTAGCTAGCAAAGAATTCCCCTGAACCGAAGGTTCTGCTTCCTTCATCTCTTTACACAATTTTATTTAATTTCCTTGCTTGCCACTTTTAGTTTTTAAACCAAAACAAACGACAACCCTTTTAATTTATTAATTTCTAGGATTAGATTTAATAACTAAGTCCCCGTGGATTCGACCCCGGTAGCTTCTAGTTCACTAAACTCTTTGACCGGGATTTATTTTTGTAACCTGTGGACATTTTTAGATTTTTAGATTTTCTAGGATAATTTTCTTAGTTATTTCTATTTGTCTTCAATTTTCCCGTTTGCATTAAGTAAGTTTACTTCTACATTCTCCTCTCACTTTCCTATTTCTGATATGGGAAATCTTGGTTTTTCCTGGGGGTTTCTGTTTCTTGCACAAAGGAAAGGTTAACCCTAACTCAGAAACAGTTATCCTTGACTTGATATAGAAAACCAACATGCTCTTGGCTAAACCTATCTCTACACCTATGGCCACTTCTGAAAACCTAGATACCCCTGATTCCCCAGTTTTTGAAGACCCTTAACTCTACAGAAGCACTGTTGGCAGTTTACAGTATCTCTCTTTCACTCGGCCTTACATAAGCTATGTTGTTAATCGCCTTTGTCAATATATGCATGCTCCTAAGTTAATCAATTGGAAAGCTGTTAAACAATTTTATGATACTTCAACTCAACCCGCAATCTGGGGCTGTTTTTCAAAGCTTCTTCTCCTGGAACTCTTCAGGTGTTCATCGATGCTGACTGGGCTGGGTCGGTTGTTGACCGTCGCTCTACTTCAGGCCATGTTGTCTTCCTTGTCTCCCACCTTGTGTCTTGGAGTTCTCGCAAGCAGCAAACCGTTTCTCGATCTTCAACTGAGGCCGAGTACAAAAGTCTCACAAGTGGTGCTGTTGAAGCGCTCTGGTTGTAAACACTTCTCAGTGAACTAGGGTTTTTTCTTCGAACACCCACAACCCTTCATTGCGACAATCTGAGCGCTACTTTTCTAGCGAATAATGTCGTTCTACATAGCAGAGTGAAGCATCTTGCCCTGGACTACCATTTTATGAGAGAAAGGGTTAAAATTGGCGGTCTTTGTATCGCTCATCTCTCATCCTTGCAGCAGCTCGGTGACCTCCTCACCAAACCCTCATCCCCGTTAATTTTTCTAAATCAGCGGTCAAATCTTCCTCTAATTGGTAGCTTTGACTCAAGGGGGATAATAGTGTATAGGCCCAGTCACCGTTTTACAATACCAATTTAGTATATGTTAATGGGATTCATAGAATAAAAAGGCCCATGTCTCTATCATCAGTTCATCATAGACATATCTTGTAACAAACAAAGCCTTACTAAATAGGCTACACTACACTGAATACAAAATGGGAAAGGAATATTTTACATAACCCTATTCCTCATTAAGCTTAATCTCCAATACTCAAAGCCAATAAGTCAATTTTAAATCCCCCCACCCAACAGCAAACAACATCATTCATTCCATGTTTTAGAATATGTTTTTTCCTCATTTTACCTTCTTAACATTCTTCTTAAGCTCTAATGTTCTATATTGGGCATCATCTCGGATGAAGCTCCACCATACATATGTTAGAGGAATAGTAGTCGCATGCGAAAGAGCGTGTGCGCCCACAAACCTAGCATATGGAGGGAAGTCATAGTCATACAGCTCCAGAAGCATAGCCAACCCACCTCCAAAGACCACCAACCATAGTTTCCAACGTGAAGGATGTCGAGTGATTCCAGCCCACGTTGCCCATATAAGAAGTGTCACAGCCATCGCCACACAAACTTTCATGTTCCATCCTACCATTACCATATACCGTACAAACATTCATTACAAGATATCCTAGTCCTGCTATGTTGAAAGGAAAAGCTAAATCACAACTTGCATTATTCCTTATTTTTCCCTTGTCTTTTAAGCTTTTTACTCCAGTCAAGTAATTCATCAATGAACACTTTGCTCGTCCTCCTTTCTTAAGGTTTCGCTGACATTTTGATTACTCTTAATAAGAAAGAGACTAAAGAAACGTGTTGTTGAAAATTGAATAAAAAAACCTAAAGAAATGAATATGATAAGTTGAGATCTTACCATAGTCTAACTGATAGAAGTTTATATAAAGTATGTAGGATCGGACGGCTAACTCAAACCAACTCAAGGTGTTAGTCTGTAAGATGGTTTGACTCAATCAAACTAAGAGTGCGGAAGCTATTATTTTAATGCAAAATGTAGAAGGACTCAAATGAACTGACTAAAAATGTGTTAAAAGAAAGACTCGGTTGAACTCAAGTAGATACACACAATAAACTATTTTAATTCTGGGCAGGAACAAAAACAACTTACAGTGCCCACTCAGTAGAGGAGTTCTACTTCGTGGTTCTCACTTACTCACCATATACAAACTCTAATCAGCTCGGTGATAAGTGTAGTGAAACTAGGCCCTACCTAGAATGAGTCTATCTATGCGCGCTAACTTACTTTAGTACTTTTCTCTCTATGGAAAACAAATATAACGCTCTTACAAAACTTCTCTCAACAAAATCTCCCAGGAAAGCACAAGTGACAAATGACGATTACAATTCTATTTATACACAACTAGACTTGACCGTTGCAGAGAGTTAGTTCTTAAATTTTTGGAACTAACTTAGTTAAGCGCAAACTTAGAAGAGACACACCCAGTCTTTAGGTGACTTCCTCGTTGAAAGAATTCGGGCGCACGTCAGACCGTTGGGGCATTGGGAGTTAACATGGTCACTCTTTAAATTTCGCAACGGATGGAGGAAGTCTTTCGTGCTTTCAGGTTGAATAGACTCGGTAGTGTTTTGCAGCGAACGATTGACTCCGTTGTAGTGGTTGAATCTCGGTAACATCTTCATACCCCAACAGTGTCCCCCTTGTTGCTGATGATAGCAAAACCTTTGTGAATCCCAAATGAGTCAATCTGCAAAACTAGACAAGAGCAAAAAGACTTTTGGGGAACCAACCCTTTCCAAGTTCCCCTTTAATCGAAGCAGATAGATAGAGTGAATCTTTCATTCAGAGTTCCCTCTGAATCGATGAGCTCAATTTGGCAGAACGCAACCTACTAAGTGAGATCCGGAAAAGGAAATATATGGCTAAGTGAAGAAAATTTGCAACCAACATGTAGAGTAAAAACGAAACAGAATATCCGAACTTCACCTAAAACCTAGTCGCAACAGACTCAAAGTCAATCCATAACATAACTAGAGTGACCCGTTCGTAGAGAGACGGGATTCACTAGTTCCCCATTTTTGTTGTCATTAGTAGGAGAAGGTTGCAGAAGAGTGTAAGTCAATTCATACATTAAAAAACAATTGGACAATGTCTATAACACAAACATACTCATGGACGGCAAGGGGCAAGAAGTATTGTCATATTCCACAATATCTTTCAATGCCACATACTCATAACTTGTAATGATCCCTGTTGCATTGCATTGCAGTTTTGAAGATCTTATAACTCTATATTTGTAATTCATAAATATTTAACATGTTAAGCACACATGGACTGTCTCCATCCCCCAGACTTTTCTCTTCACCCATGTAGCAGCTTTGGGCCAACTTTCCCAGGTTTCGCACCCTTCAGAAGTTAGGTGATGAAGTGCCCTTAAAGGCTTAATAACCGAGTGGATGAGGTCCGTTTTGGTTCAGGAGAAACAAGTTAGCGGAGTACCTCACCTTTGTCCTCTCTTTTTTTTTCTAATGAAAACCGCTAAGGGACATAAAGAATAGACACAGTATATCGATACGAGAACATGAATTGACTCAAACATTATGCAAAAACACCTACTAATTATTACAGCCAGTGGAGAAGGGAGACTACCATCTTACGCTGATTGAGTCATTTCGATTGCTGAACAAAGTGCCTTGAATCTGGCGGTAGGAAGAGGCTTGGTAAAGATATCTGCTAGCTGATCCTCTGTTAGAACAACGTCAAGTTGAATTAGCTTTTCCTCAACACAGTCCTTCAAGAAATGGAAATGTATTTCAATGTGTTTGGTTCTTGGATGTAGGACTGGGTTTACAGAGATTTTAATTGTGCTCTTGTTATCACAGAAAATAGCAATTTGATCTCAACAAAATTTTGCTTTAGAGGACAAAGAGACTAAGCAGAGACCAAGGAATGAAGCACTCTTCGATCCTGGAGGGAACTCGCCCAAACATAATCACTAAAACTAGATAAAATAAAAGTATGGGAACGAGGGTACCAAAGATGGAGCTGAATGGTTTCTTTTTAGTATCAAAAGATGCGCTTCACCGCCTTGAGATGAGATTGTTTTGGTGCTACTTGATAGCGAGCACATAGACAACTGTGTCGTTAGGGTTGATGGCATTTAGACACATTTTGTACAAATTTCCTTCCCTACGTTCTGTGGATTTTAGAGACCTTGTACGTTCATCTAAAGACTTTGCAATCGACAGATGAGAAAAGTACTAATTTGAATATATCACAAATTTGAAAATTCTTAACAAACTTGTTGAAATCCAGTGACAGATGGACTCCATCTACCTCAAATTTGAAGGGGTTACCTACGGATCCAACTCCCACGAATTCTCCTTGGTTGTTGTTACCCAAAGTAACCTTACCTCCTTTGTTGGTTGAAAGCGAGCTGAATTTGTCGGGATCTCCAGTCATGTGTTTGGAGCACCCATTGTCCAAGTACAAATAGTCTTTCTCCATGCTCGCTTCCACGTACAAAAAAATCACTTGGTAGTTTTGGGAACATAAATGTACTTGAGTTCCCTTTTTGAACTACATTTTTTCAGCTTTTCTCGTGCTCAAGGATAAGATTGAGTCGCTTGATATTAAATGACATATCCTTGTGAATCTTTTCACAGGCACTATCCCAATGTCCAAGACATCCACAATAACCATAGATCTTGGTGGGAGGAAGGTTAACATATTTTTGTTGTCCTTTCCACCAAGAATCAAAATGTTCTTTTTGTTGTAGGCGCTTGGGTGAAATACCCCTAATCTTTAAATAATTAAAAATGATAAATAAGTATTTATTTATGGGACTACTAAACCCTAATAAAAGTATATGGACACTTGGGCGTTAAAACACACCAAAACTCCTTAAGGTTAGAAACGAGCGTTAAAGCCCGACCTTAGGTTAAACAAATTATATAAGCTATTAACATCATATGAAGTTAACCAAGGATCATTATATGACCTTTGAAACACAAGTCCTCAGTTAAAACTGAGTAAAAATACGAAATGCCCGGGAATTCCCTTAAAGGCCCCTTAAGGCCCGAAAGTCCCGGAAATACCTTATTAAATAAAGTAAAGCATTACACCTCATTCTAAATGCATAATAGTAACTTAATGAACATTTAAGATGAAGTTCTCAAGATAAATTCTCAGTTAAAGACAAAATACTCGGGAGAATTTCTTAACGCTCCTTTTTGCCCGGCTAGCCCGGGAATGGTGTTCTGAGTTGATATAACCCCATATAACTCAATGTAACACCTTAACATATTATTATTGACTATAAAAAATGTCAATAAACACTTGGAACACATAGCGACTACCTATTTTCCAGAAAATCCTTAAAGCACAAAAACGCACCTTCGGGTGTCACGAAAATGCGTTTTACGCAATTGCCTTGAAGTTTTTGAGGAGCCACGAGTTGATAAACTTAAAAGTGGATAAAATGACCATCTAAATCAATTGATGGAAGTACTAAATTCATAGTACAAATGGGGGCGATTTTTGGGACAAAAAGGTACCTAAAATCAGCATTTTTACCTTAAAACTTTCATCTTTTACCATAATAAAATGTACCAATTAAATGCTGGAACCTATTACACATATTAGTATGGTCTTGGTAAAATATAGTGTAACAAAAATCAAATGAAAAATCAGTCCCATTTGACCACCAATGTGGGCGAGATTTAAGGCCTATTTTGGCTAGTTTTGCTTCAAAAATATGTCATATTATATGATAACTCATCCCTACCTATATCATTTGTTAATGTATCTATATTGCTGTCATTTGGATCCCTCACCCATCGGATTACCTGCAGAAGAATAGCACAAAACATTAGAGATTAGCTTAGACAAAGAAAATGAAATAAGATGCAAAATCTAGTCATACCTTGACTAGGTAATTAAACAAGTAGAATTATTTGATCAAAGGGCATGTTGGTGCCGTTAATGGGCAGAGCATTAAGGAGTTGAGTGCTGTATGATTGCTAATTAATTAACCTTGGTAGACAAGAACCTAACTTACATAATTAACTAGTTACCATTAACAAACCTAAAGTAGTCTCCTAGGATGGCATGGAGCCGTAAGTCTACCTCCATATTGGTCGTTCCCTGCATGAATAAAAACAAGGTGAGTGTCATTAATAAACTTAATAAGACTTAAACTAATTAGCATGATTGACTAGCTTTGCAATTAACAAACTAAATGGCTCCTAGAACTCCCACTCAGCCGTAAGACTACTTGAGATAGGAGCTGTCTATGTGCTCCATTGCAGCCGATCACCTGCATGGAAAGACAAGAATAGATACAATAATTAAGCTCATTTAATGTTAGATAATTGTCTTGATTAGTTACCTATAACTTAGGCTTAGTAATCATTCATCTAATGCCCTCTCCATTACCGTAAATAAGGGGTTTTAAGAGACAATTGTAATCAGATTTTTCAAGTCAAATTAAACAAATCAAAGACATAAAATAATCACATATGACATACCAATAATTCCCATTGTTATTCAGCCTTGTTTTTGCCTCAATACATACGTGAATGTCCATTCATTTCCTTACCACATAACCGAATGGTAAGTTCTCCATCTCTAGCTCTCTCTTTTCTTCTTTCTTCCTAAGTTAATTCCTAAGTGCTAATAAACTCCATTAATGGTGTACTAGTTCTTAACACCATTTTAATGTAATTTCCTAGTTAATTCTATCAAGTCTTGAAGCAAGGAATCTCCTAGCAACCTTGCAAAAATCGCCAAGCTTAGGTGTTCTAAGGAGGCTTCTTGATTCAACAACAATACAAGGAACAACAAGATCAAGTTAAGGTATATTTTCATGTTGAAAATCTTAAGAAAATTCCTTAAGTAATTTTCGAACATTAAGAACTTCTGAACCTATATTCTCTTCACTATTTCATGAAGGAAACTTGGATCTACAATCATCCCAAGGTGTATAAAAAATACCTTGTTAAATTCCTAAGGTAAACTCTTGTAAAATTACTTCAAATAATATTTATAAATCCTTGTTAGAAGTCTAACAAATGGATCTCCTAAATATGTATAAGGAGCCGAAAATTCTTCATCAAGATAACATTTGGAGAGCTTGGAATTCAAGGGAAAATCAAGTACAAGAATTGTCTTGATTTAAAGGGTAAGTTTATGTAAATAAGGTTTATTGAGTTTGAGTTTAATTTAAGCTTCAAACTTTGGTATAAAAATCATGTTTAGGCCATGTTAATATTAAGGCCGAAAATATTTAGTTAAAGTATCAAGAAAAATAATTTATAACATATAAGGTAAGGTTATTACCTTAAGGTATTTATTTGGGTCACAAAAAAATTAATTATGTTACATATATATTAAAACCGAGTGGTCTAGGGATTTAATGTTCTATTTTTAGTTTATAATCATTCTAAGTCATTAGCATAATTTTTAGAAGTGTTATATGGCTTATATACTATATATACATATTATAAAGTTTAAATCAAGTTTTAAAACCATATGGTAAAATTTAATTAAAGCCAAGAGCAATATATGAGATTTGGTGAATTTTGAAATATATATAAGTTAACTTATATTATAAATTTTGGGAATATTAAAAATAGCTACAAGTATTTAAATGGCTATTTAATAAGTTATGTGGCTAAAATGTAAATTTTGAAAAGTTTAGGGTGTTTAATTTAATTGCCGAGAATTAAAGGGTTCATTTGGTATATTTATGGTATAATATAAGGTAGGGATTAATATTATGAATTTTGGTAAATTTAAATAAGTGTTTAAGTGTTTTATTGACATTTTATAAAGTTTTGGGGCTATTTTGAAATTATTGGAAAGTTTGGAGTTTTACCGAGAATATATATGATTTTATGGGTATATTAAAGTATTAACTATGAAATTAAGTCTTGGTCAAAGTGTTGACCAAAAACTTTGGGTTAAAATGATTTATGACATAAAATATTAAGTTTATAAAAGTTTTGGGGTGAATATGTAAATTATAGGAGTTTAATGGAAAACCGAAAATTAAATGGGGCGGAAATGTAAATTATAAAAATATAAGTGTCCTTTCGGTAATTAAGGAATGGAAAAGAATTCCCTTTGATCTTCCTGGTTGTTTGTTTGAGTTGGGGAAATGAAATAAATAATCGGTCAACGGCCACCGGTCAATGGTCAACGACTGCCGGCTGCCGGTCAACGGTCACTAATTAGCGGTCAACATTCACCGGTCACCGGTCAATGGTCAATAGTCATTGGTCAATGCTCATATGTCACTGGTCAACATGTACTGGGGAAAGGGAATCCCATTCCCTGGTAGGGGGGGAAATCAAGATAGAGGGTTTTGGGGTAATCCCATTCCCTTTCCCTTTCCTGAAAATAGGAAAAACTAGCAAAACAAACAGCAGGAAAGTTTCCTGATTACCCTAAAACAAACGCCCCCTAAAACTATTGTTTATGAATTAATATGTGACTTATATAAAATTTTAGGGTTAAATTGTGAATAAAGGAAAGATATTTACTAAAATCGAAACTATAAGTGGTTATATAATAATTGGTGAAAATTAGTGGGCACAAAATATAATTTCCGAAAATTGATATGGTTAATTAGTAAATTATAGAAGTTATATGGTTATTTGATAATTTATAAAAGTTGTTGGGTACAAGATATAAATACCGAATTATTATGGTGGTTTTGTAATTTAATAAAGAAAGGGATTAAGATTAAGTAATATAATGTATTATGGTAATATGGGATATAATATAAAGTTTATAAAATAATCATTATGAGAATATGGTTAAAGAAATACAAATATACTAAAAGGTAGAATTCATTATCACATGTGAACTCCACATAAAATCATGAACTGTTAGGTTATTTAGAACCACTGTTAAAATAACGGGGGAAAGTAAATAACATACAAAGTTAGTATACAACGAGAATAAACTCTACAGAGACAGTACTGTAATTTTTAGTGGACAATCATATTAATATTACCCGTTATTGTATGTATAAATAACAGCGTACGGGAAAGATTTACTAGAGCGTGAACTGTCGAGTTAGCTGTTATCACGGTGAACGGTATGTTAATTGTGTGGTCTGAATGTCCTAAGGATTATCCTAAGGTCCAGACATTATATGTTTAATTATCAAGAGCGATATCTGTGATTTTATGTATATGATGTGGTGTACTGTATTGTTTAAACTGTTGCGTTGTATTTTATACGCGAACGTCTTATGACTGGAAATTTATACATCTAAACTGGAAAAGACTAACTGACCTTTAGGTGCTATTGAGCCTAACTGATGGTCAACTGTCATAGTCTTAATTCAAGTATTGATTATTGTACTACTGACAAAAGATCTAATGTATAAAGAGAGGAATCCAGACTGTTTCGACTTTCTGGTTACGCATAGTGATCACTACGAGAGACTTCAATGGGGAGTCACTCAAAGGAATCCATCAGCCACATTCGGGGATGGCGGAGGGCACTGCCGTTGGTGCACAGGTTCGACCGGATCGGTCAAATATTATCCAGGGCCATAAGGTCAGGTGGTAACAGTTCTTTTGGAACCCAGGAGACACACTGTCCATTACCAAAGATTATTGAGGGTTGTCTTGACAGGACGTCTGAGGTGAAATTAATTGAAAAAGTTAAGTGGTTGGCTAAACAGGATAAGGGTCATGTGACCTACTAACAAGAACATTTGTTTTAAAAATGTTTACCTTGTTTGGTGATTGGTTGATTATTGGTTGTTGTGTATTATTATGCACTAATGTTTGCAGGCGAATTGTTATGTGGTTGTTCAATGTCTACAGTATTACTGTTATTCTTGTAAACCGGATTATCTTGTAATGAATCTAATATCAAGATGGCTAAACGACTTAAGGAATCTAGATGACTCAGGACTACATTTAGCATACCAGCATTTCGATTGCTGAGCCCTTCAATGGGCCAAACATTTCAGGTCACTGAAGAAGACACAAGCCGAAGTGCGGGGAAACAGGGTAGCTGCCGTGTTTAATAAACACTTGTAGTTTTATTTTGTATTATAATTTGGAGATTGTTGTATTTCATTTAGTTGCTCATTTAGTTGGATTTGGTCTGTAATAACTAGAGTGCTCAGTATCTGTTCATCACAGCGTTGAGTAGTTGATGGATAGAGTAAGGATGCCTTGTTGCTCACAAGGGTGAGTAATGACGTGTAACACCAAGGTTAGATAGATTTATTTTCCGCTGCGACGTTATTTACTTATGCTACGACTTGCGACGCTATTACAGGTTTAGGATTAGGGGTGTTACATTGGGTTTATTGTTGGATTTGGAAATGTTTTTCGGAATATCGAATTTGCCTTTATGCCACTTGGGCTTGGATTGAGCGGATCCAACTCCAGACCGTAAAATGATTATCTCTTGAGAAAGTTTATCAACTTCCTTTCGAAGATTATCTCGATCTTGACTAACTTCCTGGATCTTGGAGTTGGCCCACTCAGGCAATTATAATGAAGTGACCTATTTGATGAAATTGACTGGTTTGAGAGAGAGAGAGAGAGAGCACGCTCTTTCAATTTTTGAGTGATTTGCTCAACAAAACATTTTAGAGAAATAACTTGAGATTCTGAACTATTTAACTCATTCTGCAAAGAACAACACTTGTCAGCGAAAATAGTAAGATCTTTCCTAAGAGAGTCAATCTGAGTCAAGGACTCTTCCTGTTTCCTTTGATTTGATTCAGAGAGACTTGTGGCTTCGTTGAGCTCCTTTTGAAGGAAGTCAACACAACGCCGAGAGTCTTGCGAATCCAATCTAAGTGAACAACAAATGGTCTTGTGCTCCTCAGTTTCATTTCTTTGAGCATACATTGTAATTCTTGATTCTTCGAGTTCTTTAGTCAACTCAGAAATTTTTCTATTGAGACTCGATTTAAGAGAGTTAGTTTCAGAAACCATTTTAGCAATCAAAGTCATAAAACCCATAGGGGGTATACGGTAAAGGTCTATCTCTAAATGAGATCTCATTACCTTGTTGCCGGGAATCATGGAATAAGTTTGGTCATGTGTCATGTCTTCTTGATTGGAATGTCGGTTAAACAAGGCTCTGATACCACGTGTAGGATCAGACAGCTGACTCAAACCAACTCAAGGTGGTAGTCTGTAAGATGGTTTGACTCAATCAAACTAAGAGTGCAGAAGCTATTATTTTAATGCGAAATGCGGAAGGCCTCAAATGACCTGACTAAAAATGTGTTAAAAGAAAGACTCAGTCGAACTCAAGTAGATACACACAATAAACTATTTTATTTCTAGCCAGGAACAAAAACAATTTACAATACCCACTTAGTAGTGGAGTTCTACTTCATGTTTCTCACTCGCACACCCTATACAAACTCTAATCAGCTCGGTGATAAGTGTAGTGAAACTATACCTACCTAGAATGAGTCTATCTATGCGAACTAACTTACTTTAGTACTTTTCTCTCACTAGCAAACAAATATAACTCTCTTACAGATCTTTTTTCAAAAAAATCTCTCGGAAAGCAGAAGTGACAAATGACAATTACAATCCTATTTATACACAACTAGACTTGACCGTGCACAGAATTAGTTCCTAAATTTTCAGAAAACTAACTTAGTTGAGCGCAAACTTAGGAGAGACACGCCCAGTCTTCAGGCGACTTCCACATTGAAAGAATTCGGACACGCGTCAGACCTTGGGGCGTTGGGAGTTGACACAGTCACTCCTTAAATTTCACAACGGATTAAGGAAGTCTTTCATGCTTTCAGGTTGAATAGACTCGGTTGTGTTTTACAGCGCGATTGACTTCGTTGTAATGGTTGACTATCTCAGCAACATCTTCATACTCCAACAAAGTATGTGTGTTGTAACAAAAGCAGCGAAAGGAGCAGCTACCATCACTCTAGCAGCCTCATGCCTCACGTTAAAGTGAGAGAGAATCCGAGTAATGCAACAGCTGATGAGTAGTCAAGCTTCTCTGTTACACCAACATCTCTGCAACTGGAACAATAGTGATATGAGTCAACTGGAGGCGAAGTTCACTTCATGAGACAAATAGAGAAATAAGAAAGAAAGCACAGCCGACATTGCTATTCTGAACCAACACAAATGAACTCAAATCTGTCAAAGATTGTGACAAGTGATGAAACAAGTGCAAATGGATCAATCAGACTGAATTAAAATCCATGACATCAAACTTGGCTATTGAAGTATCCAATTGCTAGCTTAAGTTCCTTCATATTGGATTCAAGTAATGATTAACGATGCTTTAAGAAGAATAGGTTAGCAAATTAGAAACACAAAAACTTACCTACTATGAAAAACAGCACTCCATAGCCATGAATTCATCGAGATGAGTGCATAGATGTGCCACAATGAGGCGTATTCATACAGCGGCTTCTTATTTGGGTTCACAGGTAACTTATTAAGGAGAAGACTGAGAAAGGATAGCCATCATTGAAAATGCACTGCAAGGTTGAGAACAGAGAAAGCAACGGAAACTGGTTCCTGAAAAAAAGAACATATTCAGGCAGGCAAAGATGATATATTAAGATTCTAAACCAACAAACATATTATTCAAAACCAGCAAACCTGAATTCCTAAAACACGCTTAAATAGCCATTTCCCATGGTTACTTGACGGGACCATATCCATGTGCTTCTCTTTCCTTTTCTCTGTTGTCCATAAAATAATACTTGCAACCGCTTCGGCAGCTGTACTGCTTCAACTGCCGAGAAAGTGCTTCTCCAGTATACCAGTGGGCCACTACAGAAGCATTATCTGGAGAAGATTCACATTCTGAAAAGCAGGTTTCCCCTACACATCCAGTCTGTTTACATTGCTTGATGCAAGACCTAAAGTCCAGAACAGCAGTATTTTTACATGACGCGGGTAGATCTTGGTATATGCATATGGAAGATTGATGAACACAAGAAAAGTTACTGAAACTATGAAACTATAGATACAAATATGCATGATATTGTATCTATAAACAATCAGCAAATAAAAAAAAGGCGTTAGAAATCATCCCAGAATGACACAGCAACTCAGAAAGACATATTTGATAGAGAAACCTTAAGACCAACATCTTAGTATCACGCAGCACATTGTATATCCTGGGACATCAAAAAGCATGACAACGTTTCACAAATCAGGTAGTGTATAGCAATGAACTCTGGAAATGAGTAGCAGATGGGTAGGAGGATTTTAGAAACAGCCTCCCTTTGCAGAATTGCTACTTAAGTGTTCTGGCTGCAAATCGACTTTGATGGCATTTGGCGGGGTTGTGGACTTGTACTGTCAGTAGACACCAGTCGTTTAGTGACAAGAACACACACAGTTGGAGGTGAAGGTTCCTAATCACTGATCCTATGATTATGACACCAGCGCTTAAGTTTAATTGTAGGCCCATATATAAGATTTGTTTGGTTTGAGGAAAAACTAGAAGAAAGGAAAACAGGAACCCATAAAATGTCCCTCCAGAAAAAACGCTTCGAGAAAAAAATTAGTCAACCTAACACATTAGATCCCAAATCCCCTCCCCCCCAGAGGAGAAAAAGAGTAATTTTTAACGCTTTATTACTACAGATAAGTAGAGTTTAAATTTGAAACTCCAAAATAGAAACCATCATAAGACCATGACAATAGGCATGCATATAGCCATCACAATAGTTCTGAACCCAACCAAAAAGTTAATTCGTGGACTTTCACTTGACTAAATGAGGGGGCATTATATGGGAACCAACGCAGGCGAAATACAGGCCTTCAATGATCTCTCTCGACTCAGCTCAAAATCGTTTGAATTAAAGGCAATGAGAGACAAGAAGTCTTAATCGCGGAAGCACATTGTTTCTCATCTTCAAAACCCAATCATACCCCAATTTTCAAACGCCGACATATTCTACAAAATCTAACAGTATTCTATTTGGTTTCATTCTATAGCTCATTACACGCAGCAGGTCAAATTGGAAGCTGAATTTGAGAGCAAAACTGTACCAGAGCAGCAGAAATAATAACTGAAAATGTAAATAACTTGGGGCACATATGCATGACAAATGTCCCATACAATTAGTAACACTTACTTTCATAAGCTAATACTGATGCTGTTCCTTTTCAAGACACGTTTCACTAGTGTCCCGTTTTCTAACAAATGCTTCTCTGAGATATCAAAAGAAAAGTAAAATGCTTAGGAAGATGATTGATGCACCATCAGTATTTTAAGCAAATGCTATTTCAAACTATTCAGAAACAACAAAAAGTGAAAAGAACGCAGGCTGAGAACACTATATTTATGGTGACCAGGAAATAAACATCAATCTTCATTTTTAGAAAGCACTCGCTATGTGTTTATGTCACAGATAAAAAGTACACAATTATGATTGAGAAACAGGATTGCGAAATACCAATCTAGCATAGGCCGCTCTGATTACACAAACCTCATATTCTGAATCATGTTGGAACAACCTTGCAATTTCTTGAAAGGTTAATTGGAGTTTGAGCACCATCTCCGGAGGAATTCCACACACTGTTTAAGCCATATGCCCTGTTCATTATAAAACTCAATTCTTAATATGTACCACAGCTAGCCATACCAATTGAGGAAAGAAAATTGATTAGCAAATCCGGAGAAGAAATGAATAGATCACCTATATGTAGTATATCTACAGTAACTATGAAAAGGTAAAACACGTAAAACATACCTCAATCAATATTCTTCATGCCATGGTCTCAAGAGCAATTACTCCATTACGACAATGGTTTGATCCATAAGAGTTTTACTACTAAGAGATCCAGAGTCTTTCATTTGTTTAGCTAATACTTCCAATAGGAAGTAAGTGTTAGTCAAAATTTCAGTTGAAGCGTCTTTCACGGCAAATGATTGGAATGTACCTCCAATATCCACTGAAGCATACTCAGGATCTTTCCTTTCATCATGATCCCCCACAAAAGTCTTCACAGGTGCAAATTTGCCCCCATCAGATCCATACATATTACCGTTGTCATGTAAAATCCTGACTTTTCAGGCCTCATTTCCAACAATTTTGTGGCTGCCCACTTCTCCAATTCTATGTTTTTGGAGGCCTGACAAGCTCCCAGAAATGTAGCCAATATTTCCAAGGTTGGCTGGTAAGGCATCGTTGTTATGATTGCTTGTGCTTTTCTTAGCAAGCCGGCTCTTCCAAAAAGGTCAACCATACATGCAAAATGCTCAAGAGTGGGATCTATGTGATATTCACTTGTCATTTTTTTAAAAAGTATCTGTCCTTCATGGATAAGACCAGAGTGACTACATGCCTTCAAAACGGCAACCATTGAGATCTCATCTGGTTTGATATTAGATTTAATCATCTCGTCAAAGAACTTCAAAGCAATCTCTCCTTGTCCATGTGATCCATATCCAGATATAAGAGAGGTGTAAGTAATTTTATCTCTCTTGATTAATGCGTCAAAAATTCTCTTTGCCTGCATAATCTCACCTGATTTTGCATACATACCAACCAAAGTATTAGATGTTAGCAAGCAGTCCTTCAGTTCTTTGTGCTTAGTAATATAGCAGTGGAACTCTTTACCATATTGGAGATTGGCCATTTGGGCAACTAAAGGAAGAATACTTGCAATCGTCACAAAATTGGGTTTGATCCCAGAAAGCAACATTTCCCGAAACAAGAAGAAGGCTTCATTTGGTCTATCCATGTGTGAATAACCAGAAATCATAGAGTTCCAAGTGACAATACTTTTATTCTGCACCCGCTGAAAAACTATGATAGCATGTTTCAGATCTTCACATCTTGAATACATAGTGATTAAAGCATTTTGAACATTTTGATACTCATTGAAACCACCACGAAAGGAAGCGGCGTGTATTTCATTGCCTATCCTTCCAGCTTGCAACTGAGTACAAGCATTTAAACAGATAATCATGCTAATAGGATCCAAACGAAGACCAAAAGCTCTCATCCGAGAAAGAAACTCAAGGGTTCCTTCAGAGTTGCCTCTCTTCAAAAGACCTCCAGCCATCGTATTCCATGTAATAACACTAGCATCACTAAACTCTTTTAGCATTTTTTCAAACAGCACAAATGCTTCATCCAACATACCCATCGAGGCGCAGACTGATACGATGGAGTTCCAAGAAACTGCATCTCTTTCAGGCAATTCGTCAAACAGCCTACGTGCCACCTCTATTTCCCCACATTTCGCATACATCGAAATCAGAGCATTCTGTGCAAAGAGATTCCACTGACGGGTGCAGGCATCAACGGACCTATGAACCTCCATACCAAGTTCCAGATTGAGATCCTCACCACACGCCTTGATAACGGTAGGGTAAGTGAACTTATCAGGCTTAACTCCGAGGCTCAACATACTTTGGTACAAGGATAAAGCATCCTTACAGAGCCCATTCCTAACATAAGCTGATATCAACACATTCCAGGGCAAAGGGTTGGAGGTACGTGAAGATTCCAGTATCACGTCTGCTTCGAAGAGGAGATTGAACTCTGAATAAAAGGTAACGAGCCTAGGTAGTAGATGAGGGTGCCGATGGACTCCTAAGCTAATGACATAAGCATGGAGCTGAAGGCCTTGTGGAAGAAAACGATAGTCGGTGGCACATGCTTCAAGGAGAGACGAAACAGGCAGCACGATGAGATGGCAACGCTGTGAGCAAGAGAATGGAGAAGACGAAAATGCAAGGTGCTGGACAAGGGAGAAGACCCTGAAAGCTTCGAATAGAAGGCCTTTGCAAGCACAGTTTCTTACAGAGTTGAGAAGAGAGTCGAGCACGGATACATCCCTATCTTTCGAACTATCAGATGCCGGTTCAGACTCATAAGAATTCGAACAACGAGTATTTCTTAGTTCCTCGAGATGATTTGCACTTTGTTTCCAATTTTTAGGAATGCATTTTCGGATGTTGGACACCAGCACACCTTCAATAGGAACCCGAGGGCGAAGACACGAAGGCATCCAAGAGAAATGCCACACAGTATGATGAACCAATCCCAATGCTATGATTGAGCATTGAGATAGCAACAGAACCCACAATGAAGAATAGCTTTAAGTTAAAATGTCGGATGGTAGAGAGTATATATACGCACAATGAAGAGTACCAACAACGAGGAAATTTCAAACTGAAACAATATGCCAAGGGAAGAAAAGGAAGATAGGAGTTGTTGACTCCAAAACAAGCAGAATCTTTGATTGGAATTTTGTGGTTCCATGACAGCCGTTTTCTTTGTTCAACCATGCACTTGTTCACTTTCACAGCAACAGATTCCTGCCGGTGGCCAAACTGAAGCTGTAGCGAGGGCGACGGGGGTGCTGTGCGGTAGCGGGTCCGCCTCCAATTGGAAAACAGTAGGCACAAGCGGAAGGCCCTACTCGGGAATTTGGGTTGTAGTAGCGCTGGTGGAGGAAACCTGCTTCCCCGTCAAGTGTTCGATAAAAGACGGCCATTTTATTTCCTGATGCTTTGGTCTCTAGGCTATACGAATAAATTTCCCTGGTTATCTTAAGTTTTGGGTAAATTGTACGAGTTTCATTTTTTTACGAGATATCCCGTGGTTTTTCATTACAATATTTTCCTAAGGTCTCATTTTTATTATGAGATGTCCCTTCATTCAGATTATGATATATTTTATATTTTTCATATCTCTACTTTAGCATCAGACCATATGCTCTGCGATAACTTTAGAGGTTTATGGTCAAACTTTTTTAAATTTAAAATATGAACATAATGCAAATGATCAATTAAAATTTGAATTCAATTTAACAAACATAAATAAAATTTTAAAAATAAATTAAAATAATTAGAATCATAAAAGTTTGAAATAAATAGAAATGACTAAACAAAAAAAAGTTAATTTATTAAAATGCATATATTATTGCATAATATAAAACCTATTATAGCAGTGACTTAAAATCTCGAAAATTTTAAATCAATTACATTAAATATAATAAATTATTAAATAATTTTATGAATTATAGTAAAAATTTATTAGTAAATATATTATTTGATATCAATAATCACAAGAGAAATGATTATATTTTATAGTTTATTTTTTCTAAATTAAAATTAATAACTTTTTCTATGTACTATATGAAATTGTTACTTTTAATATTCTTTATATTATTGTTATAATTTTTTTACAATTTTAATTCATTTCTATGTAAATCTTAACAATTTATGTTTATTTTTCAAAATAATGTAATTTTTATTTTTAGTCATTTCCATTTATTTAATTTTTGTTTTTTGTTTATTAATTATGTTCATTTTTAATATTGATTTTACTGAATTTATATGAATTTTCATTTTTTTGTGCATTTTATTTAAATTTTAAATCCAAACAAAATTTTTAACGATATATCCAGGGTAAATTGAGATATAAAAAATATAATATATCATAATCTGAATGAAGGGTATGTTGTAATCAAATTGAAATCTTAGGGGTATATCATAATGAATAAAACCTCAGAGATACATGGGTATCTCGTAATGAAAATGAAAACTGAGGCTCTGTTCGGCATGACTATTTTGCGGTTGTTTTGTAGCTGTTTTGGTCTAGTTGTTTTGGCTGGCTATTTTGTGGTGTTTTGCTGGTTGTTTTGTGGCTGTTTTGAAAACTAGTGTTCGGCATGCGGCGGTTTCGTCTGACTGTTTTGAATAAATTATTTATGTTAGTTATGTGAAGTGCGTTTACCGTTTTCGGTGTCACAATTAAAAATTTTATATTACATTTTAAAACAATGTTTTGTTAATAAAGTTAAAATATATGTAAATATTCAATTATAGCCTTTAATTATTATTATTCTTTATTAATATTTTAGTGACAATTAATTTATAATATGTATACATATTAATTTATAAATAAATTTTTTACATATATTTGAAAAAATAAAGAAATAAACCATTTTATTTAGAGCAAATATATTAGATGTTATATATAAAAAATTTTATGGATTATACATTAGTATTTAATACAACATTTCAAATGCATTAATACTTACAATTATTCTAATTTTTAATGGAATAAATAATATCATTGAAATGAAAAAACAATTCTTAATAATAAAATAATTGACCATAAGCGATATATATATAGCTATCACTTACTATTTTATTATTATCTATTGTGTAATTGTTGATAAAATATTTATTTTAAACATATATTTGTAGTTAAAACAATATAATAAGTTTGATATACTGACAAACCATAATAGTTTGTACAAATAGTTTTGTAATTAATCATTACTTAACAAGTTGAATACTTATAATTGATATTTCTGAAATATACTATAAATATTTTATACTCTAATAATTTTAATATAATTGAAAGTTTACATCGTAATTTTTATTAGTTTGTTGTTTTCCTTGTGGAATATTTTATTAAATTTGATAGATAGTAATAGTTTTAAGAGACTATTTATCCGTATCTGAATATAATAATTAATTAGAGAACTTTATTATTGTTTACATCATGCAAAAAAATAAACAATTTAGTTGTTAAAAAATATGACCTATATATTACTATATGTAGATATAATTAAATATTCAGATTTTATACCTTATTTTAGCAATATAGGCAAAGGTAAAACTGATTATTATGTCATTGTTAGTAATCATGTACCCCTTCTATCCATAATGCAAATATTTTTTTTTTGTTTTTTATTACAGATTCTATAAATTAATAAAATATTAGAATTACTCAAAATAATTTTTAGTATAAGTTTTTAGAAAAACACTACTAGTTTAAAACTACTGTTCTATATTATTTTCCTTAATTTATAATTTAGTATACCAATATTTATAAAAAAACTAAAAATAAAAAGGAAAATAAACTTTTTTATATATTAATCTATATATTTCAATTTTAATTTAATTTTGTGTCAAATTTAATATACAATATCATTTTTAAAATATAATTATAAATATTGATAATTTTAATTAATTTATTAAAAATTAATTTTTAAATATTAATTGATATTATTAAAATATTCTCACCCCTTAATTACATTTTTTTGGCTCCGCCCCTGTTTATGGTATTCATTCTCTTTGCAACATAAACTGTTTGTTGTTTTGTGCTGGTATATTTGTGACTGTTTTGAAAATTATTGTTTGGTAGTGACGGTTTGATATTTTTTTAAAAGTGCCACATTTATACCACAAACATACTAAAACCAAACGGAGCGTGAGAGATATTTTGTAAAATTCACTCACGTCAAATCTCCCTAAAAAGGGGTTGATTAAACCTCTACAGATCCGACGGCTGAAACAAAAAGAAAAGTTGTTTCAAATTTATAATAATACCAAACACCTGTGAGTTGACTCAGTTGCTTCCTCGCTTTGAAAAGGAGCAGAGAGGTTGGTGTGCGCGGGTTTTATCCTCGCGAAGAAATGCCACTTGTCCTTCTTAACTACCACTGCCCGAAGCATACCTCCCTACCGCCCCTACAATCAAGCTCTTTCCATGGCTACCACGGAGCGGAAAGAGGAGGCTACAGAGTGACCGCGCGAGTCTCAAGGACCGCGGTCTCTTCATCATCGTCGTGGGGAAACCAAACTCAACCACGCCCGGTTTCAGTCTCAAATAATCATGACATTGATGCTGAAATTGAAACACCGCCGTCTGGTAGCTCGGCGCCACTCCCTCCTCCGTCTCCATCTTCCGCTTTGGATGTGGTGAGGAAATTCTATGCGGGAGTCAACAGGCACGATCTTTCCTCCGTTGAAGGACTCATCGGGGAGAACTGCGTTTACGAGGATCTTGTTTTCCCCGACCCTTTCGTTGGGCGCAAAGTACGTACGCGAATGATCGGTATTTAAGCTCGGAAAATTTTGATTGCATTGGGTTTAGCTGGAATTCGTGGAATTGAATCTGGACTATCATGTTTCGCTTCTTAGTCGTCCAGTTGCTCTTCCCCCTACTCTGAAAATGATCATGTTTTTGTTTGCAGGATATCATTGCATTCTTCAGAAAGTTTACTAGCGCTATAAGCACTGATCTACAGTTTGTAATTGATGACATATCTGAAGAGGATACTTCAGCCGTGGGCGTTACTTGGCATTTAGGTCAGTTCTTCAACCTTATAATGTCTTTGCCTCTTCTTCCGGTCCCGGATTGTTTTTCTTCATTGTTTGCTCAAATAATAACTCATTGTACAATTCTACGTTATAAGTTGAAATTTGATTACAGAATGGAAGGGAAAACCATTCCCTTTTAGCAAAGGATGCAGTTTTTATCGGTTGGAGGAGGTGAATGGCGCACGGCAAATCATGTACTAATTCCCTATGCAAACTAAGACGTTATTTCTTTTGTTACTGTTATGTTACTTCTAGATGAAATTTGTAACTAGTGCCTGTCATCCCTCAATTTGATTATTGCTTTACATTACGTCCGATTGAGTTGTACTTTTATGATACCTAACTAGAAGATTCCAATTGCAGTTATGCTCGTGACTGTGTAGAACCTGCTATTAAACCTGGGGAATCAACTTTGGTGAGTTTCATACTTATCTCTATATGTAATACACTTCGTTTTCGGTCAAATTTATGTGTAGGTGTCTCGTGGTGGTAGTCACTGTTATGAGCTAAGTGTTGCCTGGGAATTCAACAGGTTATCATAGGTGCCGTGGCTTGGCTTCTCCAGCGGTTCCCCTCGCTCGTGAAATGGTTATAGTTTCTTATGAGATATAGCAGGGGGGAGTGTGTTGTGTTTTGATATCTGACCAGACTGTTTATTCATTTGGGCTGTGTAAATTGTGAATCTTACGTTCGCCATTTCTTCAGAAAACTGTGTACATGGTGGGGTACATTTTCACTGTCTGCCGTTGGCAGATTCAGATTATATGTATATGAACTTATGAACCATATTATGTCATTATTTGTGATATGCTGACAAGAGTCGATTTAGCATTATCAAGGGGTACATTTTCACTGTATGCCGCTGTAAGGAAACTGAAGTAAATTAAACTCAGAAAAACATGGTCAATGCTAGTCCACATTCAGACAATCATACCTAGCCCGTTACATAGAACCAATAAGAACTTAACATACATTCTCCCAGCTGAATCCAATACAATGTCATATAACGATGAAAAAAAGAAGCTTGGCCGTTTGAGTGGCCAACTAATCTTAACAAAAACACCTTTCTCACCAACCTAAAAGAAACTGAAACCGTGGCACCAGGTTCAATATAACATAAGCTCAATCTCCAATACTCACAGCCAATAAGTCTAGTTTAAATCCCCCCCACCCAACAGCAAACAACATCATCCATTCCATGTTTCAGAATATGTTTTTATTTTGCTCATTTTACCTTCCTAACCTTCTTCTTAAGCTCCAATGTTCTATACTTGGCATCATCTCGGATGAAACTCCACCATACATAGGTTAGGGGAATAGTAGTCGCATGCCAAAGAGCATGTGCGTCCACGAACCCAGCATATGGAGGGAAGTCATACAGCTCCAGAAGCATAGCCAACCCACCTCCAAAGACCACCAACCATAGTTTCCAGCGTGAAGGATGGCGAGTGATTCCAGCCCACGTTGCCCATATCAGAAGTTGTGTCACAGCCATCACCACACAAACTTTCATGTTCCATCCTACCATATACCATACAAACATTCATTACAAGATATCCTAGTCCTGCTATGTTGAAAGGAAAAGCTAAATCACAACTTGCATTATTCCTTATTTTCCTCTTGTCTTTTAGGCTTTTTACTCCAATCAAGTAATTCATCAGTGAACACTTTGCTCGTCCTCCTTTCCTAAGGTTTCGCTGACATTTTGATTACTCTTAATGAGAAAGAGAGTAAAGAACGTGATGTTGAAAACTGAATCAAAACACCTGAAGAAATGAATGTGATAAGTTGAGATCTTACCATAGTCTAACTGATAGAAGTTTATATAAAGTATGTGTGTTGTTACAAAAGCAGCAAAAGGAGCAGCTACCATCACTCTAGCAGCCTCATGCCTCACGTTAAAGCTTCTTAGTATAGCCAGAATGAGAGAGAATCCGAGTAATGCAACAGCTGATGAGTAGTCAAGCTTCTCAGTCACATCAACATCTCTGCAATTGGAACAATAGTGATATGAGTCAACAGCAGGCGAAGTTCACTTCATGAGACAAATAGAGAAATAAGAAAGCAAGCACAGCCAACATTGCTCTTCTGAACCAACACAAATGAACTCAAGTCTGTCAGAGATTGTGACAAGTGATGAAACAAGTGCAAATGGATCAAACAGACTGAATTAAAATCTATGACATCAAACTTGGCTATTGAAGTATCCAATTGCTAGCTTAAGTTCCTTATTGGATTCAAGTAATGATTAAGTATGCTTTAACAAGAATAGGTTAGCAAATTAGAAACTAAAAAACTTACCTACTATGAAAAACAGCACTCCAGAGCCAGGAATTCATCGAGAAGAGCGCATAGATGTGCCACAGTGAGGCGTATTCATACAGCGGCTTCTTATTTGGGTTCACAGGTAACTTATTAAGGAGAAGACTGAGAAAGGATAGCCACCCTTGAACATGCACTGCAAGGTTGAGAACAGAGAAAGCAACCGAAACAGGTTCCTGAAAGAAAGAGCATATTCAGGCAGGCAAAGATGATATATTAAGATTCTAAACCAAGAAACCTATTATTCAAAACCAGCAAACCTGAATTCCTAAAACACGCTTAAATGGCCATTTCCCATGGTACTTGACGGGACCATATCCGTGTGCTTCTCTTTCCTTTTCTCTGTTGACCATAATAATATTTGCAATCGCTTCGGCAGCTGTACTGCTTCAACTGCCTAGAAAGTGCTTCTCTAGTATACCAGTGGGCCACTACTGAAGCATTATCTGGAGAAGATTCGCATTCTGAAAAGCAGGTTTCCCCTACACATCCAGTCTGTTTACATTGCTTGATGCAAGACCTAAAGCCCAGAACAGCAGTATTTTTACATGACGCGGGTAGATCTTGGTATATGCAGATGGAAGATTGATGAACACAAGAAAAGTTACTGAAACTATGAAACTATAGATACAAATATGCATGATTGTATCTATAAACAATCAGCAAAAAAAAACAGGCGTTAGAAATCATCCCAGAATGACACAGCAACTCAGAAAGACATATTTGATAGAGAAACCTTAAGACCAACATTTTAGTATCACGCAGCACACTGTATATCCTGGGACATCAAAAAGCATGACAACGTTTCACAAATCAGGTAGTGCATAGCAATGAACTCTGGAAATGAGTAGCAGATGGGTAGGAGGATTTTAAGAAACAGCCTCCCTTTGCAGAATTGCTACTTAAAGTGTTCTGGCTGCAAATCGACTTTGATGGAATTTGGCGGGGTTGTGGACTTGTACTGTCAGTAGACACCAGTCGTTTAGTGACAAGAACACACACAGTTGGAGGTGAAGGTTCCTAATCACTGATCCTATGATTATGACACCAGCGCTTAAGTTTAATTGTAGGCCCATATATAAGATTTGTTTGGTTTGAGGAAAAACTAGAAGAAAGGAAAACAGGAACCCATAAAGTGTACCTCCACAAAAAACGCTTCGAGAAAAAAATTAGTCAACCTAACACATTACATCCCAAATCCCCCCCCTCCAGAGGAGAAAAAGAGTAATTTTTAACGCTTTATTACTCAGATAAGTAGAGTTTAAATTTGAAACTCCAAAATAGAAACCATCATAAGACCATGACAATAGGCATGCATATAGCCATCACAATAGTTCTGAACCCAACCAAAAAGTTAATTCGTGGACTTTCACTTGACTAAATGAGGGGGCATTATATGGGAACCAACGCAGGCGAAATACAGGCCTTCAATGATCTCTCTCGACTCAGCTCAAAATCGTTTGAATTAAAGGCAATGAGAGACAAGAAGTCTTAATCGCGGAAGCACATTGTTTCTCATCTTCAAAACCCAATCATACCCCAATTTCAAACGCCGACATATTCTACAAAATCTAACAGTATTCTATTTGGTTTCGCTCTATAGCTCATTACACGCAGCAGATGAAATTGGAAACTGAATTTGAGAGCCAATCACTAAAGCACAATGCACAAGTTTTTCGTCCAATGCCCAATATCAATACCATGGGACGAGTGATCTGAGATTAATGTCGTGTACAATTGGATCCGGATTCAACTCCTAGATATTCAGTTCTAGAAAACTACAACATGGTAAACAGAAGAAAATGGAAAAGCAAGCAAACTATTATTGAAGCAAAAGAAAAAAAGTAGGAAATATACACGACAGGCCAGTTAAGATATGGTCTGTAGTATCCAGTCAAATACTAGAAACAAACCTGTAAACAGAATCAGCATCTCCGGCGCTCGCATAAGATTCGACAAATAAACACGAGAGTAGCACACAAAACACTACCCAGTAACACCACCGTCGATCCAACATCTATCTGTTGTGAATCTAACAAGAACTAAAAAGAGGAGAGACAATAGGTCATTAAAGCCGGCAAGAATTCCGCCAGGCAACGACCAAGAGGGAGAAAAGGAAGCAGATCAAGCTGAACAAATAGCAAAAGGGAGTGAAAGGGCGAAAGAATTTCCACCTTTGAGCTGAAAACGATGACTCTGGAGAAGGTGAGGCGAAGGCGGAATGAAATCTGGTTCGTTCAATGTACTGGGCTTTAAGAAGACCAATATAATTCGCTTCCGTTTGAAAAATCAATTGCTACTCGATCACTAAGTATTTATACGCCAACTTGGCAATTTTACCCATTATTAGTAGTCACCGCACCGGCATAATTCTCGACATTGTTGGCATGTCGTGCTAATTCGTACTTCTATCAAGTCAACATTCCCCATCAGCTTACCTACATTCACAACCATTTCAATCATCAAATTTCAATTTAACCTTTTAATTATAACACCTTTACAATCGGTCCATATATTATTATTTTGATTAAATTATTCGGCCTTGAAGATTTAGGATAATACGGTTAACCCGTTGTGTTTATCACAATTATTGGTAACCACCTTTAAGTTACGATATTTCTGACTATGAGTCGCGAACTATAATTCTAGTATCAAGACGTTAACTACGTGTTGACACGTCAGCTTAATCACATTAATAATAACATGTTGGACAAAAAACGCTGCTTAATCAACATTGTTATTTTCCTAAAAACATCAACCCTACCTCGAAAATGCAGTTGAAGTGGGATGATGAAGAGTTAGACGATGTTGATTAAGCAATTTTATTGTCCGGCCTGCATTATACATGTGATTAAGCTGACAGGTCAACACATAGTTAACTTTCTAATAACAGAGTTATAGTTCAGGGACTCATATTGAAAGATACTTTAACCTCAAGATGGTTACCAATAATTATTGATAAACACAAAGGCTAACCCAACGCATATTTACCAACACAAGTTGCCCTCTACACTTATCTTAAAAGATAATCCACAAAATATTAATGGTTTCCATCACTCTCCGTAAACTGTTGGCAATTATAGTCATGATATTATTGCAATTAGTAAAGAAGTAGTATTTCGTTTTTAAAAAACTGGCAATTACTAATTAGCCAAAAAAACCCTTATTCTTTATGGCGTAGCTCTCTCCTGCCGTAGCGTCTTCTCGTCTTCCTCCCCATCTCTTCTCTCGCCTCCCTACATTTCCTCTCCTCGCTTATGTAATTTTTTTACGCAAATCGATCTGGCAAGTAGTAACAACACAATAATCCGGATTATCTACACGAATCGATCTGCAAAGCTCGCGTCGCTTAACCTAGCATCCTTTTCTTTCGGTTTCTCTCTGAGTAGTAACAGACGGTTCAACACGGTAAAGCGGGTCTACAGGTGACAAAGAGATAGAATGGAGCTACCGAGCTCCCCAATCAGAACATGTAATGGATTCTTGAGCTTCAGGCTCTGGCAATGAAGAAGAGCACGATACTGATTCCAGTGTCCTTCGTGGAAGCTTGAATTCGCAAATTCGGAGAAGGCATGATTCCGCACGAGATGCTAGTGGTTTAAATGGCTCATGCTCCTCTTCATCTTCATCACAATATGATAAAGCCATCTACCAGGTTTAACTCGAAAGAATTACCATGATTTCTCCTTTTGCTTGTTGAAAACATGCGTATCATATTCTGTTCTCATGTGATGAATGATCTTTGTTACATTGAGCCTGAAGCGGCTATTGATATGAAGAGAAGATGCATTGTATGCTGAAATTTTGATTTGAGATTTTGGTCAGAATTTTAGAAAACCTAGGTCTATCCGTCACTTAGAAACCTCGTGCTTCGACTTGGAACATCTAAGTTGGTAGCTGATTCATGACGTCTTTTTTATATCAATTTGTTGTAAACTGACGATGGATTACTAAGGCATTCGTTTGTTGGTTATATGCTTGGTGATGTGAAACATGTGAGAGGACACGTATTGGATTTCAAATTAATGAGACAAAGCAGTTTATGTTCGGGTGTTTTACTCCTGTTTCACTTGAGAGGGTGTGGCGAACACTCTTTTAATGACGTCTTCAAGGTGTCTCTGAACTCTGAAGTCAGTCTGGTTTTAGTAGGTAGAAGGAGAATTATTACCTTAGTAGGTTGAGAGTGTGACCATTGATCTGAGCTGTGTATTTGCCACTCTAGCTGTGTAGGATGAAGAGAGAGAAGAAGGGTAATACGGTAAAGGTTCAGATGTTTTGGCTACAAAGCAGACCTTGCACTTCATCATACGACCGCAGTATCCCGTGTTTTATTTGGATCATACCTATATCTTCTGAGTTAAAGAGGACATCTGGTGTGTTTGCTGAAAGTGCTTGGAATGGTTCTGTTTCCTACCTTCTATTATACATGTTGGGTAGTCATGTAAGCTGTTATGATGATTTTTTTGTCCTTTCTTGAGAACAGATCATGCTCTATGTGTATGCAGATATTAGTTCTCTATTATGTATCTGCTTAGTCGCTGAAGTTGCTTTTTACTTCTTCCGACAATTGACTAGGTTTTAGGAATTTCTGTAGTCCTGGTTCTGCTACTATGAAACTGAATCTGTTCTTGTTTGACTTTTTAATTGTTACTTATGAGCTGTTTATTGATCTGAGTATTAAAATTCTTGGACTTTGTTTCACCTTTATGTATGCATCTGGAGGACTACCTACATATGGCCAGTTGCAATTGTAACTGTCTACAGATCTTGAACTAGTTAAATATTATTTTTTTTGTAATAATTCATTTTCTTCTATCACATTATTATTCGCCAGAAATGTGCTTCCTCATTCCAGGATGATCACTTGATCTTCTACTGCTGGTGTATGTTTGGGTAATATGGGTCTACACAATTTCCTTTCTTTACTTGGCTTTCTTTATTTTTCAACAACTATGGCTCTTCTGTTGTGGTAGGGTGCGAGTTGTCATTTGGTCTTGAATGGAACATTTGTTGATTTGTAAGTAGGCCTTATTGGTTGGTGATCTTGGGCTCTGGCTTCTTGTTCCCTTTAGCATTAACTTCAATTGTTTGTAACAAGGGAACTTGGCCTCTTCCTTTAAAGGTGGTAATAGGTTGGACTGAGAATTACAAATTGCAAAACTCATTTCAGTACTGGAATCACGTGTGATGCTGGTAAGATTTAGAATAGTCAACACTTGAACTTAGCAGGATGTTGACTGTTTGTTTAATCTGTTCTATATGCAGATTGTTATCTGGTTCAGCATTCCTACTGCACGAGCTCCAAGAACTGATAGCAACAACAATGCACTTGCCCTCATTGTCTTGTTCCAATATGTTTCAAGGCTGCATGGGCCGGTGCTGCACATAATTTAGTGCTATACATGTTGGGTATGTATTTTCTTTCTTTTGTTTGAAGACAATCCTATCCTTGCAAATGTATTTTGTCACTTGAAATTACACCACTCACTTACCAACCGGATTAATTATTTCTTTGTTATTAAGCATTATTTTGGTTCATGAGCACTCTCCGAACCAATACACTTGGTTAATGGTTAATTTGAATTTTTGATCTCATAACATTTTTCTTTTTGCAAATCATGTAAAGCTTTTTATGTTGGTTCTTCTGGTAAAGACTAGCTTTCTAAGGTGATTACACAGCACAACCTTCATTATGAAGAGATCTTTTACTGACATTATCTACTTTTGCCATGATTTTGGGAATGCAGAGCCACTGATCTTGCTGCTGTTTATATGGCTAGAACACTTGCAGTCTACTCAACAAACAAATTTTAAAGTAAGTTATTACTATTTTATATTTATTATAGTCACTAATGGATGGCCTATTGTATGCTCTGGACTGTTATAATCTGCTCTGAATATGTTATTTTTGTCAATCAGTATATTCTGTTTAGCGAAGAATTTTCGCTGAATCTTTTTGAATCAATCTAACTATATTTGATGAATATTTTATCATTGATTTTCATTTTAAGATGTTCTTTAATTGGAGTGCATTGGCTATATGGAGGTGCATAGCCTCGGTTTCAGTTGTATGGTGCACCAAGCATACCCACTGAGTTGCTAGGACTTGGAGTCTGTTTGTATACAATCTCTCATTTTGATCATTTTACTTTTTCTCTCAAATTCAGGTGAACTCTTACGCAGATGGAGTTTTTTTTGTCATAGCTTCTAGAAATTTTCTGATGTTCATGTTTGTCAATTTTATTAAAAGTAATGATTCCACCATGCAAGCACTTTAGTAATATGTTAGTTTGTTTCTTAATATCATGAAGGACTGAGATGTGCTCTTTCGTTCTACAGCATGCCCCCAAGATACTATCTTTTGCAGTTTTTCCGCCACGCTTGTCATTCTGGTATGTTTATGTGCTTATTTTAAGGATACTGTTATGATGAAATGTAGATACTTTGTCTTATTGTTGACTTGGTATTTTTGTCTTCAATGATATTGATTGGTTTAAACAACCTCTATTGCTATGATGATGCTGGTTCCGGAGTAAACAAAACTAATTTATATTTTACTGTTTTGGGTAAACTTTTGGGTCTAAAATATACCACTGTATACATAGTTTTGGCTAGGAGAAGGAGGTATGCTGTGTGCTTGCATCGTTACCAATTTGATGATTCGGCTTCCTTACTAATTGCCATTACATTAACATATCGCTTATGTATGTATTTTCTTTTTTGTGTTTGTCCTGTAATTTCAAACTCTTTTAGATTTTTGGTTCACCATGTTTAGGGTCGACCTTTACCACCAGGTGATGATGAAGAGGATGAGGAAGAATCAAGTGAATATGAAGCTTTGCTAGATAAAATTGGGAATAAGTCAACTGCTCTTAGCTGCCAAAGATGTTTGCTACAGTTCATGTTGGTCCCACCAGAAGATAGTATTTTTGGTAGGTATCTGGCTCATTTGAGTCATTTAATCTTACTGGTCACAGAAACTTGCTGGCAGCTTAGAATATATATGCCATATGCTCTTTAGTAGCTTAAGTTGGTTACCAAATTGTCAATTGGGAGGGCTTGTTCTGTATTGATGACAGGTGACAATAGTGATTTTTCTGTTAATGACCTTGTTTGCCGCAGTGATCTAAATTATGATGGGAAGAATCCTATTTTTATGTTTGAATACGAACTTGGATGTAGTTGAATATCAATGAAATGCAACTATATTTCTTGATTTTGTAATCAAATTAGTTATACTTTCACTTGTTATTCATTATTAATGTGTAGATTTGGAGAATGAATAAGGTGAGTGTTGGAAGAGTGTTGAGGAATAGTGACAAGAGTGCTAAGTGAGTGTATGAAAGTGTAGTGCTAGGTGAGTGCTGGGAAAGTGCAGTGTTGGGTTGTGAGTGTGCGAGAGTGTTGTGAGAGTGTTTTGAGAGTGTTGTCTAAGCGTTGTGAGACTGTTGTGAGAGTGTTGTGAGACCGTTATGGGAACGTTGCAAGAGCGTTGCGAGAGTGTTGTGAGACCGTTGCGAGACCGTTGCGAGAGTGTTATGAAAATGTTGCAAGATCATTGCCAGACCGTTGCGAGACCGTTACGGGTGTGCTGCCAGAAAGGAAATGAAGATGTCAAGTGACAACACTTAACATGTGTTGGCAAAAGTGTTGCGGCAATGGCAACGCATATTTCTATATGTACCAACACTTTAAAAATATGTTGCAACAGTACCTGGCAACGCGATCTAACACAACGCTTTGTTATGCGTTGGTAAAGACCCTGACAACGCATAAATGTGTTGCAAAAAGTAAAAAAAAACTGTTGTCATAGACCATTTCTCTAGTAGTGGGTTAACTTTATTATCCCAAAACTTCAAGAGAGTTCCAGTAATTTACTCTATTATTTTCTAAGTAATTTCTTTTGATTCTCTAGCATGGAGTTGACTAGATTTTTATTGTATTTTCTTTGATTTTCTTAATACTTTAAGATACTAATTTATTAACTAATATAA
Organism: Limonium bicolor; assembly: GCA_023374045.1. Classification (NCBI taxonomy): domain Eukaryota; kingdom Viridiplantae; phylum Streptophyta; class Magnoliopsida; order Caryophyllales; family Plumbaginaceae; genus Limonium; species Limonium bicolor. Next base: position 209,553,758 of record CM041782.1, read on the forward strand.
ATTGATATTCTATTTTGTATTTTTAATTATATATTTATTGTTTTTGATTCTTAGATATATTATTTGTTTGTCAGTAATTCATTTTAGAATAATATTATTATTGGGTCAAAAATTGAATAACAATTAGTTAAAACTAAGTACTAATATTTCAATTAATTTGGACACTTTTGATATATATTGTTGAAGGAAAAAAAACGTTCCATATAAAATTTCAAAAGAGAATAATCTATCTACACATTCGTTTCGAAAAAAAAAATCATGATCTCTACTTTACAAAACATAAAATAGCTAAAACTTATTTAAACAAAAATCTGGTTCAAATTTTTATTTACGTTAACGAAATAACTGTATAACAAACCACTATAATGTGAATCATATATGCAATACATGTGCCAATACTTAAGAACAAAGAAAAGTATCAAAAGGGTAAAATAGGAATTAAGTAAAATAATTGGTGAACTTAACACTTCATTTGGTGCCCGAAGATATAGTGTTTTTGAAATTGTGCACGAAGGATATAGTATTGCTTTGGTCACGTGCCAAAAATTTATTGAAGAAGAAAATGAGAAAAAAAGAAAGAAAGAGGAAAAACATGTAGGGGCGCCAGAGAGTTGGGGTTGAGTGGGGTTTTGTTATTAGAAGAAAGAAACAACTTTTTTTTTTCAAATGTTATAACTTACAAAATATAAGTGCAAAAAAAAATTATACCCTTGTTCATCATAATTCATGCTCTTCAAAACAAGATGCATCATGACCTGGTAATTTGGGTTACTCAGTTCGGGTTTGGTTTGGGTCAATCTGTAGATATTTACTATTTGGTTCATGTAACACTCTTACTTTACGATCCGGTCTTAACCATGTACTTAGCACAATCGATCTAAACTTAATAAGAAGAATGTGGCGGAGATAATATAAACAATCTACTAACACGGGTGCTACCGCTGTTACTCACCCATGTGAATAACAAGGCTTCCAATACGTACACAATCCAACAAATGTTGTGATGACCAAGAGATAGTTATACGCAATTTACAATATTTAATCCAAAATATACAACCTTATACAATCCAATGAGTAGTCTAAGCTATACTAACATGTTCTCCTAAATACTATCTGAGACGCAACCTGAAATACAATTGGTAAAGGTAGTATACCGCTCACTACCATATCCCGCACTTCAACGGCATCTTTGATTATTTACCTGTAATATATATGTTGGTCATAAAAGGCTCAACACAACTGCTGAGTATGCCATCATGCAACCGTCATGCAACCTCAAACCTCCTTGAGTTAATTGGTCGAGTTAACATGCGGTTCCATTTTCATGCTATTCCATTTATATAACAAGTCTGTAATGCAATACTTAAACAACTTTCAATATCTCATCCAATCAAACATAACCACAAAAATTCCACATATGATCATTCATATAAACAATTCAATAACCAGCCCAGATAATAACAATACGAGAGTTAATCTAAATGTATCTCGTTGCTTGGTGTAACACCCCAACTACAAACTCCACACTTAACAATTAATCGTAGTGGAAATTACATCATAAAAACTAATCAAAGGAGCGGTGTTACACGCTGTTAGCCACCCACGTGGCTAACAAGGCAAGGCTAATACTTACACAATGTACCGGTCTGATGCATGGACTAGATTACCGAGCACTTAAACACTACAATACCATTCCATTTCTGAACCGAGTCAACTCATTTACATTACAAACCGTAACGAGTAATTACAATTTATTGCCGATAACAAGTTCAGTCTCACTTTAATAACAAATATACTTAACAAATCATACACTACCCATGCTCCGCCATTCCCGTCCTACTCTCAACGAAGGGCTGCTTCCTTGTACCTGAAAAGTAATGGGTGGCCCCAAAGGGGCTCAGCACCTTTGCTGGTATGGTAATCGTGCAGCCCGCATACTACCGGGCCACACACACTATTTGTCGTCTGAGCATGCGGTTGATTTTTATATCATGCATGAAAACTATAAACACATATCCAATCAACAGGTTACAAATATCAGGTTAACACATCATCACTTGTTAGATCACATTATTGTGTTCCTAGACCCTTGAGGTTTCCACCTTAATGGAGCTAATTTCTTATTAGACAACACATACCCATTAATCGGGCTACACCTATTTACTTCTTATAATAGCATGGGATTGGTTTCGGTGATCAACGTACACAAACATAACACACACATCACATAGTAACGTATACACAACATAACTCGGGATCAAGTCTCGTGAGGACTCGGTCTGAAATAGGAGTTAGCCAATATTATAGAGCCTAGAGAATATCCTCATTCTCATGGCGGGCTCATTACATAACACATTACCGTTCTTCTTAGAGAACGTACACTTTACTTAAGATGTGTCGGACGTAATATAGATCCGAACACACCGTACACATTTACTTTACTTAGATGTGTCGGCCATAATATAGGCCTGATCACACCATACACAATTAATTTACTTAGATGTGTCGGTCATAATATAGACCCGATCACACCATACGCAAATCCCCCTACCCCGAATAATAGTCAAGGTAAGAGAGCCAGCTATAGGCTCGTGGGAGATTGAATCCCAAGAAGGAAAACAACCGAACAGAGACGGAGTTGAACCAGATGTAGATATCAACTCCCAAACACACGCACACGACCAGGACTCTCGGATTCCTCACCCTCCAAGTTATACACTAGTTAGAAGCTCCCTCCATGGGACTTAACACAACAAGTTACATTATAATTAGTGATGTTTGGTTAGAAACAAAGGGGAGGTAAGATACCATCCGACATACATGAACACCACAACAATCGTTACATAAAGACATACTCGAAGGGGATAAACACAATTACACACAACAACAGTACACAACTAACACACGGATAGCCGTAGTTAGAACGTTCCCGTAGGTTGGGTCGTTAAATCCGAATGCCGATCTCTTATGCGATCCTAGGGTCGGTTAGCTACGGCTTAACACATATTTGAGGTTAAACGGTATCGGAACTAAATACGCCACATAAATGAATTATGTAAATTCATTTCATGCTTTATCTTGCAAGGTGACAAACATACAGAAAAACAGGTTGGCATCCAGTGTAACCCGGCAGAACACAGGTTGCAAGAAAACCATACCTATCACCGAGGATTTACTCTAACGCGTCACTTCACGCTCCTCAGGTAATTCCCAAACAACTGGTATTATTTCAAATGTTTTTATTAACACCAAAATCTTACGGTATGTAAACTTCTATTACTCCCGTACTTAACCCCGTTGTCCAGTTGTCTTTTCTTTACTCATGTGGTTTTTAAGTTTTCAACTTCCACATTCATTCTAACACTTGGTTATGCTTTTAATGGCCTTTACAAGTCACCAAACAAGGCCTAATCATCATCTAAAACCATCCCCAATCAATTCCCCATCATTAAAACACTTTCGGTTACATTTTTGCACTGGTCCGGGTTTGTGTCCAGGGTTACAAACCCGGACCAATCCCGAAAATAACATTCTGCCATGATTTTGCATTGGTCCGGGTATGTGTACCGAGATACAAACCCGGACCACATGCTGGGATGACTTTCTGCCGTGTTTTCATGCTGGTCCAGGTTTGTGTACCGGTTTGTAAACCCGGACCAGCATTAATCCTGTTATATTTTACAGTTTTTGACTCTGTTTCAACCCCAATTGTAACACCCCTACTACGTCCCTATCAACTACTGAAATCGCAGCGGAAAACCAACCAACAGTAATTAAACGCTTTGGTGTTACAACGCCGTTAACCACCCACGTGGTTAACTAGGCAGAATAAATACAAGTGTATCGGTCTGATGAACAGATCCCGAGATAGATCCTAACATCCACAATATAAATATAACCAACATACCGAGTATTTAATTTACATCACACCTATCAACCGTAAACATCCACCACTGTATAACAAACGGTACCAAAATGTAATGCCTCGGGAGCACAGGCGCATCCCGGGCTCAACAACCCAAAATAGCCAAAGTACATCAACGACCTAGGATCTAGAGCCACTCCGCTTCTTCGATCCTCATCCTGCAGTAAAATATGGAGCCCCCGAGGGGGTCAGCAACCTTTGCTGGTATGGTTAACGCGCAGCCATCGGCTACCGGGATACGCGCAACCAATTGTCATGATAACATGGAATTCATTTTAAAACATCCAACATATATATACCATAGCATAGCAAGGGAAATTGCATAGCACAACAACAATACATAACACCATAAAATCGGTTCTCACAAGGAACCTTCCACCATAGTTAGTATACATAGTGAGCCTAGAGATTAATGCCAATCTCATGCTAAGATCGTTACCAACCTCGTTACCGTCCAGTTATATCGAACGGTTAACTTATACCCAAGGTGTGTCGGATATAGTAATCCCAAGCACACCGAAATAACATTCGTATGCCCCTGTGGCCCGACGTGAGTCAGTAACTAGCTTTGGATAAGCTAAGGAAGAGAGAAACCCAATTGGAATAAACCTATACATACACCAAGAGAGCCAAACCGGATATGACATCGACTCCCGTCCTCACACACGTGGCCGGAACATACCGGACTCCTCACTCCCCCTGATTAGCACTTGTTAGTGATCACACAATGTTTTGTTAAGTCACATACAAGCAAATATTAGGTCTTGTTAGAAAAAAAGGGGAAAGAGTCACAACATTACAACATCATAATGTATAACAACTGTAAACTCTTTTCATGCCTTAATCTTATAAGGTCGTAACACACAGAAAAACAAACAACACCCAAGCCGTGTGTAAACCGTAGTAGACAACAGACTGCAAGAAAACCATACCTTGGTCCTTGCCTCGATTGGTTTCCTCCGTAGGTACTCCTATACATAATTATAACGTCGGTTAATTATTTATTCAATTCAAACTTGTTAAGTATTTAACATGATTGTATGACATGTTTTAATGTCTATCTTACCCTAGGTTGCCTTCATTATACACCCTAGGGTTTACTACATAAGTCACATTCTTTTATGTTTTTTTTTTTAAGTTTTGGTATGTCCGACCCACCGTCCGACCCACAACTGGGTCGGACCCTTCCAGTGGTTTTCGGGTCTGAAGAACCTTACCTTGTCCGACCATGTCCGACCCAACCTTCTGGGTCAGACCATTCCAGAGACATGTCCGACCCACGTCCGACTCACTCGACTGGGTCGGACCATTACAGAGAATTTCATCGACCTCAGAACATGCATGTCCGACCCATGTCCGACCCACCCTTCTGGGTCGGACCATTACAGAACATTTTACCGCCTTACAAACATGCCCGTCCGACCCAAGTCCGACTCACTCGACTGGGTCGGACCATTCCAGAACATTTTCCCCCTTTGAAATATGACCGTCCACCCACCGCCCACCCTTCTGGGTCGGACCATTCCAGAACAATTTCCTGACGTCTAACAGCTGTCCGACCCAAACTTGGGTCGGACCCCTGGGTCGGACGTCCTCTAAACTTACCCAAATTTTGTCAAATCTTCACCAAACTTCTCCTAAAGCCTCTTAATGTCTCCTAACAACATTTGGTACCCTTATATCCACATACAACATTCATAAAACTCATTTTCTAATTCCTTAAGCCTTTACTTAATTCCTTGTAAAATTCCTTAACACTTACAACATTTTGTACTAGGTTTCTAAATGGTGTTTCTCACCTATGATAACTATTACCCCAAAATGCTTTCTCCTCCTCTTAACATCATCTTTTAAGCATTATTTCTCACAACTAACTCCTTATGTCATTCTTGAAATCCCTTTTTCAAATTCACACTTTCTCCTTATTTTACCAAAGTTTGCCTAAGTCTTCACCTAAGTCCAAAATGACTTTGGTACATACTAAAACCTCAAGATCATGCCTAAGTCCTTGTTACACTCTAGAACACTTCCTAGTTCAACAAAATTCCTTTAAAACATCTTGAACTCTTTGTTCATTTTTTTCTAAATTTCGACATAGGTTCTCCTAGCATTTTGTTACACCAAAACACATTGTTCTCCCCATTAAACACACAAGAATACTAACAATCCATCAAACACTTTATTATACACAAACTTCACTCATAAAGCACTACATCACAATATAGTGCATAACTTAAATTGCATGGCACTTAGGCCCTTAAAATGCATGGATCTTAGGCCCTTAAAATGCATAATCCTTAAACACTGAATTTCCACAATATATTTGCCTTTGACCTGCAAATACACTCAACACACATATGCCTTTTACTAGTCCTTGAGAACACTTTACTAAGTCATTCACCATTTGCTCTTTAGGTAGTTTTAATAAGCATTTATAAGCTCATTTCTCCTAAGGCATTAAACAACATTAGGTTAGTAGATTTACCTCTTTTCCAAACAACTTCTTTCTTGTTTCCTTATAAAAACCGGTAGGGTATTTGATTCCTTGTCAAGTTCTAAACAATATACAAACATTATAATGAGTATTCAAGCTATAGGCTTCATCTCATTGCAAACCCTAATTTTACATTGTTTCAAAAACATTAATGTAGTTGTTTTACCTTGATCTTTGAAGAGAGTTTGAATATATATCAAGAGAGGACTCCACCTAGTCCATGAAGAGTTGAAATGAAGCTAGAACAAAGTCACACAAAGAGCTCCATCAATGGGTATTTTCGGTCACCACAAAAACATGTAGGAAATGTAGTTTTTATTTGAGATTCCTTACCTAGAAGCAAGGGAGAGTAATAATATGTAAAAATACAAGCTCAAGCTCCTTCAATGGTGGAACTCCTTGGCACCGAATGGGGCTCTTGAAGTTTTGAGAAGATAGGAATGAAGAGCTTGATGAGAGGAAGAGATTGGTGGTGTTTGTTTTTGATTTGGACAAGTGAGCTAGATTTACAAGAGGTCAAAGATGGAGATGGTGGTGTGTACTATTGCAAACCGTGAGAGAATGAAGAAGAGAGGTTGAAGAAGGTGTTTGAAACCGTGGGAAAGAAGGAGAAATGAGAGATGAAGATAGAACTTACTTTTAGGAGATATTTATGCTTTATAAAGCAAAAAGGTAACTTAATTAGTTTTCTTTACTTACTTATCATTTTAACTAGAGAGTGGTGAGTCACCACACTTAAAAAAAACCGGCCCCCTATAATATAATGAGGGTATTTTTGTCTTTGTTTGTCAATTTAATTACTTATGACAACATATGTTACAAACTAGCTTATAAAAATCACTATTCACCAAAACAAGGCACTTAGAAGTGAAATTTTTGATTTCCCATTAATATAGCCACCCAAATGTGATACTATATAGTACACATATATATTAAGAGTAATGATGGACATTTAGCCACTCAAAACTCATTTACAAGACAATTTTTCAAAAATGTGCTTTAAGACTTCTTAAAGCACATTTTGTGTTTTAACTTGTTTTCAAGCTTGGTTTTCTTTGGTAATAGATTTAATATGTTCATTAATATATATATAAGGTCTTGGTAAGTTCATTAGGTCTTACCCAAGCTTATTCCAAGCTTAGAGCACATTTTAGCTCTTATTAACTTTAAAGCACATTTTGTGTTTCCTTTTTGTATAAATTTGTTTACTAATGTTTCTAAGACTCTTTTTAGTCTTAGTAAATCATGTTTTAAATGTTTAATCAACATACCAAGGTTTGGGGTATTTCAATCTACCCCCCTTAAAAGAACTTTGTCCCCAAAGTTCACACTTCCCACATATCTTAATATTAGAACACGGGGGAACACTTATAAAAACAATACTTCCAAAACATCATTACCAACATCACCATCATTCTTACACCACAACGGACTCAGGGTCCAAACCACATGATACCATTCAGACACAACGGTCTGTAACATAACATAGACAATGTAATAATACATGTCGAACACATCCACACCGAAACGGCTCTACCCCCCTTAAAAGGGGTACGCCCCGTACCCTATACATATAACACTAAGAAGCAAACAATGACGGGTGCTTCGCCTTCATCTTTTCTTCCAGCTCCCAAGTGGCCTCCTCAACGTCCTGGTTAGACCAGAGGACCTTCACCAGTCTCACGGACTTATGGCGAGTGTCTCGAGTCTTAGTATCCAGAATCCGTACGGGAGTCTCCACTGATCGCATGGTCGGCTCTAAGGTTAGCCTTTCCGGCTGAAGCACATGAGACGAGATGAGACTATACTCTCAACTGGGACACCTGAAATACATCATGTACCTTGCCCAGTTCGGCGGGTAAATCAAGTCTATAAGCTACCGGGCCGATCCGCTCCGTCACAACATAAGGACCCACATATTTCGGGCTCAACTTGCCCTTCTGGCCAAAACGAAATACTCCCTTCATGGGGGATACCCTAAGAAAACCTGATCGCCTATGGCGAACTCCAGGTCACGTCTGCGCACATCAGCGTACGACTTCTGTCTATCCTGAGCTGCTTTCATGTTAGCCCGGATCTGGCGAACTTCTGACTGAACCTGTTCCAGATACTCTGGTCCTATAATGACCGTCTCACTCGACTCATCCCAGCATAATGGCATGCGGCATGGTCTACCGTACAATGCCTGGAAGGGAGACATCTTGATCGAAGCATGGTAACTGTTGTTGTAACTAAACTCGATCAGATGTAACTTATCAATCCAGCTGGTCTGAAAGTCAAGTGCACATGCACGTAACATATCCTCAAGTGTCTGGATGGTGCGCTCACTCTGACCATCTGTCTGTGGGTGAAACGCTGTGCTCAATTTCAGTTCAGTACCTAGTGCCTCTCGCGTAGACTTCCAATATCTGGATAGGAATCTGGTATCTCTGTCAGATACAATCATTTTCGGAACCCCATGATGTCTTACAATCTCTCTGTCGAAGATCTGCAAGCTTAGCCACTTTCCGGTGTCCTTCATCGGTATGAATCGAGCCCCTTGGTCAGTCGGTCTACCACAACCCAAATCATATTCAGACCTCCCCTTGTAGGCGGAAGCCCTACCACGAGTCCATAGACATGTCATGGAACTTCCACTCCGGCACTGGCATTGGCTGCACCATACCACCAGGCCGTCGGTGCTCGAACTTGACCTTCTGACAATGAGACACCTAACACATAATCATTAACATCTCTTTTCATTCCAGCCCACCAGAAATACGTTTCATACCCTTATACATCTTTGAAGCTCCGGGGTGAATCGATGTCGTAGAACAATGGGTCTCACTCAATATGCGCTCCTTCAGCTCAGCGCTACTCCTCGGTATACATAGTCTGCCATTGAGCCTAATCAGGTCATCATCGTGGAGTCTGAAGTCGTACTTCTGACCCTCGAATGTGCCATCAATAAGCTTCTGTCTAATCTCCACCATATACTGATCCGTCATCTGAGCACTCCGCACCTCTTCAACCAAGCCAGTATGAGAGACTAGCGAATGGAGAGAGTGTGCTCGGCGACTCAATGCGTCAGCTACCACGTTTGCCTTACCCTCCTTATACTGTAAATTGATGTCATAATCATTTAAGAACTCGACCCACCTTCTTTGCCTCATGTTCAACTCTTTCTGAGTGAATAAGTATTTCAAACTCTTGTGGTCGGAATAGATTGTCACGCTTACCCCATACAAATGATGTCGCCATATCTTCAGTGCGAAGACAATGGCCCCCAATTCCAAATCGTGGGTAGGGTAGTTCTCCTCATGCTTCTTCAGCTGTCGGGAGGCGTAAGCCACGACCTTCCCGTGTTGCATCAACACACAACCCATACCCCTGCCTGATGCGTCACAATAGACCTCAAAACCATCTGGACCGTCTGGTAATGTCAGAACCGGTGCAGATGTCAGAGCATCCTTGAGACTCGTGAAAGCACTCTCACAGTCGACTGTCCACTCGAATGGTGCATCCTTTTTCATCAAGGAAGTCATCGGCTTCGAGACACTGGAGAAGTCCTTCACAAACCTCCTATAGTAACCTGCCAGACCGAGGAAGCTCCTGATATCGGTAACTGTCTTCGGCCTAGGCCAGGTGCGCACTGCATCTATCTTCGCCGGATCAACAGCGATCCCGGCCTCAGAAATCACATGTCCAAGGAAGGATACTTGGTTCAACCAAAATTCACACTTAGAAAATTTAGCATACAGCTGATTCTTTCTCAATGTTTGCAATACATCTCTCAGGTGGCTTTCATGCTCACCTCTCGATTTCGAATACACAAGTATGTCATCGATGAAGACTACCACGATTTGTCCAACTGATCTTGGAACAAACGGTTCATTAAGTCCATGAACTTTGCTGGTGCATTTGACAAGCCAAACGGCATAACTGTGAACTCATAATGCCCATACCTAGTTCTGAAAGCTGTCTTTTCGATATCACTGTCCCGGATGGCAATCTGGTGGTATCCGGAACGTAGGTCTATCTTGGAGAATACTGATGCTCCCCTCAGCTGATCAAATAGATCGTCGATGCGTGTAAGGGGTAACGGTTCTTCACCGTAACAGCATTCAACTCCGATAATCAATACACAGGCGGAGGCTACCGTCCTTCTTCTTCACGAAGAGGACCGGCGCTCCCCATGGTGAAACACTAGGGGATAAAGCCCTTGTCGAGTAGGTCTCTCAGCTGCTCCTTGAGCTCTGTCATCTCTGCTGGAGCCATACGATAAGGCGCTTTCGCAATGGGTCCGGTGCCGAACTAGATCAATCTCAAACTCAACCTCTCGTGCTGGCGGCATGCCCGACAGTTCCTTAGAAATACATCAGGAAACTCCGGCACTACCGGCATCTGGCTAAACTCAGGTCTCTCTCTATGTCCTGGACATAGCAGAGGTATACATCATTTCCTCGTCGCACTCACGGTACATGGCCATGGCGGTGATGATCTGTGTCAAAGGCTCCCTGGGCCTCTAGCGGTATGATATAGTAACCCCAGATGGACTCCGAAGAAGCAGTCGATGCTCGGCACATAGGATTCTACCCTTGTACCGCTCCAACCAGTTCATCCCAACAATTACATCAAAACCTAGTCCGTCGAACTCTATCAAGTCGATCGGAAACTCCTCATCCATGATTCGAACAACAGCATCTCGGTAGTAGCGGGTACACCTGATCCGCTCTTTCGACGGGAGAGTGACCACGAAGTCTGGCATCTCTTCACCGTCTAACCCCAGCCTCTTCGCAAATGATAGCGAAATGAATGTGTGTGAGGCTCCAGAGTCGAACAAGATCGATGCATCCACGCCATTCATTGGAAAGGTACCGGTGAGGATTGTGCCGCTCTTGCCGGCTTCTGCCTTATTGCAGACACTCAGTATACCTCCCGTTCCGAGTGCACAGCCTAATTCATTGGCAAACTCATAAGTATACGGTAGTAACACATTGATACACTCCAAAACAACATCCCTTTATTCATTAACACAGTCTTTACACCATAAGTTGGTTACACTGTAGTCATGGCTAGATATAGCTCCTTTATCAAACAACTGGCTTAATACATTACATGATTACACAAGGCTCAAAACTGCCTGAAGGTTAAATTCAAACGTCCGGGTTTCAGATGTGTGGCATTTACCACTGTCGATGGTGCGGTATTCAATTTAATCTTCTTGATACCGTGGTATAACATCCTTGATTGTCCTCCCATGATTAATACATCACCTGACTTCAACACTAGCTTCCTTGCGAGATCACCACGCTTCTGCTCGCCGTACATAAACACTGCGGTGTCACCAATGGACCAGACCCACGGGTACTCCTCTTACTTAGAGACTCGGGTGCTCGTCCTTATCTTGGTGTAACCCTAACCGTCCACCTTTCTGGTAGAAGTTCACAATGCATAAGTCTGCTTCCACGTTCGGAATCGGTTCCGATTCAAGTTGCTGAGCAATTCCCACGGTGTGGTTAACAACCGCAAGGAACTCCTCAGGTATGCCTGGTACAGTTGCTCCGTCTTCAGCTCGCACATTGATATGACTTGGTGTAGGGATTCCAGTCCTTACCCATGCACATCATCTTCAGCTTCATTTTCGAACCGCTCGGGTATTCGGGTGTGTAGAAACCTCCTGGTGCTGCTCCAAGTTCGTTGCAACGTCTGATGATGTGGATTTGTGCTTCCGGTGTCAGGTATCCACTTAAGAGTATCATACCTGGTTGGATAACCTGACATTGCTCCAGTGGGAATTCGGTGATGCTGATGGTGGTCTCTTCAGGGTTTGGTGTGGGCGGGATTGGATAACAGATATTGAAGGTTCCTAAGTTTTCCACATTGTCTAATTTAGGTGTCTCTCACATAATTATTTAACTCATTACTTAGGTGGTTGTACATTAACTCACTAATACAACACTCATGCATGAAATGCGGTAAGCAATCACTTTTTCATTTAACAGTTTAGGCGGTACCTGGTCTCGAAGAGGATCCTGGTGCCTCAGACCTGTCCACCACATTCAGGGCGGCCTTGCCGGACCCCGTACCCTTCCCCTTCTGGGATTCAGTGTACTTCTTGTCAGAAGTCTGCTGAATGATCGCCTTCGGGCTTCAGTGGTCGTGGTAGTATTACCCTTCCACTGCCCCTTTGGCTTATAGTTCCTGCTGTTGGGGTTCGTCCAACACTCAAATTCGCGGTGCCCCATCTTCTGGCAGTGACGACACCTCACATCATTCCCCTTGCAGTCTTTGCCGGGGTGGTCTCCGTTACACCACTTACAGTAAAAGTGGCGCTCCGGTCCAGAACCCGCGCTAGCTGCTATAACAACACACAATCAATACTCACTTCCCATCTTAATAACATACACCTCCACTAATTACACATGATTAAGTAATTACCCTTAGGCGGGTAGGAGCGTAGAGGCTTCGCCGCATACGCATACGTGAGCTTCAGTGGCTCATCAGCTGTAGTGGTCTGGGCTTGGCCCTTGTCACCCTGGTACTGACTCTTCTGGGGCTGAGGGTAGGGTTTCTTTTTCTTTCCTCCCCCATACCCTTGCTGACTCTGGCCCTCGTTTGTGGCCTTGCGCTTGTGCGCATTCTCCTCGTCCCTCAGACGGACGGTAATTTCAACCTTAGCAGCGGCATGATAGCACTCCTGAATTTTAGGATGTCAGTCATGCCCCGCAAAAACAACTTACCAACTCACATTAACATTCGCTCATGGTATAAATTGACTCACAACAAGGTACTCTAATTACCTGCAAGGTGGTATACTCAGCTGGCCCCATCCCATAGCGGAGACGGTGGCTAAGACCATTGTAGAACCGGTTCACAACACTCGGTTCGAATACCTAAGGTCTGGTAACAGGTGGATAAGGCCGGTGAATGCGGTGTAGTAGTCATCAACCGACATCTTATCCCCCTGCCTCAGACTGTCCAGCTCGAGGCGCTTGGCCTCCTGCACATGAACAGGGTAATACTTGGCTCGCAGTAGAGCCGTGTACTCCCCCCAACCAAACTCAGGATCAGCCATCCTGTCCTCTTTCACCAACTTCCACCAACTCTGTGCCGTACCCTTCAAGTAGTAAGCGGCAAGACGGACCTTAGCTTCAGCGGGTACTGCCAAGGTCTCGTAGGCAGTCTCCAGTTCGGAGATGTACGCCTCCAGCTTTCGAGGATCAGTCTCCCCATTGAATGAGGGCGGTCTCAGATCAGCCAACGCCTTGACCCAATTGGTCTCTCGTGGCGGTGGTGGTGGCTGAACTCCGGGCTGTTGCCCTTGCTGTAATGCAGCAACCATCTGGGGTACATCTGGGCTACGGCGGCTGCTACTGCCTCAGCCATGGTCTGTGCCGTAGTATCATCGCCCTGGTCACCCATACCTCCAATACCGCGCCCGCGGCCTCTACATCGGGGTCTACCTGCCATCTGAATTCATATGAACATTTCATTAGCATTATGCTTGCACACTTATCGGTCCAATGGTTATAGCATCTTCCCGACAACCAGGTAATTCCACACTTAGTTAGTGGTTAACCTTTCCAAATCTGTTCACTTAGGTATCTGTAGTTAGGTTTCCTAACTCGGTATATCCCTAAGCTCGGTATTCTAGTCATCAGAGCGATACTTCGCTCTGATACCACTTTTTGTAACACCCCTACTACTCCCTATCAACTACTGAAATCGCAGCGGAAAACCAACCAACAGTAATTAAACGCTTTGGTGTTACAACGCCGTTAACCACCCACGTGGTTAACTAGGCAGAATAAATACAAGTGTATCGGTCTGATGAACAGACTCCCGAGCATAGATCCTAACATCCACATATATAAATATAACCAACCATACCGAGTATTTAATTTACATCACACCTATCAACCGTAAACATCCACCACTGTATAACAAACGGTACCAAAATGTAATGCCTCGGGAGCACAGGCGCATCCCGGGCTCAACAACCCAAAATAGCCAAAGTACATCAACGACCTAGGATCTAGAGCCACTCCGCTTCTTCGATCCTCATCCTGCAGTAAAATATGGAGCCCCCGAGGGGGTCAGCAACCTTTGCTGGTATGGTTAACGCGCAGCCCATCGGCTACCGGGATCGCGCAACCAATTGTCATGATACATGGATTCATTTTAAACACATCCAACTATATTACCATAGCATAGCAAGGGAAATTGCATAGCACAACAACAATACATAACACCATAAAATCGGTTCTCACAGGAACCTTCCACCATAGTTAGTATACATAGTGACCTAGAGATTAATGCCAATCTCATGCTAAGATCGTTACCAACCTCGTTACCGTCCAGTTATATCGACGGTTAACTTATACCCAAGGTGTGTCGGATATAGTAATCCCAAGCACACCGAAAACATTCGTATGCCCCTGTGGCCACGTGAGTCATAACTAGCTTTGGATAAGCTAAGGGAAGGTAGAAACCAAATTGGAATACAACCTATACATACACCAAGAGAGCCGAACCGGATATGACATCGACTCCCGTCCTCACACGCGTGGCCGGAACATACCGGACTCCTCACTCCCCCGATTAGCACTTGTTAGTGATCACACAAGTTTTGTTAAGTCACATACAGCAAATATTTAGGTCTTGTTAGACAACCAAGGGGAAGAGTCACAACATTACAACATCATAAGTATAACAACTGTAAACTCTTTTCATGCCTTAATCTTATAAGGTCGTAACACACAGAAAACAAACAACACCCAAGCCGGTGTAAACCGGTAGACAACAGACTGCAAGAAAACCATACCTTGGTCCTTGCCTCGATTGGTTTTCCTCCGTAGGTCACTCCTATACATAATTATAACGTCGGTTAATTATTTATTCAATTCAACTTGTTAGTATTTAACATGATTGTATGACATGTTTTAATGTCTATCTTACCCTAGGTTGCCTTCATTATACACCCTAGGGTTTACTACATAAGTCCACATCTTTTCTGTTTTTTTTTTTTAAAGTTTTGGTATGTCCGACCCACCGTCCGACCCACAACTGGGTCGGACCCTTCCAGTGGTTTTCGGGTCTGAAGAACCTTACCTTGTCCGACCCATGTCCGACCCAACCTTCTGGGTTGGACCATTCCAGAGACATGTCCCCCACGTCCGACTCACTCGACTGGGTCGGACCATTACAGAGAATTTCATCGACCTCAGAACATGCATGTCCGACCCATGTCCGACCCACCCTTCTGGGTCGGACCATTACAGAACATTTTTACCGCCTTACAAACTGCCCGTCCGACCCAGTCCGACTCACTCGACTGGGTCGGACCATTCCAGAACATTTTTCCCTCCTTTGAAATATACCGTTCCGACCCATGTCCGACCCACCCTTCTGGGTCGACCATTCCAGAACAATTTCCTGACGTCTAACACTGTCCGACCCAACTTGGGTCGGACCCCTGGGTCGGACGTCCTCTAACTTACCTAAATTTTGTCAAATCTTCACCAAATTCTCCTAAAGCCTCTTAATTTCTCCTAACACATTTGTACCCTTATATCCACATATAACATTCATAAAACTCATTTTCTAATTCCTTAAGCCTTTACTTAATTCCTTGTAAATTCCTTAACACTTACACATTTTGTACTAGGTTTCTAAATGGTGTTTCTCACCTATGATAACTACTATCCCAAAATGCTTTCTCCTCCTCTTAACATCATCTTTTAAGCATTTTTCTCACAACTAACTCCTTATGTCATTCTTGAAATCCCTTTTTCAAATTCACACTTTCTCCTTATTTTACCAAAGTTGCCTAAGTCTTCACCTAAGTCCAAAATGACTTTGGTACATACTAAACCTCAAGCATGCCTAAGTCCTTGTTACACTCTAGAACACTTCCTAGTTCAACAAAATTCCTTTAAAACATCTTGAACTCTTTATTCATTTTTTTTCTAAATTTCGACATAGGTTCTCCTAGCATTTTGTTACACCAAAACACATTGTTCTCCCCATTAAACACACAAGAATACTAACAATCCATCAAACACTTTATTATACACAAACTTCACTCATAAAGCACTACATCACAATATAGTGCATAACTTAAATTGCATGGCACTTAGGCCCTTAAAATGCATGGCTCTTAGGCCCTTAAAATGCATAATCCTTAAACACTGAATTTCCACAATATATTTGCCTTTGACCTGCAAATACACTCAACACACATATGCCTTTTACTAGTCTCTTGAGAACACTTTACTAAGTCATTCACCATTTGCTCTTTAGGTAGTTTTAATAAGCATTTATAAGCTCATTTCTCCTAAGGCATTAAACAACATTAGGTTAGTAGATTTACCTCTTTTCCAAACAACTTCTTTCTTGTTTCCTTATAAAAACCGGTAGGGTATTTGATTCCTTGTCAAGTTCTAAACAATATACAAACATTATAATGAGTATTCAAGCTATAGGCTTCATCTCATTGCAAACCCTAATTTTACATTGTTTCAAAAACATTAATGTAGTTGTTTTACCTTGATCTTTGAAGAGAGTTTGAATATATATCAAGAGGGGACTCCACCTAGTCCATGAAGAGTTGAAATGAAGCTAGAACAAAGTCACACAAAGAGCTCCATCAATGGGTATTTTCGGTCACCACAAAAACATGTAGGAAATGTAGTTTTTATTTGAGATTCCTTACCTAGAAGCAAGGGAGAGTAATAATATGTCAAAATACAAGCTCAAGCTCCTTCAATGGTGGAACTCCTTGGCACCGAAATGGGGCTCTTGAAGTTTTGAGAAGATAGGAATGAAGAGCTTGATGAGAGGAAGAGATTGGTGGTGTTTGTTTTTGATTTGGACAAGTGAGCTAGATTTTACAAGAGGTCAAAGATGGAGATGGTGGTGTGTACTATTGCAAACCGTGAGAGAATGAAGAAGAGAGGTTGAAGAAGGTGTTTGAAACCGTGGGAAATGAAGGAGAAATGAGAGAATGAAGATAGAACTTACTTTTAGGAGATATTTATGCTTTATAAAGCAAAAAGGTAACTTAATTAGTTTTCTTTACTTACTTATCATTTTAACTAGAGAGTGGTGAGTCACCACACTTAAAAAAAACCGGCCCCCTATAATATAATGAGGGTATTTTTGTCTTTGTTTGTCAATTTAATTACTTATGACAACATATGTTACAAACTAGCTTATAAAAATCACTATTCACCAAAACAAGGCACTTAGAAGTGAAATTTTGATTTCCCATTAATATAGCCACCCAAATGTGATACTATATAGTACACATATATATTTAAGAGTAATGATGGACATTTAGCCACTCAAAACTCATTTACAAGACACTTTTCAAAAATGTGCTTTAAGACTTCTTAAAGCACATTTTGTGTTTTAACTTGTTTTCAAGCTTGGTTTTCTTTGGTAATAGATTTAATATGTTCATTAATATATATATAAGGTCTTGGTAAGTTCATTAGGTCTTACCCAAGCTTATTCCAAGCTTAGAGCACATTTTAGCTCTTATTGACTTTAAAGCACATTTTGTGTTTCCTTTTTGTTTAAATTTGTTTACTAATGTTTCTAAGACTCTTTTTAGTCTTAGTAAATCATGTTTTAAATGTTTAATCAACATACCAAGGTTTGGGGTATTTCACCAATTCTTACCTAATCTTTTCCTAATCTTCCCACATGTAATCTAGCATGTTTTAACACCTTAAAAACACTTAAAACCTCCTCAAATAATTGGTCAAACTTACCACTCAATCCTTGGTTAAATTCACACAGTTTGTACTTAAAAATTCTACACTTGCACATTGTTGTATTTTCAACATTCTCATGACAGATTACCACTTACTCTCAACCCATTTGACCATTCCAAATTCATTCCTAGCACATTCATCTCTATTTCCCAAGTCACTCACCATTTACAAAGTCAAACACACTAAGCTCTTTCCTAGAATTTTAAGCCACAAAACATCAACTTTTGCTACAGATTTTTACACCACTCTAATTACTTCTCCAACTAACACCCTAAGGTGTTTAACCAACTAAATCAATTCCTAACAACACCTAGTTAACCCTAGGTCATAATAACTCACCAATTCACCTAAATTCCTTAGGTTTCTACGGAATTTCGCCATAACTCCGTTACCAAACTAACACAACCACTAGTACAAAAATGGTCTATCGCAGCATCCCTACCGCAGCGGTTGTAAAAACAACCGCTGAGATAGGCCGTTTTTAAAAATCCCGCAAACCTATCTCAGCGGTTGTTACTTACAACCGCTGCGGTAGGGTCAATTTAAAAAAAAAAACCTCTATCGCAGCGGTTCCTACTAAAAACCGCTGAGATAGGTGTTTTTTACTAACCTATCTCAGCGGTTCTTAGTAGGAACCGCTGCCATAGGGTCTTTTTTTTTCCCCAAATCGAGCTTTCCGTCACTCTCCTCTTCATTCTCTTCTGTCAATTGAGAACGAAGCAGAGCGACGGCGAACTCGACGGCGATCTGAGCAGCTGACGCCTGCGATTCCTCCACCACCGCCACCGTCTTCTTCCTCGTCGCGCCACCGGTACTCGCCGCCGTCTCCGTCGCCAATCCTTCCGCCAGGCCGCAGGCGTCGATCGAAATTGCTGCCAGAACCCTAGGTTCGATTTCCGAATTCGAACTTTGAAATCTGTTAATTATTGTCTTGTTGATTGAATAACTAGTTGTAATATAGTTATTGATTGTTAGTTTAGTTGTGTGTACATAATTTGAATATAGATAGATTATTGAACAAGTATAAATAGTTGTGCATATAAGGTGTTCGATAAAATGTCTGAGTTGATATTTTTGCTGTTTGTGCCCTCTGCATACAACCCAAAGTTGTAAAAAACAGTACGGGAATATTGCGTCACTATTACAATGATGCTAGTGATAATGCATCCTTGTTTCTTCAGTAATATATTACTAGAGATTATTTTTGGAAAAAACTACTAATGTTCGATAAGTAAGTTACTTGATATTTTATAGTATTATAGTACTTGTCAACTGTACGTGCTATATGTAATTGGATGTTGCCCAACCATATGTTTTTTATCCATTAAACTCAGATTCCGATAAGAGATGTGATATGTTATTTACAGGTTATGTTAACTTGTGTTCTTTTTTTTAGGAATAATTTTATAATTCTGGAGCATTGATCTACTTCAATCTTAATTTAATGATTGTAACCATATTAAGTTGAATAAATAACAATGTTAGCGTGTTCGTTTTTACACTCAAATTTTTAGTTGATATAGTTATTATGTTCGTAAATATGAAGTTAGTTTTTTAGAATTTGTAATTATTAATATAATTATTTTTCTAAAATTTACACTCATTAAAAATATTCTTTTTTAGTAACTAATAATAAATTATCTTAAATAATTTTTATAAAAAAGGTAATTTTTTAAAAGATATTTTTTATTAGTTTATTTAAAGTTAATAATAAATCATCTTAATTAATTTTAAAAAAATATAATTTTTTAAAAAATAGTTTTTATTAATTTATACTTTTTATTAGTTAAGTTTATAGCTATAAGTTATCTTAATTAATTTTTATGGAATTTGCGGTGACTATATTTTTACAGTCACCAATTCAGTCACACTCTCTAATCTCATTAAATTAATAATGTATTTTATACGACCATCGTGGAGACAAAAACGATGATACATTTTTTCCTCATATACGTGCTTAATATGATAATGCTCATAGTAATGGATTTCTTGCCCCCCCCCTAATATTATTACCTTGCTTCACCGCTGTCTGCAGTAATTGAGGTGGTCTCTGTGTCTCTTTCTTCCTCATTGCTTCTGTTGTGCAGCATGAGCTGAAAGGTAACATCTTCATCTATCTTTTTTCTCTTTTTTATTTTCTTAATATGATAATGCTTATAATAATGGATTTCTTGCCCCCCCTAACATTATTTCCTTGCTTCGTCTGCAGTAATTGGGGTGGTCTCTACTTCTTCTTCCTTATTTATTCTGCTGTGGACTAAGAGTGAAAAGGTAACATCTTCATCTATCTTTTATCTTTGTGTGTTTAATTAATTATTGCGAAAAAGTGGTTGTGGTTAATATTGAGTGATTGTGAATAAGGATGGTTGCTGCCAATTGTTGAATTTATTTGTCATGGTAAATAAGATGTTGGTGAATGCTTAATGATAAGCATGGGATTAACACGATTACGCAAAGGTCATGCCGAATTTTTTCTAGAATCGTATTAGTCTTATTAATTAATTTTATTTGTTTATTTGTGTATAACAATCTTCAGTTTTCTTTCAGGCTTCTGAATCTGCTATAGGATTTGTACCAGTACTTTCCAGCCCATCACCAAAGCAGTGTCCTAGCTTCCCCCTCTGTACAACCTTAAACAAGTAAGTAATTAAACTTTATTTTTTTTTTAATAATGCAATGATTTGTTGAAGTTAAATTAAATGTGTTAGAATTGTTAGAATAAGGCTAGATTAGTTACGTTGGAAAGTTAGAGTACTTAGGCTACGTTAGTTAGGTTGTAACCATAGAGTAGTGCTGAGTTTGGTTGCAACCGTACATCCAGTAGAAACATGCTCCATATACACAAATGCAGACGAAACTGAAAGACAAATCAATCTTAACATAGTTTTGTTTTCACATATAGAATGGAGCGTGACTGGATGTACGGTGATCGAGGGGATCACTATTTTGATGAGAAGCTGAAAGAGTTTCTCAAAGCGGCAGTGCAACACAAGGACATAACAAAAGGCGAACAATTTCATGTCCTTGTGTTGACTGTGGGGTCGTAAGGAAATATGAAGACATTGAGGAAATTAGATTTCATCTTAAGTCCCGTGGATTCATGCCACATTACAAAAAGATGGAATTTCATGGAGAAACTGTTGCAGCTAGTGCTTCAACATCATCAAGTGCTCATGATCCACGTTACGCAAGTACCGCCCACACCTTCAATACCATCAATGAGTCGGTACCGTTAAGTGATTCAGGATTCGATGACAGCGAGACCACTCACCATGATGAGCAAATGGATGAAATGTTAGAAAATGTTGCGGATACTTTTGTCGATAAGCCGGAAGAGTATCAAAGATTGTTGGACGCATCAAAGACACCTTTGTACCCTTCGTGCGTTAAATACACAAATTGACTGCTGTACTTAATTTGTTCAACTTAAAGGGGAAATATGGAGTTGGTGACAAGTGTTTCACGTCATTTCTAGAGCTGATACATGATATGCTTCCTGATGAGAATGGTCTTCCTATATCCACCTACGAGGCAAAGAAATGGATGTGTCCAATGGGAGTTGAATATAAAAAGATTCATGCTTGCCCAAATAACTATGTGCTTTATAGGGGTGAATACGAACATCTAGACAAATGTCCTAAATGTTTGTTGTCCCAGTACAAGGACAAGGATGAGGATTCCTCCTTTCAGAAAAAAAATCGTCCAGTGAAATTATTGTGGTACTTGCCGATAATTCCTAGATTCAAACGGTTGTTTGCCAACCCAAAAGATGCGAAGAACTTACGATGGCACGCGGATGGTAGAAAAATCGATGAAAAATTAAGACATCCTGCAGACGGACCTCAGTGGAGAAATATCAACAGAAAATTCAAACATCATTTTGGGGATGAGGATAGGAATCTGAGACTTGGATTGTGTACCGATGGGATGAACCCGTATGGCACGTTGAGCAGTCAGCACAACACTTGGCCGGTGCTACTAGTGATCTACAATTTACCGTCATGGTTGTGCATGAAACGAAAATACATTATGTTATCACTCCTAATTTCTAGTCCAAAGCAACCTGGTCATAACATTGACGTATATCTTGCACCACTGATCGATGATCTGAACTTGTTGTGGAATGAAGGGACATTGGTATATGATGCTCATGCAAAAGAAAATTTCACACTGAAGGCGATGTTGTTCTGTACTGTTAACGACTTTCCTGCCTATGGGAACTTGTCAGGATACTCGGTGAAAGGATTCAAAGCGTGTCCGGTATGTGAGGATGACCATGTTCAGATCGTCTGAAGCACTGCGGCAAAATTTATATGTGTCATCGACGGTTCTTCCAGTAGACCATCCTTACGTTCGAGAAAGCGAAAGCTGTTCAACAATGAGCCCGAGATCGTGTGGCTCGTCTGCCTTTGAATTCAGAGGAAGTGTATGCAAAGGTAAAA
The DNA here is from genome assembly GCA_023374045.1 of Limonium bicolor. NCBI lineage: Eukaryota > Viridiplantae > Streptophyta > Magnoliopsida > Caryophyllales > Plumbaginaceae > Limonium > Limonium bicolor. Next base: position 209,576,381 of record CM041782.1, read on the forward strand.
GACATGAAAATGTCTTTGGAAACACATCCAAGCCGCCGAAGAACATTTGGAAAAACGTTCCATTTTTTGGGATCTACCGTATTGGCGGCATCTGCTGTTCGACATTGTTTGGATATCATGCACATGTGAAGAACGTCGGTGAGGCAGTGTGGTTACTTTGCTCAACATACCCGGCAAGATGAAAGACGGATTGAAGGTGAGGAGAATATGCAAGAGTTGCGCATACGGAAAGAACTACACCCAATAGAGGATGAGAAGCGAACATATCTACCTCCTGCGTGTTATACCCTCTCTAAGAGTGAAAATTAAGTTTTTGCAAGTGTTTGCACACATTGAAGGTACCATCTGGGTACTCTTCAAACTGGAAGAACCTAGTTTCTATGAAGGATTAGAAACTTTTAGGCATGAAATCTCATGATTATCATGTGTTAATGTTGCATCTTCTTCCAGTTGCAACGAGGGATATTACCTGAAATGTCGAAATGCTCTAACTCGATTATTTTCTTCTTCAATGCTGTCTGCTGCAAGGCAATTGACTCAGACACCTCGATGATCTGCACAATGAAATTGTTGTGACAATATGCCAGCTTGAGATTTATTTCCCACCATCGTTCTTCGACATAATGGTGCATTTAGTAGTGCATATTGTCCGAGAGATCAAATATGTGGTCCGGTTTACTTACGTTACATGTATCCTTTTCGAACTATATATGAGGATACTGAAGGGTAGAATGAAAAACAGATATAGACCGGAAGGCAGTATCATCGAAGCAACAGTGACTGAGGAAGTCACAGAATTCGTAACAAGTTATTTGAACGATGCAGAGTCAATTGGTATTCCCAAACCACGTCACCATGGTAGATTTGAGGGTAAAGGAGTTATTGGCAAAAAGGTTGTTCGTATCTCTCGTGATCTTATTAATCAGGCACATTTGTTTGTACTACAACACCTTGAGGTTGTTGAACCCTACTTCGATATTCACATTGCTGAGTTGAGTCGACAAAACCCTACCAAAAACCGTATCTGGCTTAAAAAAGAACAAAATCGAGTATTCGTCCAATGGTTTAAGGAATATGTGTTTGAGCAAGCTTCATTGAACCCCGAAGATGTCAGTGAAGAAATCAGATGTCTAGCTGTTGGTTCTGGAACAGATGTTGTATCGTTTGAAGGGTATGACATTAATGGATGCACATACTACACTGCACGCCAAGATGCTAAATCAATACATCAGAACAGTGGGGTAAAAATTGAAGCATCGGTGACTGAATATGGTCTAGGTAACCAGGTTCAACCAATGAGCAGTAGTAGTTGGTATTATGGTGTGATAGAGGACATATGGGAACTAAACTATCACATTGATTCGTTTCTATTGTTCCGCTGCAATTGGGTGGACAACCGACATGGACTCCAAAATGATAAAGGACTTATTTTGGTTGATCTTTCACGTGTTACAACTAATAAGGAAGATCAGTTTGTGTTGGGTAAAGACTGTGACCAGGTGTTTTATGTTGAAGACCCAAAAGCTAGTAGATGGCATGTTGTTCTTCCAGGGAGAAGACCGGTTTTGTTTGAGGATGAAAACAACGACGATGATGATAATGAGATGATAGATGAAACTGTATCGTTGCATACAGGGTTGCATGATTCAACTGATGATTTACAAAATGATGATGTTCAGACCATCTACGCTCGATCAGACCATAATGAGGGGGTTTGGGTAGAAAACAGATCATGATATATGTTACTATGTCTAGGTAACACCATTGGTTGAAATTACATTATATAATTCGTATTATTGTTGTTACAATGTTATCAGAATTAATTATTTATGTTTATTTTTGCAATTATACATCGTTCCATGAATATTGATCTAATGTGTGTGTGTTTTTTTCCTCAGTGGATGATGATCCTATAGGACAGCTGCTCCTGACTGGGGATAGTAGACCGGCAAAACGCACCACACGAGGTGGTAAAAAGAAATCAAAGAAAGCAGACGTAGAGACCACCCCACAGCAGACCGAGACAGCAGGGCCTTCACAGGAAGGACAAGAGATACAAGTTGCTCCTCCGCCTCTCAAGAAACCCAAAAAACGAGGGGCAACCCGTGGGCTGAAAGCAAATAGAGGCCCCCCGACAAAGCCTTTGGAGTTCAATGAGTTTAATCAGCCCACGGGTACTTGGAAAAATGATTTCACTGCTCTAGCCAGGCATTTGGTGAGTACATATTTCAATATAAACCACAATTGGAAGCAAGTGCCTCAGGCGTTGAAGGAGCAGATATTTGAACGTCTCAAGGTATTTGTTACACTTAATAGTTTGTTTTAAGATTTATATAGTTACTTTTTTACACTAATCCATTTTTTTTGTGCATATAGGACCGATTCTGTATAGATCCTTCTCTGAAGGATGATGTGATGAAGGGGATTGCCACACAGTTCAAAGACTTCAGATCTCTGCTCACGAGGCAGTACATTTACTGTGAGGAGCCCGCAGAGATAGAGGAGGCAGAAGGTGAAGATGTGGATGATCGGAGACCACCGTGGCAAAAATATGATGGTATTACTGAAGAGCAGTGGAATGAGTTTGTTGCGAAGCGTTTGACCCCTGAGTTCAAGGTGAGTTTCACACTAGTAGTTGTTCTTTTGTATGATAAATGTTTAAAGTGTCCTTAGAGTTCATTTGGTTAATTCGTCTTTTTCATATATTATTTGCATAATTTGTCTTTTCATACATATATGTAGGCTATACGTGAGAAACAACAACAAAATGCAAAAAAAAATCGTTACCCCCATCACATGGGGAGTACAAGTATTGCTCAGCGTGTGCCGCAGTGGGAGAAAGAGGGGTTGCTGCCAGCTGGCTCGAATGTCAGCGAACGAAGGATGAAGGTTTGGGACTTAAGTCGACGGAAGAAACCTTCAAATCCGGCGGCACCTGCTGAGTATGATGACGCCACGAGAGAAGTCATCAACCAAATGGTAAGTGATTTTTAGTTTAAAAAATGTTTATTATTTATAGAGTAACAATAGCAGTTAAATAAACCGAAGTATCCTTATTGACTTATTAAACTCCATAACAGGAAGAGTTAAGCTCCCAGATCACCCAGGGCACTTGGCAGCCCGTTAGGCAGGATGATCCACTTTCCCGCGCTCTCGGGAAGAAGGATCATCCGGGTCGTGCAGTAGGCTTTGGTGGTCATGTCGGTATACGCCAAGCCTTCGGTAATCCTGGGTCGAGACAGTGCTGGAGGGAGCAGCATTACATATGAGGAGCACTTACGCCAGAATGCGGAGCTCGAGCAGCGACTACGAAATGAATTTCAGCAGTCAATCGCTCAAGCTATGGAGATGATACATTCTGAGAGGATGAGTCAGGAGGTTTCTAGACCGCCAGATCAGGCACAAGCATCAGAGCCCGCAGCAGTGCCTCCCAGTAGTGTTCACTCCGTCAACTGATAGGCTGATTTTAGATATATTTTTACTATCAAAATCTCTTGTCTTTATTGTCATTTTTCTCTTGATTTAGTACTTAACTGAATTCCATTCTTATAACTAAAAGAAACTTTCAGAAAATAGGTTATAGGATGGATATGTGGGGAATATATGACATTATCACGGAGGAGTTAATAAATTAAAGTGCATACACTAGCTCCCTATTTATGTGCAGGTAACTCCAGAGTCTTCCAAGGGTTGTCGATGAAATAATTGAAGAGAGTATAAGTTAAAGAAATTCAAAGGTCTCTATTTAATTTGCGAAACTGGAGGCAATTGAAAAGAATACATTAATGAGCAAGCGAAGAGCCTTGAATCTGACTTATAAATACCGAAGACTTTGGCATAGGAAGGGGGCCATCCATCAATTCATCCATCCATCCACACAACATCACTTCAGTTCTGTTTTTTTAGCTTTAAGTTTAGTTTTTATTTCTTTTTCATACACAAAGAAGAACAGAAGCAGTCACGAGAGTTCTTCTCCTCCACCATCATCTCAACCTCCAGCCCAGTAAATAGCAGTTGTGGATAGCGGGACGAATGAAGGAGTCTTCTACACCGAATGATTTCTTCTCTATCTCTCACTACTCTTTTTGTAACATGCTAGGCTAGGAGGATTTACTCTGGGGAAGGGTGTATTCGTAGCAAGTTGAATTTGCACTTACTTCTATTGATTTGATAAGAGATTTTATTTCCGGATTGTTCAGATTAAAGTTTAAGTTGTGCTTTTTAATAAATTTCATGGATTTGTTAAAAAAAAAACCGTTTGCAAATTGGCGCCGTTGCCGGGGGCTAGATATTTGTCTAGTCCTTAGCCTTGGTTGTTAATTGTTTTGATTTTCTATTATTTGGTTTATCTTGTTGTATATTTAGTTCTTTTATTTTAAAGTTTTTTTTGTTCTTATCTAATTTATTTATTTTTTTTTCTTTTTTCTTCTTTTAGTTATTCTCCTAATTTTATATTATTCTAGTTTATATTTTAGTTTATTCGGGTTTTAGTTTATTCTGTTATTATTCTTCTTGTCTTAATTTCATTATAAATTAATTCTTTTTGGTTTTGTTTTCAAAATTTTATCTGCTTTGTTTTAGTCGACTCCTTAATTTAATTTTATTCTGTTCTGTTCTCTTTCTTTTATTTTGTTTTATCTATTAGCTTAATTTTTTTTAGTTATTTCGTTATTTTACATATTTTACTTCTATATTTATTTATTTTAGTTCTAATTTTCTATTATTCTGTTTGTTTCTTCTTCTCCTTACCTTTTGCAGGTAGTTGATGGTGCATACCCGTTCGCGGTCAGACACTCACCTTGATTGGGACAAAGTTCTAGACCCGGAGATTGAGCGCACCTTTCATCTAGCTCAACGCCAACAGAGATTTCAAAGACAATTAGAAATGGCGGCTCCTGCAAATGGTGCCCAGGCGATGAGGCAGTTCAACAGGCCAGCAGCTATTCCCAGAAGAAGCCCAGTAGCTCTTCCTGCGCTAACGCCTGCCCTTATTGAAGAATGGAAGGGATTGAAGCCTTCACATCAGAACAAAGTCATTTGTGAGTTGCCCACAGGCACATTTGATGGCTCCGACCCCTATGACGCCCTAGATCATGTCAACCGATTTCTTATTCATGTTGATCAGATAGGGTGCTCAGAAGGTCTTCTGGAGTATGCGAGAATGAGTTTGTTCCCTAGCAGCCTCGCTGGTGAAGCAATGAAGTGGTTCTACCGCCCTCCTTCCGGTATCATCACCACATGGACAGACATGACCACCAGGTTCTACGATAAGTACTATCCTATATCTAGAACTATGGATTTGGTTGCTGCTTTACTTGCTTTTAAGCAGAGAGGTGATGAGACGATATGTGAGGCGTGGGACCGTTTTAAAGAGATGCTCCGTCAGTGTCCTCACCACGGGCAAGACCTCACGTGTATTGCCATGACATTCTTCCATGGGTTGCACCACATTCATAAGGCAGAGGTTAGATCAGCTTTGGGTGGAGACATCCTTAACCGATCTGGAACTGATTTTATGGCGGCCATGGAGACCTACATCGAGGAGGTTCGTCAGTGGGGAGTTGAGGGTAGTCGGACTATGACTGTGAGTGCCAAGGGAGCTAAGAATTTGGATCCTTGGATGGAGCAAATGGCAGAGTCTCAGGCTCAGCAATCGACTCTAGTGAGCTCCTTGGTTAAGAGGTTTGATGACTTTTTACTTAATGGTCAAGCCCCTCAGCAGGTCAAGGTAATAGCTTCTTCTTTGATATTCTATGCTCATTGTGGTGGAGACCACCCTTTTGAAGTATGTCCTCAACTGGAGGAAATGCGGTGTGCTGAAAATGCAAACTTCGTGGGACAAGGGAATTACCAACAGACATGGAATCGAAATCAAAACCAGAACTTCAGGTATGGTAATTCCAATGATGTTTCTAATCCTAATCTTTTACAGAGAAATGTGCAGGGTCCCCCAGGTTTTTCTAGGCAGCCCTACACTCAGGCTCGTCCTCAGGGACAGATGCAGCAGGGCCAAAGCTCGTACCAGCCACCAGCTAAATCAGCTTCTGACTTAAAGATGGAGCAACTCCAGGATTTGATAGCTTCTATGGCTACCACCCAGAACGCACACATGCAAGATCAAAGAGTTATCAATCAATCCTTGATCACTGGTCAAAAGAATCTTGAACAACAGATGAACCAGATACTAGCCAATCAGCAGCAGCAAAGGCAGTCTGGCTCGTTTCCATCTCAACCTCAGCAAAACCCGAGGGAGACGGCCAAGGCCTTGAGGATCTGTAATTGTGGGTGTATCTTCTGAGGCTCAGTCTGTAGATGAGTTTGGTGCTGCAGTGCAGTTGAGGAGTGGGAAACAGTTGGCAGATAATCATCAAGACCAAGTGGTTGTAGACCAAACTGGTGAAGAGGTTGACCCTCCACTTGTCGGCGTACCATCAGGGTCTACAGCTCCACCTGTGGTAGTTTCTGAGGAGATACAGGCTCCTAATCTTCCACCTCATTCTCCCTCCCCTTCTAATATTCATGTTGATGTGCCTTCTTCTACTCCTAAGCAAGTAGAACTTCCATTCCAAATAGGATGAAGAAGAAGCATTAGATGAGCAGTTTGCTAAATTTTTAAGTATTTTTAAGAAACTGACTCTTGATATTCCTCTTATTGATGCTCTACAGGAGATGCCAAATTATGCAAAATTTCTGAAGGATCTCCTCACTCAAAAGAAGAAAAAGAAAGACAAGGAGACTGTCCATCTGACTGAGGAGTGCTCTGCTGTTACTTCGAGCACTTCCTCCTAAGCAGAAAGATCCGGGCAATCCCATTGTGCCTTGCTTTATTGGTGATGTGGACTGCGGCAGTGGTCTGTGTGACCTAGGTGCGAGTATCAAATTATGCCTTATGCCACCTTCTTAAAGGTGAGAGGTGGAGAGCTACATCGGTCCCTTTCAAGCTCCAACTTGCTGACAGATCTGAAATTAAACCGATGGGGATTGTGCGAGATTTGGTGGTGGGGGTTGACCGCTTCATCTTCCCAGCAGATTTTGTGGTTCTAGACATGGATGATGATGTGGAGGTTCCTCTCATTCTAGGACGTCCTTTTCTGAGTACTGCCAAGGCTGTCATAGATGTTCATGATGGTAAAATCACCTTGCGGTACGAGGACGAAAAGATTGAATTTGATATGAAAAAGATGATGAAGTTCAGTTCCACTTCCGCTCATTCAGTTATGTCGGTAAGTTTCGTTGATGAGGAAGGGGAGGTATGTGAACTTTCTGCTGATGACGAGGTTTATTCTCTATCTTCTTCTTCTTTTACTGACTCTGAACCTTTGGAACATGTTCTTGTCTCTTCTGTTGAAGATAAGACTTCTGATGTTGAGGATAATGCAGCTCTAGCTCACGTTGAGAGAGGGAAGGCAGGTTTTCAAGTTTATCGCCCTCCATTGGAGAGGCTTGATAGAGATATTCAGCGACCTGTTCCTTCTGTGGAGCAGCCTCCAGTTCTTGAGCTTAAGGAGCTCCCCTCTAATCTCAAATATGTCTTTCTTGCTGATAACTATTCTTTGCCTGTCATTGTCTCTTCTACTTTGAAAACTGGGCAGGAAACTAGGTTGCTAGAGGTGCTCAGGAGGCATAAGAGAGCCATTGGATGGACCTTGGCTGATATCAAGGGAATTGATCCAGCCTTCTGCATCATCACACATTTATATGGAGGAGGACTACAAGCCTATTCGACAGCCCCAGCGTCGCCTCAACCCCAATATGAAAGAAGTTGTAAAGAAGGAGGTGTTGAAGCTTCTGGACGCTGGGATCATCTACCCCATTTCTGACAGCACTTGGGTAAGTCCTGTACAAGTTGTGCCTAAGAAAGGTGGGTTTGAGGCTGTTATCAATGATCAAGGTGAGTCTATTCCTCAAAGGAAAATTACTGGTTGGCGTATGTGTATTGATTACAGACGTTTAAATTCTGCCACCAGGAAAGATCATTTCCCCCTTCCTTTTATTGATCAAATGCTAGAAAGATTGGCTGGTCAGGAATATTACTGTTTCCTAGATGGATTTTCAGGGTATTTCCAAATCCCCATTGCACCTGAGGACCAGGACAAGACTACTTTCACTTGTCCCTATGGAACCTTTGCTTATCGACGGATGCCATTTGGGTTGTGCAATGCCCCAGCCACTTTTCAGCGTTGCATGCAGGCTATTTTTTGCAGACTTCATTGAGCAGAGCATAGAGGTATTTATGGATGATTTTTCTGTTTATGGTTCTGACTTTGATGTTTGTTTAGCACAGCTCGATCTTATCCTAGGCCGATGTGAGGAGACCCATCTGGTTCTCAATTGGGAGAAATGCCATTTTATGGTAAAGGATGGGATTGTGTTGGGCCACAAGGTGTCTGCTAAAGGGATAGAGGTGGATAGAGCTAAAGTGGAAGTTATCGAGAAGCTTCCAGCACCTACCTGTGTTAAGGAGGTAAGAGCTTTTCTTGGGCATGCAGGATTCTATCGTCGGTTTATTCAGGATTTTTCAAAAATTGCTAAACCGTTGACGATCTGCTTCTGAAAGATGCCCCATTTCTATTTATGAAGAATGTCTTTCTTCCTTCAATTTAATTAAGCAAAAGTTGGTAGCTGCCCCTATTGTTGTTTCTCCTGACTGGTCATTGCCATTTGAGATTATGTGTGATGCTAGTGACTTTGCAGTAGGTGCAGCCCTGTGCCAAAGGAAAGATAAAGTTTTGAGAGTTATTGCTTATGCGAGTAAAACTCTTAATGGTGCTCAGAGAAATTACACTACCACTGAGAAAGAGCTTCTGGCTGTGGTTTTCTCCTTGGATAAGTTCAGATCTTATTTATGGGGAAGTAAAGTGATTATTCATACTGACCACACTGCTCTTAAGTATTTGTTTGGTAAGAAAGAGGCCAAGCCTCGCTTGCTACGTTGGATTCTTCTTCTACAGGAATTCGACATAGAGGTGAGAGATAAGAGTGGGAAACTCAATGTTGTTGCTGACCATCTCTCTAGGATGATAACTCCTGATGATGGTATTCCTATTAATGAATTCTTTCCTGATGAAACCGTTTTCAGTATTTCCAAACTGCAAGAGCCATGGTATGCTGATCTGGCAAATTTTCTTGTTTCTGGTGTTGTTCCTCATGATTTCTCCTATGCTCAGAAAAGAAATTCCTTTCTGATTCTCGTCATTATATTTGGGAAGACCCTCACTTGTTTCGAGTGTGTGCAGATGGTTTAATTCGAGGTGTCTTCCTGATGATGAGGTGAACAGCGTGCTGGAGTTTTGTCATTCAAGGGAAGCTGGAGGCCATCATGGATCTCATAGGACAGCAGCCAAGGTTTTGGAATCCGGATTCTATTGGCCCACACTGCATAAGGATTGTCAAAATTTTGTGGCTCGCTTGACAGTTGCCAGCGTATGGGGAACACCTCTAGGCGATATGAGATGCCTCAGCATGGCATTTTGGAGGTTGAGCTTTTTGACTGCTGGGGTATTGACTTCATGGGACCCTTTCCTTCTTCTCAGGGTTTCCAATATATTCTTGTGGCAGTGGACTACGTGTCCAAGTGGGTTGAAGCGATTCCCTGCCAACATGCTGATTCTAAGACGGTGGTCAAATTCTTAAAGAAGCACATCTTCACACGCTTCGGCGTCCCTCGAGCTATCATTAGTGATGGAGGTACACACTTCTGCAATCGGAGCATTGATGCCCTGATGGCTAAGTACGGGGTGCATCACAAAGTTGCCCTTGCTTACCATCCTCAGACGAATGGGCAAGCTGAAGTGTCAAATAGGGAGTTGAAATGGATCCTCCAGAAGACGGTTAATTCCTCCAGGAAGGATTGGGCTCTGAAGCTCGATGATGCTCTTTGGGCCTACCGCACAGCCTTCAAGACTCCCATCGGGATGTCTCCTTTCAGGTTAGTTTATGGTAAGTCTTGTCATTTGCCTGTGGAGTTGGAGCATAAGGCATACTGGGCACTTAAGGCCCTTAACTTTGATATTCATGCTGCTGGTGAGAGGAGGAAGTTTCAGCTCTTAGAGCTAGAAGAGCTTAGGGATCAAGCTTATGATAGTGCAAAACTCTACAAAGAGCGTACCAAGAAGCTCCATGATCAGATGATTCAGAGAAGGGACTTCAAAGTTGGAGATTGGGTGCTGCTCTACAATTCTAGATTGAAGCTTTTCCCTGGGAAGCTTAAGTCCCATTGGGCCGGTCCTTTTAAAGTTGTTGGTATCACTTCCTTTGGAGCCTACGAGCTTGAGAATAAAAAGGGTGAAGTGTTTAAAGTCAATGGGGCTCGCTTGAAAAAGTATTTTGGTATAGCTGATGCTAACATTGATTTGCATGCAGTTTCTTTTGTGCAGGATCAGCCGGCTGCCCCAGATGCTTCAAGCCTCTTGAAGTCGAACGATAAAACGAAGAAAATCCCTTGGAGACTTCGATTTGCATTTAGGAAGCTTCGAAAGCTTGCTCTAGGAAGTTGTGGTATTCCCAGCCACACTTCCTCTTCTTCTGATCAATAGCTTGGGAAGTCTAGCCATAGACTTTAAAGCAGAGCAGCTTGGTGGGAGGCAACCCACCGGTTTGTATTTCTTTTTGTTTTCTTAATTTAGTTGTTTTTTTTTACTTTTTTTATTTGTTTGTGGTGTGTTGGCGGCTACTATTATGCTTCATGCAAGAGCCTTGGCTCTTATTTTTATACTAAAGATTTTGTCCGGTTCCACTTGAGTTCTCCTGGCTTTGCAGATTATATTTCTCAGCTTGCTTACTTTGTCGCTTAGCTGAACTCAGGTGTGGGGTTGGACTAGCTACACACCCTGAGCGGACTCTGGGGAGTATTCTTACCTTTTCTTCTCTTCAAATTTTTTTCATGCTCCCTTGTGATCTGTTGTGTGCGATTTTGTTTCCCCGTTGGATTGCTTGCACAATGTTAATTCTTCCTAAGCAATGAGGACATTGCTTCACTCTAAGTGTGGGGTGGGGTAAGCTCCTTCGCTGCTTGTTTTTTGTGCGTCTCTGAGCTCTTTTCTCTTGCATTTGTTTTAAAGTCTTGCTATGATTGCTCAACTTGGAAGGAAGTCATAGAGGAAGTATAGTTGGTTAGCTGATCTTGGGGTGCAAAATTTTGAAATTTTATGGTTTTTAATTGCTGAATTGAAGTCTTTGTTCTAGAAATGCTTAAATAAATGAGAATATTCTCCATCTGAACTTTGTTCTTAGCTTTGAGCCTTGGAATGAGTTGGATTGAAATGGTTGAAAAAGAACAAGGCAAGGTACTCCGCTGATCTAAGAATGCGCATTTAATTTCTGATCCAAAATCAGGCCTCGTCCACTTGGTTATTAAGTCCTTTGGGGTGCTTCATCACTTAGCTACCTAAGGTCCTTGTGATCTGGGATAGTTGACCCAAAGCCGCTACATGGGTGGAGAGAAAAGTCTGTGGTGAAAGAAATTGAAAGCGCTTTAATTGAAATATTTATGCACATGCTATGCTGAATTTAGATTATTTTCTTTTATGGATCAAGAGTATGTGGCATTGAAAGGTACGATGGAATATGATCTTACTTCATGCCCCTTGTCGTTTCCGTGGTTTGTGAAGGAAAAAGGTGGATTGGCTCAAGGTTAAAGACAAGGCTCTTATGGTTTTGTTTCTCATTTGTTAGCTTTGAATGACTTAATGTTTATGGAAAGAATGAATTGTTTTGAATAGTTTGAATTGCCCCCTTGATTGGTAAAGCTAGCAATTCTTTTCTTCTGTGCTCTTCCTTTCCTGTTGAGTTCCAATAGCTTGTCATTACATGTGCTTGAGAGTTTTGCTTGAGGACAAGCAAAAGGCTAGGTGCTAAATTCTTATTTTATGTAGCATTTTTATGCGCTTTCTCACACTTATCGTATGCTTTTCATGACTCTTACTTTGGGTAAAATCTGATGCAAATTTATATTTTAAAAGTAGGAAATGATGGTGAAAATGCATAGATCTCCTCACAAGCTTTCCAACACCGCAAACGGGGAACAAATCGGAGCTCATATGAAGAATTTAGACCCTGTCAAAGTTGTGTCCGATGCGATATATTTATATATATATATATATATTTACGAGACTGCCGTGAAAGGATTGAGAAGAAGAAGGGGTGAGATTGGAAATATAAAAGAAAGGAACTCCAAAGGTTCCAAGAGTTTGAGATGTGAAAGGTCTTCATTTATTTCGAGAGACTGAAGGGAATTAAAATAATATCATCAATGAGCTAAGTGAAGAGCCTTGAATTTAACCTATAAATATGGAGGACTTTTGCAAAATCCACTCATCCACTCACTCATCCACTCATCCACTCATCCATTCAACATTCAGGATTCAGAATTTAGAAGAGAGCCGCGACCTAGTTCCTCCTCTCCAGCCGTGCAACACCAAGGTGCAACCAAGGAGAATTTCTGCATCAATTTCTCCTTGGTTGCACCTTGGTGTTGCACGGCTGGAGAGGAGGAACTAGGTCGCGGCTCTCTTCTAAATTCTGAATCCTGAATGTTGAATGGATGAGTGGATGAGTGGATGAGTGGATTTTGCAAAAGTCCTCCATATTTATAGGTTAAATTCAAGGCTCTTCACTTAGCTCATTGATGATATTATTTTAATTCCCTTCAGTTTCTCGAAATAAATGAAGACCTTTCACATCTCAAACTCTTGGAAACCTTTGGAGTTCCTTTCTTTTATATTTCCAATCTCACCCCTTCTTCTTCTCAATCCTTTCACGGCAGTCTCGTAAATATATATATATATATATATATATATAAATATATCGCATCGGACACAACTTTGACAGGGTCTAAATTCTTCATATGAGCTCCGATTTGTTCCCCGTTTGCGGTGTTGGAAAGCTTGTGAGGAGATCTATGCATTTTCACCATCATTTCCTGCTTTTAAAATATAAATTTGCATTAGATTTTACCCAAAGTAAGAGTCATGAAAAGCATACGATAAGTGTGAGAAAGCGCATAAAAATGCTACATAAAATAAGAATTTAGCACCTATAAATCATATCAATTTCACACTTATCATCAACCCATTTCCATATTCATCTCTCAAGGTTAGAACAACATGTTAACTACAAATACAAAAAAAAAACAAATTATACACTTGTTTATGTGCATCTAAAATCTTCAATTTTGAAAATTTAGCAACCAATTGACTGCACATTGTTCCAAGTGATTGGCGTTGACGAAGTCGAAGTAGGGTGGGGAAAACTTTTCAAGTCTTGTGCTGGAGACACCGTGAGGAATACAGCGCTCCGAGAGTACCATGCCCGGGTGCTTGTTGAAGGTTACGCGCCTGCTTATGTGGATTGTCAGATACCGGTGCCCAGTGCAGACATATCCACCCTTCGTCAAGCTGAATCCAATGCAGTACAGTGGCCCTGTAGATTGATTAGGCTTGGGGAGCAGCAGGTAACCCCATGAAAAAACTTATTCTTTAACATATCCTAGAGTAGAAACATATACTTATTAAATTAATATATTAGGAACACATTCAATCAAATTCTGATAAGGCAAAAGGAAAGAGAGTTGTTGTTGCACCAGCTAATCCTTCGATGGCATCCGCGACTAGAGTTGTGATGAGATCGAATTTGCTACAACCGGCGGTTCTGAATGCCTTACCCCCCATGCTGAAACTGTTGCACTCCACACTATTGATGACGCCGCCAGGAAGAGATTCGGTTACAATGGAACCAAGACCGGATCTTTTTCACTATACAGGCGCTCTGAGTTTTGAAATCTATCTTACTGATTTTGTGGAGTTGTTCACGAAGGATTGGTTGAGTGCGTCGATTCTCAAATCGGCTTGCATGTGAGTAATTAGCATACGTTGTACACATTTTACTCTGTATATTTGAAAATTAAATTCATAATATTGGTTTCTTTATATTGCAGGTTTATTGATGACAAGGCGGTCCAAGTACATGAGAAAGTATTTCGGGTTCCTATGCCCTGACTACTGTTCCGAAGCTAATATGGGATCTGACCCCCAAGCGTTGGTCCAGTACTTGTTGAATGTGATACATGCGTGTGCAGTTGCAGATAAATCTTACATAATGCTGCCTCTTCATCAAGGGTAAGAATTTTATCTAATGTTAAGTTAGTTTAAAATTATGATATTGGTATTATGTAATTGATTGAATTAAGTTCTGCCTGTATTGTAATCTATGAACAGCCGACACTGGTCTTTGCTCGTTCTATGTATAAAAAGCCCAAGAGTCCTGCAGCTTGACTCAGCATCTCTGCGTCCCAAGAGGCCAGTTATATATAACATGTGATGAGGTGATGAATTTACTTAACTTGATTAATTATCAATTTTTAGTTATTTCTTAATCATCCGGTTGATAACTTTTACTTTATCTGTGCGTATGAATTCTAGTGCCTTTGTATCTGTAATGACGCATGTCCGAGGAGAGAGATTTAAGAAGATTCCGTGGAATGTAGTCAAGGTATTTTTGTAGTCCTTATTCAAATTTTGTAATATGTTCATTAGTTTTAAAATAGGAACAGTATTATAATTTATGTGTTAAATCGATTTTGAATATGTACGTATATACATGTGCAGTGTCCACAGCAGCCGGGAGGTTCGGAATGTGGCTACTATGTCATTCGGTTCATGAGTGACTTGATAGCGGGACCGAGACTCTTGCCAGAGAAGTCTCTAGACCTGGTAAGTAGCATTCTCGAAATATTTTGGTTTTGTAGATAATTTTTAACATTGATTCTTAAACTCAAAGTATTATTAGCAACTGATCATATTTCTTTTTGTGTTAATTCCAAGGCTTTTGAAGAGTTGGTAGATGGTTACAACGAAGGACATATAACCGAGGTGCTCGAAGAATGGGCAGAATTCATGAGCGTTAATGTAGGTTGCTTCTAGGGTTTGGTAGGATTGAGTAGGATGATTTTGAAATTCTCATGAAACAATTGTCGTTTATGTAAAGATTTTGTAGATGTTTGATTAATTTGCTCAAATTTGTAAATGTAAGTGGATTATTGCCCGTAGATAGGTTTGGTGGCTATTTAAATGGTGAAATGGTTGATCTAATGCCCCACTGTGGTGGCATTGTTAATTGCTATATCTTAACAACCGCTGCGATAGGTGGTTTTTTTTTAAAAAAAATAGGTCTACCGCAGCGGTTGTTTATATGAACCGCTGCGATAGAGTACCTACCGCAGCGGTTCTACAACCGCTGCGGTAGGTTTTTCACCTACCGCAGCGGCACCCATCGCAGCGGTTTTCAACCGCTGCCATAGGTACCAAACAACCGCTGCGGTAGGGTCTTTTTCTACTAGTGAACCAAATTCATCATCTTTATCACCTAAACTAAAATATTCATAATTCAACACAAGCAAACCAAATTTAAGCTCAACTAACCAAATCCATAAAGGATTCTACCAGCACATAAAAACTCATCCAAATCTCATTATACACATTATAATGCACTAATCTCAAATGCATGACACTTAGGCCCTTAAATCACAAGCAATGCACAATGCATTAAAAATCATCACGATTTCCTCTTCTAAACACCAAAAACACTTCCAACACAATTTTTGATTCATTCTTTTATTTACCCATCCCAAGATTTTCGAAAACATTATAAATAGACATCAAGGTAAGTTGTTTACCTTAAGTCCTCAAGTCCATCTTTTCACTTCTTTCTTCCTCCTCTCTTTGTTCTTGATTCCAACCGGTCAATGGGGTTATTGTTAAACAAAAGACCAATGCCCAAGGAACAACAATAATCACTAAACAACATCTAAATCTTGGGATAAACCCCAGAACACAAGAGAGTGATTTAAGATTCTAAAATGAGGGATTACCTTCCAAATCTCTAAGTGAATGTTTGACTAGCAACACCACAAGGTTCTAGCACCTCCTTGAAGACTCAAAATCGGCTGGAACAAATGGAACAAGGGGGTTCAAAAGCTGGAAATTTTCAGTAGTAAGGAAAAGGCTAGAAAAGAGGGGTTTTTGAACTTCTTTTTACGTTAAACCAATAAGGGAAGGATGTAGCTCACAATGGTCTCCTTCAATATTCAAATGGAGCTCCAGCCATGGGGATGAAAATTGAAGTTTTCAGATTTTTAAAGGAGGGAAATGTTCTCCAAGATGAGGGGAGTTAAATGGTGTAATTTTTTGTTGTTTTGACTTTGTTTAGACCATGAAAAATGAAGAAAAAGAGGATCTTGGTGGAGGGCTTTATAAATCGCCATGGCTGAAGGAGGAAGAAGAGGGAAGTCTGGGCAGAAGGGAAAAAATCGTAAGAGAGGAAGATGGGAATGGGAGAGAGAGAATAGACAAGTAAGTTTTGTACTTTTACACTTTTGACTTTTGACTTTTCTTTTCCTTTTTTTCTTTCCTAGCTAGTTTAACAATAGTGTTGGAGTAAAAGTGTGTTACAACTTCTACCACTTAGGCAGTGTACCTAATCGTTTTGTGGAATAGTGGAATTGTGGGGTGTCGAACTCTTGGGGACCTTGCTGTGGTTTAACTGATAGTGTAATTTAACTGAGAATTCTAATTAGACTACTGAACAGAAACTTATCATTTTTTTGAGAGAAATTGTGGTTTAGAACTTAATGTAAACAAAACAGTAAAAAGAACAATTAATTAAAACAGATTAATAATAGCAGTTATAAAACTCTTTTGTTTTTAAGGAAGCACCCCGGGTTGTTCTGCTCACCTATTTTACTTAATTATATTGCTGTAGACTTTCCCACTTTAGCAATAAACTCAAGAATCTTTGAAATACCCCTAAATTAATTTAAATTAATTTAGGGGATTTCTTTTATTAAACCTTTAATACTACTATTAAGTATTAAATTATTATATGGAATTATGAATATTAAATTATTATATGGAATTATGAATATTAAATTATTATATGGAATTATGAATATTAAATTAATATAAGGGGTTGTGAAATTTATTTAGGGGTTTTCTCCTAATTATTATATATTATTATATAGTATTATGAATTTAATAATAAGATTTATAAGTCAATAAATCTTGGGAAAATTATTAAACACTCCAAATATATTATAAAGATTTTAGGAAGTGTTGGAACATTGTTTTGAAATATAAAAGTCAATATAAAATTCTAGAAACCTTAAAGCTTATTAAGCCTTGCTAGAGTTGACTTTTTGAGAATGGTCAAACCAGGTCATGAAACCTATACCAATAAATAGGTTATGAAAAACCATGAAGATCGATAAAAAGAACGTCAAAAACGGATCATCCTAGCCAAAGTTATGCTAGATTGAAGTTTTGAATCAAAATTTTAAGAAGTGCCACGTGTCACTCTGTAATGGGTCGCCCACACTTAGCCGATTTCCTTCCCTGATTTTCGTAACCGATTTCACTTCCTAGCCCTAACTTTAGACGGCTATAACTTTCACATAACTCAATATTTTTCCGTGCCGTCTTCTCTATTCTCTTCTCCTTAATTCCCTCTTTACAACCATAACTCATACAAGCCCTAACTCATTCTACATCGACGGGAAAGTTGATCCAAAGTTGCCAGCTTTCGAGTTCGTAACCCAGATTCCAGTTTTCATTCGATTTCAGGTAAAGTTCGTCTTGCCATAACTTCCTCGTCTTTCAACCAAATTCGATTTCTATAGCTCGTTGTGTAGATCTCTAATCCATCTACAACTTCATGTTTTCCCAAGCCTGATTCGTAACCGTTTGGAAGATATAGTCGCCCAAAGTCTCTGATTTGTCAGCACATAAATCATAGAAAAACGACAGGTAAACTCGTAACTTTCGGGTCAATTTTCTTTCTGTATAATGCAAATTAGATTGAGTTCTTGTTATCATTGTGTAGATCTATGTCCCATCTTTCGATTGAGCCAAAGAACACAGTCTAACTCAATCTGTACCCCAAGTTATAGAGTCGCAAAGTAGGCTACCCGAACGGTCAAGCTCGAACAGTTTTCCAGAACCGATCTTGAAATCACTTCGATTCGAGCAATTCCGGTGAGTTTTCTTCAAATTCCTCCGATTATGCTAACCGGTTTTACAATTCCGATCTAACCCATGTTGCAATTTAACCTGTTACGCTCTAGATTAGGAGAATTTGTAAGATTTGTAATCGATTTTAATTCGGTACCGAAAACAAACCCTAACCTTCGAATCGAATTCGAAACTGGATGAACTCTGCATTATAATTGGGGAAATTGGTACCAATAGAACCGAAATTTGATTACGAATCCATAGAAACAAGAATCATTCGATTTCGTTCTGTAGATTAGGAGATATTGGCAGATTCGTACTCGACCTTGTTAATGAATTCGCTGAAGAACTCGCGGTACAGGGCCGTCCGATCTCGTTCTTAGAGATTGGACGGCCAAGATTAGATCTGGTGATTATAAGTTGTTTAAGTTTTAAAAAAATCAGTAAATAGTCTTAACTTGTTGGGTTAATTTAAATATCTTCCCGAATGTATTTTGACTTGAAATTTTAACCATAGGTTCCTTATTTTATCTAGTTTATTTTGATGTAAATTATTATGGTTTTCGAGTTTTTAAACATAAGTTATGATTTTTACAAGTTACGGGTTTTCTGGAATATTTGGTTAAATTAAAAAGATATTTTATGAAATAAAAATTTTATAATATGTCTAAAATGTTATAGTTACTGTATATTAAGTTTGGGAATTTTTGGGCAACGGGAAAAGGTTTTAAAAATTGTGTTTGTGAGTTTTTCATAAGAATAACTTATAATATATTTTAATGTGATCAAAATTAAAGTATAGTTGATTAATGAACTTTATAGGTTGGGGAAAATAATAAGACTAATTAACATTTAATACAGTATGTTTATAAATATTTTGGGTATTAACTTAAGTGAAGTAAGAGTTGTTACATATATTTATATATATATTTATATGAGAGAAATAAATAGAAACTTATATTAAATCAAGGAATTTAACTAAACTACATTTTATTTATTATATATATGGAAGCTAATATGTTTAACTAAAACTAAGGGAAATACTCTATTTTATAAACCATAAATCAGTTGTGGATATGTCTAAAAGATATTAAATATAATTAAATACAAATAGAATTTCTTAAAGAATGTTCTGGATAAATCTGGATATATGTGGATGAATATATATATATATATGTATATAAATACAATAAGAATAGATAAAGGAAATAACATTCCTTGTGAGAAATATAATAGGAAGGATATATATATGATATAAATAAATAAAAGGAATAAAAACCTTATAATATAATATGAAGGAAGTAATGAGTTAAACTAAACCTCTACATGATACTAATAAAAGAATATTATATGAGGTGGTACTAATTTATGGTTATAGGTTGAGTTTTTAGTTATCTTTGAATTTCTAAGATTTATATAAACAGTATTTAAATACGTACATATTTAGTCAATGACCACAATGTAAATCTATAATTTGGTTAAGAAATTAATAAGTTGAAATTTAGGAATATTTGTAATTAGTTTACATAAAGTGTTACACAAATAGATCTTATTATATAATTAATAATAAAATGAATGAAATACTTTTACATTTAAATGTTCTTATTATATAAACTAATAAAATAAATGAGTTACTTTTACATCTAAATGTGAAGAGGATAAATAAGTCTAGATTTAATTATTTCTTAATATTTATAGTATTGAGTAATACTTAATATTTTAAGATAAAATCATTAAAAGGGATTAGATATTAAAACTACATTAAACTGATAGGAATTTAATCTAAATAATAATCCTTAAGTTTCTTACAACTAGTTAAGCCATATAAATACATTTAACACCAATATTCAGGATGTGAGTTTATAGTTAAGTAATGTATTTAGTAGTTAGAATTTATAAGGAGGTTTGTAAATAGAAATTAGATACTTAAAATCTTTAAACCTTTAATTAGATGAAATTAGGTTACATAAGAGATTATATTGATTTACCTTTTGACACTGGAAATATTAATGTGTCATTTGAATATAAGGTATGGAGATTGTTCAGAATATATTATCTTATTAAGTAATTGACATTTCACTTACGAACCAGAATTTAATTCTTTGATAAATTCTACCTCATGCTAAGATATAATGTCCATCCTCAAATACAATAAAGGGAATTGATTTATTAAGTTATTCTTTTGAAACTTTAGGTTTGTAAACAATATAAAATGTATTTAAGACTTGAGTTTAACGAAGTTTAATATAAAAGGATTATACATGGTCTATAGAGAGAATGTGTGTAAAAGTAAAAACAGTTAGGGAATTAAATGTAAGTAAGGATACATAAAAGGTTATCTTAAGACACCTTATTATAAAGTTATGGTTAAGTAAATAATATACCTTGTGGATACCAAATGTGAGAGTTCGATAAGTTTGAGTTAACTATAATATGGTTATTTCAAGATGAAAAGTAATTTAACAACTTATGACAAGATTAATAGATGGTTGTAGTTAAAGGCCATTCTGAACTAAAGATAAGATATTGAGTTTAGTAGCTCAAATAAGTTATACTAAAATGCATCTACAACACTACGATTTCAGTATACGGGATGTAGATCTTAATTAAGTTAAGGGGAAGGCTTAGTTATAATGGATTATCTAGTAGATATTGATAAATACACAGTCAATAAATTGTGAAATAATAGTATAGTATTCTAAGATAAACCCATCATTGGTCATAACACGATGTATGTCCTAAAGTAAGAGTAAAAGTATTGTGCTTAAGAATTGTTATTGAAATTCTAAGACTTGATTGAATAACGTATAATGCCCTTATGTTATTAGGGTCTTTAATGTGGGAATTAAGGTTAAGTATGGGTAAAGGATAAGGGTGGAACAATTAACTAGTGTTGATAAAATACATTCCTTGGTCTTACAACCTTGAGTAATACATCGTTCTTAGACAAGTCAAAGATTATACATAACATTTAAGTGAGGGCTTAAAGGATAATTGAGACTTTGAAATAAGAGTAAGGAGTTTATTTAAGCGTAACATAGGCTACGAGTGGTTGATGATGGATTACCTTTAATATTCTTCAGAGTACTGTTGATTGTTTGCGCAAGTTGATTAGAACTGCTACAACGTTACCCAGGTACGATTTCTCGTACTCAGCTTGTTGTGTTTCGGACCTTATGGAATGTTTTGTACGATTTCTCGTACTCAGCTTGACGTGTTTTGGACTGTATGGAATGTTTTGTACGATTTCTCGTACTCCGATATTTTTAATGGTTGACTTGTGGAATGTTTTGGAAAACGCTAACTGACTTTAAGAGGAATTTCTAAGAAAAAAAGAAATGGTTGTGTGACTAACTCAGCTTGTGTGACTAACTGAGCCTTGGATGTGGAACTCACTTGGGTATTGGTTTCTTCTACTTGGTTGCCCGTTAGACATTGGCTGCTTAGGGTTTACGCTTCTGCACTCTATAGGACTGAGTGTTTTGGTATTGCTTGGGTAGTTGGTGATCTAGCGGGATTTTTGGAAAAGGTCAATCTTGGAAATCTTTCTTTCGACGTGCGCGCGTCTTTAATGGTAACAGTAGGGGGCTGTGTATCCCTCGCCCATAGGGGCATTGATATTTGACAGTGAGGGGCTGTATATCCCCTGTCCTTATAGTGGACGTGATAGACAGTGAGGGGCTGTATATCCCCTGTCCTTAGTGGACGTGATAAACAGTGAGGGGCTGTATATCCCCTGTCCTAAAAGGACGTGATTGGCGGTGGGGGCCATCTCTCCCAGTTGAATTATTCCACTCTCGAGTTCTTGGTTCTTGGATCTACTTTATCATTCCTAGTCCTTTGTGGCTATCTGGGTTTTTCTACTCCTAATGGGAATTGGTTCTAACATCAACAATGGATGCTTACTAACTATGTGGTGTGACTACTTAAGTGGATGACTTGTTTTGGAAGTTCTCTATCTCTATCTTTGTCTTGTTTTCTTTTCTCTTTAACTTGATTGTTTTGAAGTGCTCTATCTCTGTTTTACTTTTAAGAGTTGTTTTCATGTTACTGTTTATTTTGAAGAGTTATGTTTTATAAGTTTGTTTTTGGAGAATTGTACCAGTTCCATTCCAGGGAACTGACCCGCCCCTTTCGGGGTGGGCTGCTTGGTTTCATCTTGCAGGTACGAATTGATTTACAGGTGGCCACGAAGAGAATGAGCGTTTGGGATGGGACTAGGTTTTGTGGAGAGAGAATATGTTTAATTTCTATTATGTTGTGTTAAGTTTTTCTCCAGTTCAGACCGTAGCTTTTGTGGTTTGTAAGTTGTAAATTGGTGAGGTTTGGTGCCGGGTGTTTGGAACCCGATGATCTGTACGCCTTTAGTATTTTATTTCCGCTGTATTTATGGTTAATAGGGGCGTTACAATCTTAATTAGTTTATTGATCGTTCCCTGTCTAATAAACCCTGATTAATTTAAACAACAAGCGCAATCCCTTGTTCAAGTCATTAATAAATTAATCGCATTATTAACAATTCCTATTGGAGACTGGTTAACCTATAGGCGAAAACTCGCTTCTAGTCGTTAACCTATTTTGACTTCTCTTGTCTAGAATCTTGTCTCAGCACTGCATTTTAACAAGAAACTACAAATATCACCTTAATAATTGGCCTAAAGATTAAAGCGCATTAAGGAGGAGAATCAAAATATTGCTTGAACAGATTATATTAGAAAGTCTACGTAACATAGTTTAATAAAATAGACTTGCTTCTCAACCCGGGAGGCTAAGGTTTTTACTCAGACATAATTATACAAACAGATGTTGTAAGCACGACAGCCATTAAAACAAATTACAGTTAAAGAAAAGAAGTAGCTCTCTACATTCGCACGGGCTGTATGGAAATGGAATTCTGAGGAACTGTGAATTGGAAGTGAGCATGAGTGTTTCAGAGAGTTGAGTTGTGAACCAACGTGCGCGGGTTTTTCTGATGAAGTAGCAGTGGTTATATAGAGGAGAGGAAGAAGAAGAGGAAGAAGAAGAGCTGGAGCATGCGTGCTAGTGGATGAACAAGATAAGGGAGGTAGATGGATTGGGGCTGCAGAACGCGTGAGGATTTTCAGGACTGTCGGCCGCGCCTGATATTGCTGTCTGTAGGCGCCGCAACGAAGAAGATAAATAGCACCCAAGTTGTCGCGACATTTATCTCTTGTCCGTCCCTTGTCCTGGCTTAATTCCACGGACGAATCCTCAAAATAGCCGCGTCCGGGTTTGTGTCCGCCCTTCTAGGGCCGGACGCCTTTAATCTTGTAACACCTCCGAATAAACATCCAGTAGTACAAGCAAGCTCCTAGCCTTAATACAAGACAACTACGCAGCTGATTCTCAACATCATCCGGGTGCTACAGATGCCAACCACCCACGTGGTTGACAGACCACATTACCAACACCAAGTTACGGTCTGCATGACTGGAAACAACCCTCTATCCAAACTCATATACAACACATAGTACAATCCCGAATACCGAGTGTCTACAACAATATTACCAAATCGTAAACTGAAAATTACATCCCGGGTGTAGTAACAACTCATACATCAAGCATACTGCTACAACTCAAGAATTATGCCCTGATGGACTACCCCCATGGTAGCCATCCCGCCTACGCTCCGTTATCGTCCGGTTCAATACCTATTAAAAATTTGGTTGTAAAGGACTCAGCAAACCACGCTGAGTATGAACGTGTGTAGCCCGTATGTTGCCGGGCCACACGACTACTTGGTCGAATATTATTAAGTCAATTTCCATGCTATAATAAAGCAGTAAAGCAGGCCACCATACATCATGGTTTCATACACACGATAGCAAGGCATTAACAACAAGCAACCAAACATAACATGTTGGTGTCATAGCAACATCAAACACACAACCAAGCACAACAAGCTGCTTGTATCGCAACAACAACCAGGTACATAATAAAACGTGTGCATATGTACGCTATACTCCTGATCCTCACTATGGGATCATTCCAGCGTTGTGTGATTTTATTTCTTTTCTCTTGTTCTCACAATGTGTATTTACTTTCTCTTACCTTGCACCAGGTCTGGGGATATAGTTAGATCCAGTGACCGTATCGATTCTTTTTCTTTGTTTCCATCATGTGTATTTCTCTTTCTCATCTTACACCAGGTCTGGGATGTAGGTTAGTTCCCGTGACCATATAGTATAGGTGCCCATCTTTCTTTGCTTCTTTATGGATTAATTGTGAGTTCTCTTGTCACCGCACGTTGGAGGACGTCTCCTCCATAGCTAGTCCCCCATTCCCGACGTCATGCGCCGAGAAAGCGGAGTCGCCTCTAGACTCCAGGATAAGCTCCACCAATTTGTCACTCCCCCATTCCCGACACCCAGGGTCGAGAAAGCGGAGTCACCTATAGACTCCAGGATGTGCTCCACATAGAAGGGCGAATGATCTGATGCAGATACCAACTCCCGAGTATTCCATACCGCACGGCCCGAGATGTTGTCTTCCCGGGTTATCCTCATGTTCCTCCAATTGAGCTTTTCTCTTCATTATCATTCATGAATAGACATCATAGTGGGTGTCGTGGTATATCCTCCATGGATAGAGAGGAGTTCCCCTTTTATAGAATTTTCTTTGTTTTCGCAGTTCACAGTGTTTCATCTCAAATTCCATAAACGCGAAGGGACTAAACTACTGTGTGCGCACAAATCATATACAATGAAATACCCCAAACCTTAATATATTAATGGACTATCTAATTAGGATATACTAAGGTTAGAACGTGCCTTAGAAACATTAGAATAAGTGTTAAACAACAATTTACACCAAAACATGCCTTAGGAACAATTAGAGCAAAAAGTGTTTTAAAGAGTATAAATAAATTAGGGAACTACCAATAAGTTTCCAAGAGATTTCAAACGTGAAATACCTCTAAGATTAGTAATAAACATTAAGCGGAATTAGCGTTTAAACCGGAAACGCACCTTAGAGCACAAAAATGTGCTTTAAAGAAAAATGTGCTTTAAAGGAAAATGTGCCTTAAGCATTTATACATGGAATTAAAAGGCTAATGAGCCTAAATACCAATAAGGAATAAGGTAAAACAATTAAATGGTCATAGGAGCCAGAGCGTATACACACAAATTAAGTATACAAGTCCACACAAAAACCGGTAGTAAACTGACGAAAGTCAAGGAGAAACCACTAAACGACTTGGTTTAAGTTGGAATTAGCAATATGATATTTCACGAACAAAGTTTCTAAAGGTTGTAAATGTACTAAGAACACATTTAAACTAGCCAAAACAAATTGCAAAATCAATGTGAACCGGGAAGCACATAAAATGTGTTTTAAGGCATTTTTGGCCTTGTAACATACCTATAACATGGTACAAGTCTATATGAACGAGTTTAATACATAAAATGTTACATAATATAAGGAAAAACAAAAAAAAATATCATACAAAATCGTGACTAAAGCTGTCCACTTCATGATGAGTCATTAAAGGTGTTAAAATGCAATTTTGCTTACTTTACACTTACCATGACTTTCTTTAATTGCCAAATCATCTTGTCCCCTTAGTGAATGATTACCAGACTCTTACCTATCAAATGAGAGCACCAAAATTCGGAACTTATCCTCTCCTTGAAGGAAGAACACAAAAACAAGCAAACATTCACGGTTTTGATCCTTAAAGAACACCCTTACTTGTAAGAGTCATAACTTTCTCGTCCTAGCTCCAAATCAGAAGTTCTATAGCTCGTTGGAATCCTCTCTTCAAGAGCTTTACAACCATAGCTCATGAGCCCCAAGATTCGTAGGAAATCCTCTGAAAAGTGCCGTTGATTCTCAAGGTAAAACATTGCCTTCTTGAAAACTTCTTATTCTTTGATTTTCTTCACAGCCGATTGGCATGGGGTACTAACCCATCTTATTCTTCATCTTATTGTGTAATTTTGGAGCCAATTTCTCTAGCAAATTGCTGTCAAAATTTCTAAGGAAATCAAGCTTAAATATTAAGCTAATGGTTAATATACAAGGTAAATCCTACAACTACCTATCTCAAGGTTCTAATTGTTGATCTATTATGATCTAACATGTTATTTATTTTGTTTAGGATTACCGAAATTATTGATGTGTTAGATTCAATTTTAACACATTAAATGTTAATATTTTGTAAATCTAAAATTAGATTTATAATCCTTATGATATAAGCTTTAATATAAGCTATCATAATATATAAGAAAAGTTCATAAACTATTAGTTAGAGTATGGCCGAAAATTTAAGAGACCTTAAGTGAGTTAAAAAAAAATTATACAACTAAGTTAAATTAAAGGAATTAGTATAATTAAGTGTAATATGTAAAATTTGTGAAGTTATGGTCACATGCCAAAATTGCCGAAAATATATATGGTTTATTATGAAATTTATGAAGTTTAGATGATGGGAAAATAATTGTAGAATTAAGTTTACAATTTATAAAGAGTTTATAAGTATTATAAGAATTTATAAGGTTTTTGGTATATTTAAAGTTAATAAAAGATAGTATATATACTACAACATTAGATAATTAAATCTGGTGATTTAGAGATGTTTAAAATGATTTTTGGTGTTCAAAAATCTGTAGGAAAAGTAGTTACGAAAATTAGAAATTAATTGGAGTTAATTTGGTTAATAAATAAGTTAGGATAAAAGAAAAGACCACAAGGGCAAAATGGTAATTTCCCTGGTCAAAGGTGGTCAAACGTGGTCAAACTAGGTCAATGACAGTTTAAAAAAATGTTTAGTGAACCTAGAATAAAATTTGTAGCAAAAGATTAGATATTAAGTGTATAAAGGAATAAAAAGTTAAGTTAAACTAACTTTAGGGGTAATATTGTAAATAATCGAAAGTTAGGGGGTTTGACCATAAAAGACTGGTCAAACTTGGGTATATTTTGGTAATTGACCAAAAGTATAAAAGAATTTAATTAAGAAAGACTTTGGAAGAGATTAGAAGTAAAAAGAAAATAGTAATAACAAGTTTAGAACTTATTATGAGTAAAATAGAGATTAAGAGAAAACTATAGGAAAGTAATGTAAATAACACATTTTTATGTGTTTAGAAGGTTAAGGAAATTAAATAAAGAATTTAGAAACAAGTTGTAAAAAAAACAGAGTTAAGACGGGTGTAAACGAGACCCGTATATAAATTAAGGTATACGAGGGGTATACCCGTAATTTATTAAGTATAGGAGAAATAAATACTTAAAGTATTTTTAATGAAAATACAAGTTATATTGGAAAAGGAATTAAATACGTATGATACGGGTATCATACGGATGTATACGAAAATTTTAGTGTACATGAATAGTACTCGTATACGTGAATAGTATACGTATAAATGAATAGTAAATACGTATACATGAATAGTAAATACGTATACATGAATAGTAAATACGTATACCTGAATTGTAAATACGTATACATGAATAGTAAATACGTATAAATGAATAGTGAAATACAGTGAATAGTAAAATACGAGACCGTATAAATGAATAGTGAAATACGGATGAATAGTGAAAAATACGAAAATCTAATACAAGGTCCGTATGAGTCTAAAGTTGCTAACTGTGCAACTAAATAACTGCTAACGACGTTAGTATGTTAATGAATTGGAATTGAGCTTGAAAACGCTCCTAAACGAATGAATCCGTTTAACAGTATACTATTATACCCAGGTTAACCTAGGAAGAGGTTTAAGTTGAAAAGAGAACCAAGTTAGTTCTAAGACACAGGATGCTAATACTAGTTCTGATTACAGATTTAGTTAAGTCAGAGGAGTTCGGCGGATTAGGCGAACGCGAGATTAAGAGCTAGCCAGTCTCCGGTGTACGGTATGGGATTCTTGTAGCTTGTTTGCTAACGAGGTCTACCTCGGTTTGTGTGCTATGTGTTATTGTGATACGACCAAACAAGATTAAGCATGAAACCGATTTACTGTATTGTTATTGTGTCCATTGTACACTAACATTACTTGATTCAGAGCTTGTTCATTAACTTTGATTAATAAACAATTGTATAAAGTTATCAGTACCCTTATTGTTAGTTGGTTAATACCGAGAGAAGTTTAACTAATCAATTGTCAAAGAGACTTCAGCTAACTGGAACTTGTGAGGAGAGGAATCCGGGACTGACTCCGGTCATGCATGTTCAGGTTTAGGAGGTCGGCATCTGTATCAGATCTGTCTTCCGCCTAGGGTCGACAAACTGACCCGGCCATCTCGAGTGAACAGTTCGAGATGGGAGGCAACTTCAGGAGGCGCAGGAGGGTCAAGCCTACAACCCTCATAACTTAAGAATTATTGTTTATTAAACTAATGGAGCTAAGAACTCATTGGCTAGGGTTACTTTGACCCGACAAAATAAACAATTCAGTTAGAGAACAACCAATTCTAATAGGAGAATGGTTGACACTTATAAGGTATGGTCAAACACGAGAACTAAACAATTCTCAGGCCTCAGGAGTTAGGAATCTAACTTACATCATTAATGGGCATCCATTACGACGTTCAATTTATTTGAGCTGTGAATGTTTCACATAAATGTGTTGTTTGTTATCGTACTTCTTATTATTATTTGTATGAATAAACAATTGCATGTATACGACAAAGTAATCGTGTGTAACCCGGCTAGCTTGTGGGCTGCACGTTTTCTATACCAGCAATATGCTGAGCCCTTGGGGCCTGTGATTTAAACTTTGCAGGTAGGTACCGGACGAAGACTCAACCTGAGAGTGGGAGCGGGTAGAGTACTTCGGGTTGCTTTTACATTTGTTACACGAGTTGTGCATGTACACTCGTTCAGTATATTGATGAGATGTTAGTATGATGTATTAGGGTGTGAGATACTCGGTATAAGTTGTGGTTTGTGAATTGTAATGTTTTAGATGCTCGAGTAATTATCCAGTTAGTCAGACCGTGACTTGTTAAGAGATTAGGCCTAGTTAGTCACGTGGGTGACTAACGGCGGTAACACCAATTTAGAAGAACTTTCCCGCTGCGTTGTTAATGTACGAGATGGACTTAAGGCGACGATCATTGTATTTAGAGATGGGGTGTTACAAAAAGTGGTATCAGAGCGTAGTTACGCTCTGATGACTGGAAATTACCGAGCTTAGGAATTACCGAGTTAGGAACTTTAGACTTTGGGATAAGGGTTGAGCATTAGTGCGAGAGGTGCGTAGTTAGGATTCCCCGATGTATATCGGATATCTGTAATACCTGACCCGCCCTCCGCGCCCCTGGTTCTAAGATACCAGAAATGAACGCCAGAGAGAAGACAAGCTTTCTCTTACTCGGGAAAACCCGATCTGGCAGTTACTTAGCATTACGCAATACGAGAAGCATCTCGTTATGCAATAGTCTTTCAAGACTTGAAGGTCCCTATTGGAGCACAACGTTGAAACAGGCGCTACCAATGGAACTCTACCAAGGAGAGAATAATAATTACCAGCAACATGGGTCGACATGCTACGCAGTCGATATAACCCCGTCATATCAGTAAGAAGAAAAGCACTACGAGTGCAATGGGAGGACAAGAGAAGTGATAGAAACACCGGACAACAGTCCAAGGAAGCAATAACAGCGGGATAATACCGCGCAAGAGCATAGGGACTACCTAAAAGTCAATTATGAAACGGGTAACTCCGAACCTACAAAAAAAGGGGTTGCAAAGACCTAACTGCAATAGCCCAGAGGACTACGAATGCATATGCAAGTCATACTCCAGGATAGGACTACGACATAGTGCCTAAGGAGAGTCAATACTCGATAAGCCTCGACGAAGGTGTGGAAATGAGAGTGAGAACCATGGCGAAAGCAAAAGAAAAAGGGTCCCCATAGAAAGAGGAATCCCCTGATAAGTAACTATACTAACAAAAGCAGTCAGGAAGCTGCCCAGATAAACAATTAACCAAAGCCAAAAAGGCAAAGAAGGAGTCCCATGGACTACCACCTACATGGAGTTTAGGAGAATGTACCATTACCGACGTACACAGTACCGATAGCCCATCTTGCATGGCGCACTTGCCTTGGCAAGTGCCGCCGCAATGAAGCTATACGGGAAGCCGCGAAGCCCAAATGGTAAAAAAACCACAGGTATAATACATATTAACACCGGATTACAAATCCTTAAGACAGAAGAGCGAAACATTGGGAGGGCCTTACGGCCTAACCATGACAACTAAATCAATATACCAGTCAGCAGGGAGCTGGACTTGGTCAGGAAACTAAACGACGTGATCATCAACAACAGACAACCGACACTACAGGTAAGAACATCAACCCAAAACCAAGCCTAACCTTGAATGGAAGAACCGAAGAGATTACTCAACAATGTGAGAAGACCGGATGTAAGTAAAAACCTACAAGGAAGGTATTACGACATACAATGAAGATGGAGGACATAAAAAAAAACTTTCAATAAAAGCGGGATGAGTTCCCAGAATAATACCATTAACAGCACTCTTCATTGAAGATGTTGATAAACCCTGGAAACAGAATCAGAGAAAACAAATCTAAGTAATGACCTACGTAAGATCAAATACGTGCAATCACAAAAGAGAGAACCTCAAAAGGGCTATACCATAGAGTTGGTATAGTTGAGCAGAAAAAGGACCCATAAGCAATGATTAGTATTGCTTGCCTAACTCATTAACACCCAAGTATGATTAGTCATTAGTGGGTGGCGTAGTCAACGACAGTTGAACAAGTATTGACATGGCAGCACATGATATCCAGGGTAAATATCCGACTCAGACACCTGGAGGCAGAGGCCTAATGAGAACTAGTCCTTAATTGCTAAAAGACACAAGTCTATGAGAGCGAAGGATTGTCACAGACACTGATTAACATCGGATTACCTAAGAGAACTTCCACAGCAGGAAGTGAGATACAACAACTTATTGTGAAACCCAATATTTCATCCAATGATGTGACCCAACATTGACAGAGCTCAGAGAACAAGAGAATTACATGGATAACCTACAGATGATTAAGAATACAACAGTGAACTAAACACCGGCTATCACTTGAGACTAATCAAGCATTAAGGGCCTACAAGCCAAGGATGTTAAATACATCAGAGCTCGAGGCACAGGAAAGCATAAAGGCTTATTTAGGCCATGAATGAACTACAACTCGTACATACGAGTGGTTATGAGAACCTATACTAAATTGAGGAAAATTTACCAGTAAAGGGCACCAATGAGAATGTTGAGATAGTACTATTGACAGGGGCGGAGAACGAACCATTCCTTTTAGGGTGGGGATACCTCTCCTTGTTGTGAGGCCATGAGTGGGAATAAACCCCTCAAAAAGGGCTTTCACTTCTTAGAGATTGAATACTCTCTATTGGAGAATGGGAACCATAGACCTTGAAATTACCTTAGAACATTCCAGTTACACATAAATAATATGGAAGGCTGCAGAGGCAGACCTCATATCCAACACCCAGGATTTAAGAATCAGCAATCGTCAGAGATAAACATTGTGAGTGCGCAGTATGGCACGTCAAGTGACCAACGCTCAAAGGAGCTTGTGATTCAACGGATGACTTCTTCAGTAACCGGTTAAATTACATGGTAAATAACATCATAAAGGGTGAAAGAATGTGAGAGAAATTAGCCTACTTACGAACCTGAGATTGAAGCAGAACACCTTCATATTAAGAGATAACCATTTTACAACACGATACGGCAACCGCCAAACATCGAAAATAGAGAACTCCCAGTGTGTTTACACCATGAAAGGGATTGAAAATAAGACAAGACATGGAAGTCAACAATTAAAGAATTGTGCCATCAATGGGCAATATGAGAAAGCTAAAGCTACTTCGATAGTGGAGGCCATGAGAATAATACCTTTCAGAAATATTAAGTTACGGTGCACAACAAAGCAACCACTATATAAAAGCCATCAAATATTGACACGAAAGCAATCAGATTTATGAATTAAAAACCGATGTAAGTAAGGTGATGAAATGGGAGATAGACTGTGCAGTAATGCCAGTATCTTGGGCCATGTGATGAAAGGTTGCAAAGGAAGCACACTGTCCATTCCGTAAGGAGCTGGAAGTGTATTCCTAGTGGATCGACATGAGAAATAAAATAAGAGGCTCTAAGGAAAGAGCCAATTACTAAGGGATCGAGTCCGTACCAAATACAGAAGATACAATGTAGTTATGAACCCAGTAGATGGATATTCCTTGATTAAGTTCAAGAAGAACGACATGTACGTTATTATGGATTGATAAAAGAGGAGATCGATAATAGAATACTTCACAAATTAGCTGTAACTAAGCGTGTGACGAACACTACGAGTATACTTAAACGAGATGTGGGACGACCGCACTCCAAAGGAGCTTGTGGACCTGATGGACTTATGTATAAGTTAGTCGGGTAAGTAGCAATGTATCATTAAGGTACCCAATATATGTAAACGAGTAGTGTAAGAAACACGAGAAGTAGTCGGCTCCGTACGACAGTCAGAGATGCAAACTTACACCAGAACAGCAAGTTATCGTGAACAAATGAGGAGGAAGAACTTAGTTAAACCAATTAGATTAAAAGAGTCAAAGAACTCATTCCAGGAGGAAACAATTAAGAATTATGAAGTGCGAGAAGCACTAATAAGTAAGTACGAACAGTTTACATGTCTCAAGATTTTCAAGGAAACTGTGAAGAGCAATAAGCACTGAACAGTAAGTTCAGATTACACAGGAATCTCAGACTGAGAGTCAGTTAGTAGGGAACAATTCAGACGCTGGAAGGCGTAATAAGAGTATGAACATCGAATCTCCAGAGAACCGGATAGACAAGCTATAACTCATTGAGACCGGGTATACCATAAAATACATAGCCATTAAGAGAACCTTATTCCTAAGTTATAGGAAGGGCAAGCTAAGCCCCAAGATTATCAGAGTCGCGCAGCAGAAGCTAGTGGACCGTATCCTAAAGGTTTGATATACCTAACAAAAGAGAAAAAAAAGGAAGATTGCGTCTCACATCTTCCAGTCGAATTAAATATACGACTTATCTATCAAATACTTTGGAGCCTTAGAGACTACACTGGAACACAGTTGTAAAATTGGTATGAACACCAATAAGAATCCTTGATAAAGAGACTAAGCCATTACCATGGTGAAGACCCTCTGACCCAATCATAATGTGAGATAGACTACATGGGAGCCAGAATGCTCCATGACACCTAAACATCTTGAACCTATGTTCAAGGATGATATAATGTTGATTACGTGGGCGTAATCCATTTTAAGGGGGGTAGAGCGTACAATCGCTTAGCCTATATTTCACGTATTGAGTACGTAACCTATAGTGTGCATAGCACAATACAATTAGTTGTGATGTTTGATACGTATGTTATATAAAAACATGTGTTCATTCTTATGTGGTGGTGGTTATTACGCACAATTAAATGCGAATACTAGATGTATTAGAGGATGACCTCGTTAACTTCGGTGCGAGAATTCAGGAAAAGAGGAGTAGAAACTCCAGGGGAATTAAAATCCTTATGATATGTATTGATATGAGACCAAATATGGTAATGTTATGAGGTACGAATTGGTATGAGACCAAATATGGTAATGTTGTGAGGTATGAATCGGTATGAGACCGATGTAGAACCTAGTAGGAATTAAATTCTCTAAGTAATTGCTGAGAGGTGAATTTAGAATGACTTATGGACTAAGTTCCATAGTTTGGAGATGTATTGATTTATGATTATGACTAGAAGGACTAAAAGAAATAAAATGCTACATGAATAATAATTTGATTGTTTGAATTTGACGTGGGAGGTAGAACTTGATCTTGGCCAGATCAAGGAAAACTGAACACAAATTGGGGTGAAAGGATAGTTCAACACTGATGCTGATCACATCAAGGTCGGATGATTC
This sequence comes from Limonium bicolor, assembly GCA_023374045.1. Lineage (NCBI taxonomy): Eukaryota > Viridiplantae > Streptophyta > Magnoliopsida > Caryophyllales > Plumbaginaceae > Limonium > Limonium bicolor. The sequence goes on from CM041782.1 coordinate 209,610,335, forward strand.
CTGAAACTCCCTACAAGTGGTCACAATTAACCACGTTAAGAGTAGATGCAGTAGCATAAAGTGGATTTGGGTTGACATGTATTTTGGTATTACTCGCTCATGAACTCGAGGACATGAAAACCTTTGTCTCCGGACCGGTTACATGAGGAGTATACAGCAAGGGATATACAAAGAGTATTTTGGATTAAAAAAACATGCAAAGACATGTTGTGTGACAAGTGTGGTAAATATATATACATATGGTAGACCTTAGGAGTCAGAATGCCTATACAGATATTGAGTGATCTATATGATCTTTTAGTGTGAAGTTACCTGTGTGTTCTAAGAGATATAGATGCGTGGGAACTTTGGGGACAAAGTTCTTTTAAGGGGGGTAGATTGAAATACCCCAAACCTTAATATATTAATGGACTATCTAATTAGGATATACTAAGGTTAGAACGTGCCTTAGAAACATTAGAATAAGTGTTAAACAACAATTTACACCAAAACATGCCTTAGGAACAATTAGAGCAAAAAGTGTTTTAAAGAGTATAAATAACATTAAGCGGAATTAGCGTTTAAACCGGAAACGCACCTTAGAGCACAAAAATGTGCTTTAAAGAAAAATGTGCTTTAAAGGAAAATGTGCCTTAAGCATTTATACATGGAATTAAAAGGCTAATGAGCCTAAATACCAATAAGGAATAAGGTAACAACAATTAAATGGTCATAAGAGCCAGAGCGTATACACACAAATTAAGTATACAAGTCCACACAAAAACCGGTAGTAAACTGACGAAAGTCAAGGAGAAACCACTAAACGACTTGGTTTAAGTTGGAATTAGCAATATGATATTTCACGAACAAAGTTTCTAAAGGTTGTAAATGTACTAAGAACACATTTAAACTAGCCAAAACAAATTGCAAAATCAATGTGAACCGGGAAGCACATAAAATGTGTTTTAAGGCATTTTTGGCCTTGTAACATACCTATAACATGGTACAAGTCTATATGAACGAGTTTAATACATAAAATGTTACATATATATAAGGAAAAACAAAAAAAATATCATACAAAATCGTGACTAAAGCTGTCCACTTCATGATGAGTCATTAAAGGTGTTTAAAATGCAATTTTGCTTACTTTACACTTACCATGACTTTCTTTAATTGCCAAATCATCTTGTCCCCTTAGTGAATGATTACCAGACTCTTACCTATCAAATGAGAGCACCAAAATTCGGAACTTATCCTCTCCTTGAAGGAAGAACACAAAAACAAGCAAACATTCACGGTTTTGATCCTTAAAGAACACCCTTACTTGTAAGAGTCATAACTTTCGCGTCCTAGCTCCAAATCAGAAGTTCTATAGCTCGTTGGAATCCTCTATTCAAGAGCTTTACAACCATAGCTCATGAGCCCCAAGATTCGTAGGAAAAAACCTCTGAAAAGTGCCGTTGATTCTCAAGGTAAAACATTGCCTTCTTGAAAACTTCTTATTCTTTGATTTCTTCACAGCCGATTGGCATGGGGTACTAACCCATCTTATTCTTAATCTTATTGTGTAATTTTGAAGCCAATTTCTCTAGAAAATTGCTGTCAAAATTTCTAAGGAAATCAAGCTTAAATATTAAGCTAATGGTTAATATACAAGGTAAATCCTACAACTACCTCTCTCAAGGTTCTAATTGTTGATCTATATGATCTAACATGTTATTTATTTTGTTTAGGATTACCGAAATTATTGATGTGTTAGATTCAATTTTAACACATTAAATGTTAATATTTTGTAAATCTAAAATTAGATTTATAATCCTTATGATATAAGCTTTAATATAAGCTATCATAATATATAAGAAAATTTCATAAACTATTAGTTAGAGTATGGCCGAAAATTTAAGAGACCTTAAGTGAGTTAAAAAAAAATTATACAACTAAGTTAAATTAAAGGAATTAGTATAATTAAGTGTAATATGTAAAATTTGTGAAGTTATGGTCACATGCCAAAATTGCCGAAAATATATATGGTTTATTATGAAATTTATGAAGTTTAGATGATGGGAAAATAATTGTAGAATTAAGTTTACAATTTATAGAGTTTATAAGTATTATAAGAATTTATAAGGTTTTTGGTATATTTAAAGTTAATAAAAGATAGTATATATATACTACAACATTAGATAATTAAATCTGGAGATTTAGAGATGTTTAAAATGATTTTTGGTGTTCAAAAATCTGTAGGAAAAGTAGTTACAAAAATTAGAAATTAATTGGAGTTAATTTGGTTAATAAATAAGTTAGGATAAAAGAAAAGACCACAAGGGCAAAATGGTAATTTCCCTGGTCAAAGGTGGTCAAACGTGGTCAAACTAGGTCAATGACAGTTTAAAAAAATGTTTAGTGAACCTAGAATAAAATTTGTAGCAAAAGATTAGATATTAAGTGTATAAAGGAATAAAAAGTTAAGTTAAACTAACTTTAGGGGTAATATTGTAAATAATCGAAAGTTAGGGGGTTTGACCATAAAAGACTGGTCAAACTTGGGTATATTTTGGTAATTGACCAAAAGTATAAAAGAATTTAATTAAGAAAGACTTTGGAAGAGATTAGAAGTAAAAAGAAAATAGTAATAACAAGTTTAGAACTTATTATGAGTAAAATAGAGATTAAGAGAAAACTATAGGAAAGTAATGTAAATAACACATTTTTATGTGTTTAGAAGGTTAAGGAAATTAAATAAAGAATTTAGAAACAAGTTGTAAAAAAAACAGAGTTAAGACGGGTGTAAACGAGACCCGTATATAAATTAAGGTATACGAGGGGTATACCCGTAATTTATTAAGTATAGGAGAAATAAATACTTAAAGTATTTTTAATGAAAATACAAGTTATATTGGAAAAGGAATTAAATACGTATGATACGGGTATCATACGGATGTATACGAAAATTTTAGTGTACATGAATAGTACTCGTATACGTGAATAGTATACGTATAAATGAATAGTAAATACGTATACATGAATAGTAAATACGTATACATGAATAGTAAATACGTATACCTGAATTGTAAATACGTATACATGAATAGTAAATACGTATAAATGAATAGTGAAATACAGTGAATAGTAAAATACGAGACCGTATAAATGAATAGTGAAATACGGATGAATAGTGAAAAATACGAAAATCTAATACAAGGTCCGTATGAGTCTAAAGTTGCTAACTGTGCAACTAAATAACTGCTAACGACGTTAGTATGTTAATGAATTGGAATTGAGCTTGAAAATGCTTCTAAACGAATGAATCCGTTTAACAGTATACTATTATACCCAGGTTAACCTAGGAAGAGGTTTAAGTTGAAAAGAGAACCAAGTTAGTTCTAAGACACAGGATGCTAATACTAGTTCTGATTACAGATTTAGTTAAGTCAGAGGAGTTCGGCGGATTAGGCGAACGCGAGATTAAGAGCTAGCCAGTCTCCGGTGTACGGTATGGGATTCTTGTAGCTTGTTTGCTAACGAGGTCTACCTCGGTTTGTGTGCTATGTGTTATTGTGATACGACCAAACAAGATTAAGCATGAAACCGATTTACTGTATTGTTATTGTGTCCATTGTACACTAACATTACTTGATTCAGAGCTTGTTCATTAACTTTGATTAATAAACAATTGTATAAAGTTATCAGTACCCTTATTGTTAGTTGGTTAATACCGAGAGAAGTTTAACTAATCAATTGTCAAAGAGACTTCAGCTAACTGGAACTTGTGAGGAGAGGAATCCGGGACTGACTCCGGTCATGCATGTTCAGGTTTAGGAGGTCGGCATCTGTATCAGATCTGTCTTCCGCCTAGGGTCGACAAACTGACCCGGCCATCTCGAGTGAACAGTTCGAGATGGGAGGCAACTTCAGGAGGCGCAGGAGGGTCAAGCCTACAACCCTCATAACTTAAGAATTATTGTTTATTAAACCAATGGAGCTAAGAACTCATTGGCTAGGGTTACTTTGACCCGACAAAATAAACAATTCAGTTAGAGAACAACCAATTCTAATAGGAGAATGGTTGACACTTATAAGGTATGGTCAAACACGAGAACTAAACAATTCTCAGGCCTCAGGAGTTAGGAATCTAACTTACATCATTAATGGGCATCCATTACGACGTTCAATTTATTTGAGTTGTGAATGTTTCACATAAATGTGTTGTTTGTTATCGTACTTCTTATTATTGTTTGTATGAATAAACAATTGCATGTATACGACAAAGTAATCGTGTGTAACCTGGCTAGCTTGTGGGCTGCACGTTTTCTATACCAGCAATATGCTGAGCCCTTGGGGCCTGTGATTTAAACTTTGCAGGTAGGTACCGGACGAAGACTCAACCTGAGAGTGGGAGCGGGTAGAGTACTTCGGGTTGCTTTTACATTTGTTACACGAGTTGTGCATGTACACTCGTTCAGTATATTGATGAGATGTTAGTATGATGTATTAGGGTGTGAGATACTCGGTATAAGTTGTGGTTTGTGAATTGTAATGTTTTAGATGCTCGAGTAATTATCCAGTTAGTCTGACCGTGACTTGTTAAGAGAATAGGCCTAGTTAGTCACGTGGGTGACTAACGGCGGTAACACCAATTTAGAAGAACTTTCCCGCTGCGTTGTTAATGTACGAGATGGACTTAAGGCGACGATCATTGTATTTAGAGATGGGGTGTTACATACAACAATGATATGGAAGTCATGTAACACGATAAGCAAGCAATCCAATTACATGCTTTAATCTTAAGGTCTTTTCACACAGAGCACACAGCACACAAGCCGTGTAACACGGCAACATACGAACCACACATGTCCATACCTTATTCAGAAGCACGGGTCGTCTCACACACAGGGTCCCGGTTGGCGTTCATTACGGCCCTAACGTTAATTAAAACAACATGTCAGTTTATGATTTCATGTGACGACCTTTGTGACATTTTCCTAGTTTATCCCATTTTATCGGGTGTTGTTCCCAAGGTGAACCTTTGAATGTTCAACTTATATTAGCCCTTCGAGCTTCCCAAGTATTAACCTTAACCTTATCTTATTTATCCGTAGGGTTATATTCCACTTCTTATATACATTTGGTTATACATCTAAGTTATGTATTCATCGATATATGTGCCCGTATATATTCCTGTATGTTAGCAACCATCGCTTATGATTTACCATGTACTTAGTAACTCTTTGGGTTGGTCAACCTGACCGCTTGGTCGACTATTTGACTTAGTCAATATGGGTTGACTTGGATAGTATCTCTAAGTCCATATGTTTATACAATACCTTGAGTTATGCAGTTCATTGTTTATTCGGCCCCATACAACCATATTGTATAATATTAATACTAAGGTTTTATAATTGGGTCCTCCTCTATAAATCTTATTACACTTATCCTCATACGTTCTTCAACCCACATAATATACCACACCTCCCTTCGCATGTTCGCAGTAGATCCTAAGAATTATAGGATCTTATTGTATGCCTAATAGTTTCATCATTTATGGGAAATTATTCCTATATGGGTCCCTTCCATTTAATCCACCTAATCATTTACTTACATATCAGTTTATATGAATTATAATTCCCCATCTGTGGTAGGGATTATTCTATCACCTCGTGTGGGATTATTTAACAGTTAATAATATTATTTCTCACCTCTTATTTACTAAGGATATAATCTTAGTACCTCATAATATTACATTACCTTTCCCAACACGTTATAATATATCTTATCCAAACTTGAAATTTCCCAAGCAGCCCATTTTCTATAACTACCATATTTCCAATACTATCAAGTTATAAACCAAGGTTTCCAAACATTATCATATGTACATAATTTCTGAATAGCCCATTATTCTTCCGGGAATTCCTATGTCATCCCACGTGTTTTGCTTATCTACAAAACCACCTCATATTCCGTACTTGTCACGCTATTTACCTTATTAATTTGTAATATAGGACGTCTTAACAGTACAACACACATGCATACGTTTACTCATATTTACGGGTAACCCCTCGGTTTATTCATGTATTATCGTTCACCCACACTTTCCTCGTAATTACTTCGTAACCCCTTTCATCTTTACACCCACACTTAATCGTTTAAAACCTTACGTTATACCTCTTGATTAATTTATATCCTTACTCCAATTTCCAAAACTCCCATTTATATTCATTAATTCCTAAGACCATCCCTCTCGGTTCTTATTTATATTTAGTGTTCTATATTATCATATATATATGTATATATATTTTTATGTTTTAACCCATACGTAATCTATTCGTTTACTCAGACATTTTATAAGGTTTTAAACACCCATTTAGGCCCTGTTAAAAGTTTATAGATATACCAATGCCTTTCTAATATATTTTTAAGTAATTATACTTGCTAGGATTATAACCCTTGCACCAGAAAATTATACACCCTTTTTAAATCAACTTCTAAATTTAATAATAACCAGTTAAAACATCAAATACACATAATAATATAACCTAATTACATGTCCTTAGTAATAGCATAGTAATTTTACTTAAATGCCGATAAAATGTCTTAAAATTCAGTTTGTGGTCACGATTACCACCAGAACTTATGATTAATCCTCTAAGTCTTTGTTTTCCATTTTTTTCTTCCACCCATAAAATATTCTTAAATAGATCATTAACTCTCCACCTCCCTAATTAATCATTTAGTTTTTTATTCCCTATACCTGTTTTGGGATCTATTTTGCGCATATACACACTTAACCCATTTGTATACATCACTACTTAATTTTTTTTCTTTTTATTTAACCACTTCTCCTTCTATTAATAACGTGTAAGATATTCATTAATAGTCTCGCATAACTAACCTTACTAATGAAATGTTTACCCCTTAATGTCCTCCATATATTTAGGATCTAACATTACCGAACTCACATGTGTTCTCGGTTTGGTGCAGTTTTTTTTCGATAACTTCTTAAAATCATTCCCTCATTTTTAGCATGTAATATTTACCATACTAATTTAATCCTTAACACTAAGCTCTCACCAGCCTAACACCTAATGGTAACTCCCTGCGCACAACCAGAAACCTAACCAGCACCACAAACCCACATGTTCCTACGGTTTTATCATGCTACAAAGGTAGTGTATTTAAAGCATAACATGCATTAGTATATTTACCTTGATATAAACTTCAAGAATCCCCCAGCTTCTACTATCCTTTCAGCCTACATACGTATAGTTCCCTTGCCATTTCCCCTTCTTCTGTTATCGATAGTGAAGCAAGGACTTGCTGGTGTTCTCGGCTTGCCCTGCCCAAGAACCGATGGAGTTGGGGTTGGGATTTAGCACCACCACAGGGAGAGGATGTCAAGGACTTGGATCACTCTGAGGTTTCATCAGTTATGTTACAACTTCGCAAGCGCAACCTGTATGCTAAGGCATTACTGTCTTCTGAGTGGTTGGAAGCTAACGAGAAAATTATCTTCACAACTCGGCATTATGCTACACGTCTTGATCTGATCGTTCATGTGGGATGCGCTTGTTAAGCTCTATCTTGCTGTTGGTGACGTGGAGAAGGTAGACTCTATATTGAGCAAGGCAGTTATGTTGCAGGAGAAGGACCGTGCACCGGAGAGGAGTAAGATGCAGCCACTCTTGCTGTTTTGGTGCCGGGAGATGGAGGCTCATGCTGGGAGTGTTCTGTTGATGGTTACCGCAACAGGAAGGAGTGGGCTGGAACGATGCATGGGAAGGAGAAGAAAAGAGAAACGGGAGGAAGCAGTTTTCTTTGCCTCTGTGGCAATGCCGTGAATGGGACTGGAGTTTCCCTTCTCTTTTTTTTTGTTTACTTCCTGTTGCTGGCTTCCGTGGAATGAGAATGAGCAGAGTGATGCAACTCAACCGAGAACTTCTTGATCAAAACAAAACTCTTAATGCAGAGCTCACCGAAGCAACCAGTAATCTCGATGAGCCGGTGGATTTGAAGCCACCATAGGTGGAGGAGATAAGAAACACATCTGAGAGGGAGCAAACGGAGAATTATGAGTTGCCAGTTCCAGATATCATTATTGGGAGCCCAAAGCGTGAGCAAGAAGAAGAGGAGTGGGGAAGTGGACATTAGAGTTCTTGTGGTGGGGAAATGTAATGACTTTTATGTTCTGTGTGGTTGCTGCGTTAACAGAAGGTTACCAGTTTTGGTCTGCATGTAACCGTGAGGATGAGAGGATAAAACAAGGCATGTATGGCGGTTTGATTATATGTTGCTGTGAAGAAGGGAATGAAAGATCGAGCTTGTTTGACTCTTGTTCACCAGTGGTGATGTTTGCTCCCGTTGTACCAGTCGAGGTAAAAAGGAAAGGGGCAAGTAGCGCAAGAGCTTACTGTGGGGAAGGCAGGTTCCTGTGGTTTATGTGCTGGGTGGTTTATTGTAGTAGTATACCCATCATGTCTTTGTTCCATGATGCGCACCGTGGATGAATAGCTGGCTGGGGATTTTCTGTTAGTCGCCAACCAACAGAGAGAGCACGTTGTTGCAATGTTGTTCGCTGCTGTAATCAGAGGAAGAAAAGAGTTGTGCTGTTGTTGCCTTGTCTTCTTTTTATTGTTCCTCTATAGTGGGGCGACTAACAGAAGGAAGAAGAGAGAGTAATCCTCGGTTGTTGTTTTATCTTGAAACCGGTAAAATCAATTGGGGGTGGGATTGTTAGTGGGGCGCATGTGTGTTGTTGCATGATCTGAGCAAGGAAAGGAGTATGGGTGTGCATGTCGAGCGTAAGGCATGGATGATTGTCTGCTGCTATATACATGTCGACAGTGGGAAAACCAGTAAGGATGGTGGGAATTATGTTTGGTCTGTTTGTTGTTGGAGAAGTTCCAGTAGCTCGTGGGAGTTCGCATGGAGGAGTTTGTGGCCTAATAAAAGAGGCAAAAAGATGATCGAGAATGGTGCAGAAAGGAATGCAGAGCTCCTGATGCAGAGTGTTTGGGCCTCGCTGTCTTTTCCAAAGCGTACGCGTGAGGAAGAAGGGGAATAGGACATTCTGCTGTGAATTGAAAATAGATGGCACGTGAATATGGGTGGGTATTAGTACTGGTGTGGTGCTGTTCGAGACAAACCCAAGACAAGCATTGCAACTACTCGAAAAGAAACCAAAAGAAAAATGTCCTGTTGGAGTGCATCTGATCAGGAAGGAAAACAGTGTGTTGTCTGTATTTTTTTTGTCACTTAGTAGCTTAGACGTGTAGAGGTGTAGTTTACACGAATACGAGCTCAGCTCAACCGGTTTAAATTGTTGGGGGAGGTACGGGAGGTCTCGGGTCGAACCTCAGCGGGAGTGTCCCTGCTTTTTTTTTCTTTTCTTTTAAGTATACATGCTATTTTATATAATGTGAGACCATATAAATAGTCGCGTTATTAATTTTATACGCGACACTATTTTGTTACGTTGTAGTTATTTATACGACATGTCTAATATATACGCCCCCTTTTATTTTTGTCGCGTTTGTATATAGCGACTATGCGACGTTATTATTATTATATACGACATTGTAAAATGTAACGTTACGTATATGTGGGGAGGGTGATTTTTCGGTATGAGGGGGGCATCTAAATAGGTTTCTTGACTGAAAAGCCTAGACCTAAAAAATGCCATTCTGTGGAGAGTGAAAACCCGTTATTCTGGCATCCCTCAAATACCTTACTAACATAGTCCGTCTTTCCCAGAAAGCATAAAGGGGAGTGCAAGTGTGCACTACACCCGCTCTCGATGGGTCCACCGCGGACTTATGCCTCAGGGCGGAAAATTGACTAGAGTCGCCACCTAGTTTGACCTAAGGAAATAGGAAGGGAGGGAGAAGGGTTCTAAGAACCGTTGATTGACTCTGAGATTGCTGTCTAGGATAGGACTTATCTGGCATTTCAGAGATTCTATGTGGGTTCGCATGGGTTACACCCTTTGGAAGTGGCAACGACCACGACTTCGGATTGGTGCCCGAGGAAACCTCGGTCTCCAATTGTCGGGATTGTCTTCTTTCAAAACCTTTGTTAGAGAGATTAATTTCAAAGCCAAAGATAGGATTAGGACGAGAAGAGGGGGAAAGAGAGTGGATGAGGCGAGTTTTTTTCTACCAAGTAGCGCCAAGAAGAGGAATTGCTGAATTTGGATGAATATAGAATGAAGACTTGGAAAAGTTTGAGGTTGAGTGAATAGACAAAATTTGGCGTCTGATGGTTTGAAGCTAGTGGGAGCCGAGGAAGGTTTGAGGGTTTAAGAGACATGAGAGTCACTTTAGAGGGGAAAAAAGGGTTTTTTGTTTGGAATGGGGTCGCACCTGTGTGGGTTGCCTACGTACTCAACTCCCTGTTGAGATCAGACCTTACGTAGTTCAGGGTTTTGGGATTTTGAGGGAGTTTGTGAGGGTAATCGAGGGTTGGGAGTGCTCGGGTTGTTTGAAGGTGAGATGGTTGAATACAAAGGGTATTTGATTGGTGGGGCTCGCACCCTGTGTGGGTTGCCTAGTATCAATTCAGTATGAGATCAGAACCTTACGAGTTTCATATGTTTGGGTTTTGGAAGTTTTGATGTTTGTGGAGCTTGAAGATATGAGGTGTTAGAGATTTAGAAAGGTTCGAAGGTTTCAAAAAGTTCAGGTTTGGATGCTAGTCTGTGAGAGCTCGGGTCTTGTGAGACGTTTGGTGAAAGAGATATCGAAGTCTATGAGGCGCACGGGCCTGTGAGACGTTTGAATCTTAAATGTGGGAGTTGGAGAGATTGAAGTGTTCGAGTCTGTGAGGCGCTTGGGCCTATGAGACTTTGGAAGCTTGAGAGAAGCTAGAATTTGCAAGATGATTTAAGTTTAAGGTGAAATTGGAGTTTGAATGAGATTGCGATGTGAGGCAATTGGAATTTGGGAAGATCCTGGGTTTGTTGGGTGCGAGGTTCGAAAAGGTTGAGGTTTTGGATATTTCGGGATTTGAAATGAGATGATGATGGGTTGAGTTGTAGGAGATGATTGTCAAAATCGTCTCTCTTAAAGTTTAAAAACCGAAAGTCATTTTTGTTGTAAAAGGGCGGATAATCCCGAGGGATTACCCTATGTACCCCCTCGAACACGACACTTAATTAATGGTAAGTGCCGAGGCTCGAAAGATGGGGCAATGGATTTATGTCGAAAAATAAGATTCAGAGAGAAACACCATGAATAAGATGTTCTCGGTCGAACTCTAATAACGTCTCTAACTCCCGGGTTTTAAAACATTAAAAACCGAAAACATTGAAATCGAGCGGAAGGGAGTTAGACGATTCTAAAATCCCGGCTGCAACTAGGAAGGCCGTTACTTCCCTAGCACCCCGTCTTGTAAAAATCTAGACTGCAATTAGAGGAGGTTTGTCACCCTAATGCCCCGCCTAAAGAGATCCAGACTGCGACAAGGGAGGTTATGACCCCAGTGCCCCGCCTCGGATTTATATCTTTGGGAAGGAAGACAAGTGATGTTCTAACCATGGAGGAAATGTTTTGAAGGGGTTAGACATTTCTTACTCCCTGAAAACGGTTTGCTTGAATTAAAAACTGAGTTGGAAAATCTTTGAAGTTGTTCGGAATTCTCGATGAAGAAACACTGATTTTGAGAAATGTTTTTAGGAGAAAACTTTCTGTATATGTGAGAAGAACTTTCTACAGTTGAGAAGAGTTTTCTGTGATGTGAGAAGAGTTTTTCCTTTAAGATTCCACAAAATGGTTCTTTTTTGAAAACTTGATGCAATTTGGATAAGCCGATAGTTTGAAATTCTTTTTGGTTTTTTGGATTTTGAATGAGATCTACGAACTGAGTGTGGACTGGATGAAATATATTTGGGTTTGATTGATTTTTGAACTGGATTGAACTGAATCGGGCTTGGAAACGGGCCAAGTCGAAGTTGGGTCAAGGTCAACGTTTGGGTCAAAATTTGATTGGTCAATGTGCGGGTCAAAGTCAGGTTGGTCAAAGGTAGGGTCAAATTGGTATTGGTCAACACTTTTTGGTCAAGGTCAACAACTTTTGGTCAAGGTCAACATTTTTTGGTCAAGGTCAACGTTTTTGGTCAAGGTCAACATTTTTGGTCAAGGTCAACGTTTTTGGTCAAGGTCAACGTTTTTGGTAAAGGTCAACATTTTTTGGTCAAGGTCAACGTTTGGGTCAAGGATAATGTTGGATCGAGTCAAAGTTTGAGGTCAAAGTTTGACTGGATTGAACTTTTGGGTCTTAGGGTGATTGGACTGTAATGGGCCTTGGGGCTAGGCTTTTGAAATGGGCCTTAAATGGGCTTTAGAAGTTGGGCTGAAATGAGTCTTAGATGTTGGGCCGAAATGGGCCTTGGGCTTTGGGTTCAAAATTTGGGCCTATTTTGGGCTTTGTTGGAAAAGTGGGTCTTGTTTGAAGTTGGGCCGAAATGGGGCCTTGTTTGGAGTTGGGCCGAAATGAGGCCTTGTTTGGAGTTGGGCCGAGTTTTGAGATTGGGCCGGGCTTGGTAATGGACCGGGCTTGGTAATGGGCCTCGAGTCTTTTATGGTCTTGGACTTTCTTGTGGGCCTTGAGTCTTTGTTTGGGCCTGTAGGTCCAATGCTTGGAGCTGGAATGGGCTTAAGGGCCTGAGCTAGGCCAGAGTTCAACTAAGTGTGGATTGGGTTTGTAAGATGAAAATGAGTGTGTATAAATGGAAATAAAATAAAATACTAATGCTAATAGTAGAATAAAATAAAAATATAAGAAAAAGTGAATAGATGATTAAAAATAAAATAGTAAAATAAGTGAATAAACAAAAGGGGACGACCTTGAAACTGGACTGTCGATGGAAATTCATTTTCGAAGAATTGTGTTTCTATGAAATGCTTTGAAAAAGATTAAAAAAAATGGTTTCGTTTTAGCACGCACGCTAATATGTTTTTGAAAAAGAAAGGCGACGACCCCTCTTATTATTTCAGAATTTGCTTTGTGGGGTGAGAATTTTTGGTGTCTACAGATGGCTCCCCTTGATTCAATTCTACAAAACCTTTGCATAATTGGATCAAGGTTGACGGGGCGCCAAAAATTCTCACTACGGTTTTGTGATTTAATGGGATGCGATTGTGAGTGTATGAATGTGATTTAAAGTACGAGGACTTATGACGAGCCTCAGTTAGACCTCTTGACATCTAACCATAGGACTCATGACGAGCCTATAATGCAATTGAAAGTACGAGGACTTATGACGAGCCTCAACTAGACCTCTTGATATCTAGCCATAGGACTTATGACGAGCCTATGATACTAACAATTAGATTGGTTTACGGTGCACGAGGGCTTAGGAGTGCCTCAACTGGACCTCTTGATATCCAGCCCTAGGGCTTATGACGGGCCTAGAATGCAAGTTCGGTACCATACTAGTAGCGCAATAGCTGTCTAGCGGGTGTAAAACGAAAGGCGACCGTACTAGTAGCGCAATAGCTGTCTAGCAGGTGTAAAACGAAAAATTCGACCGCACTAGTAGCGTAATAGCTGTCTAGTGGGTGTAAAACGAAAAGCCGACCGCACTAGTAGCGCAATAGCTGCCTAGCGGGTGTAAAACGAAAGGCGACCGTACTAGTAGCGCAATAGCTGTCTAGTAGGTGTAAAACGAAAGGCGACCGTACTAGTAGCGCAATAGCTGTCTAGCAGGTGTAAAATGAAAAGTCGACCGCACTAGTAGCGCAATAGCTGTCTAGCGGGTGTAAAATGAAAAGTCGACCGCACTAGTAGCGCAATAGCTGTCTAGCGGGTGTAAAACGAAAAGTCGACCGCACTAGTAGCGCAATAGCTGCCTAGCGGGTGTAAAGCGAAAGACGACCGTACTAGTAGCGCAATAACTGTCTAGCAGGTGTAAAACGAAAGGCGACCGTACTAGTAGCGCAATAGCTGTCTAGCGAGTGTAAAACGAAAAGTCGACCGCACTAGTAGCGCAATAGCTGCCTAGCGGGTGTAAAACGAAAGGCGACCGTACTAGTAGCGTAATAGCTGTCTAGCAGGTGTAAAACGAAAGGCGACCGTACTAGTAGCGCAATAGCTGTCTAGCGGGTGTAAAACGAAAAGTCGACCGCACTAGTAGCGCAATAGCTGCCTAGCGGGTGTAAAACGAAAGACGACCGTACTAGTAGCGCAATAGCTGTCTAGCAGGTGTAAAACGAAAGGCGACCGTACTAGTAGCACAATAGCTGTCTAGCAGGTGTAAAATGAAAAGTCGACCGCACTAGTAGCGCAATAGCTGCCTAGCGGGTGTAAAATGAAAGGCGACCGTACTAGTAGCGCAATAGCTGTCTAGTAGGTGTAAAACGAAAGGCGACCATACTAGTAGCGCAATAGCTGTCTAGCAGGTGTAAAACGAAAGGTGACCGTACTAGTAGCGCAATAGCTGTCTAGCAGGTGTAAAATGAAAAGTCGACCGCACTAGTAGCACAATAGCTGTCTAGCGGGTGTAAAGATGTGTCAGATAGTGAGCAAATTTTGTGGGTATATGCAAATGATATGTGATGTGAGGTGATTAACCAATGTATTAATTGAATTAACTCCCTTTTTGTGGATGTAGGTTTTTGCGTGAGCAGATGGCTCTATAGTAACGTCAAACTCTCGGGATGGCTCCGGTATGGCTCGGGCATGGCTTTAAGGATCTGAGATGGCTCCAGCATGCGTTGATGGCTCCAGTATGCATTGATGGCTCTGGTAGGCACTGACGGCTCCGGTGTGGCCAACGGTCCGGGGTGGTTGGTGGGTTTTGATTTAGTTTGGATTTTGAGTCGAGTGGTGGGTCGATGTGATTTGTGTACTCTGATGTGGTTGATAGTTTTTGGTTGTGGATGAATGGCTTTGGTCCGGTTATGACTTCATGATTCTCTCATGATGGCTCTAGGATAGCTCGGGATGGCTCCGGGAAGGGCTACGAGATGGCTCCAATTAGTGAGCGAGGAAGAAAGGGGAACTTTCGCCTGTGAGGTGGTCGCACCCTGGACGGGCTGCCTACGTACTCAATTTTGTATTGAGATCAGACCTGACGTAGTTTGAAATTATGTAGGCAAGGCCCTGGTGATGAAATAGCTCAGACGTGGATTTGAGGTGGCTCCCGTATTGTTCACGGACTGTTGGGATGACCCCTGTGTGGTTCCAAGGATGGTTTCAATGTCGAATGATGGCTCCATGGATCCAGTTTGGTTCTGGATATGGTGTTGATGAGGCCCGATGACGCTGGATGGCTCCGGGAAGATCGTTGTATGGCTCCGGATGGCCTCGGTTTTGATTTCTTTTGATTTTGAGTTGAGCTTCGATAGCGGAAATTGAAGTCGACCTTCCACGAGACTAGGCATGGTTCTTACCAGTCGGATGTTGAAAATGAAGTGATTACGATGTATGCAGACATTAAATGCTAGATGCGATGCAAAATGCATATGCGTTTTTTGAAGAGAAGGTATGATCCTATCTCTATTAATACGAGGTTTACGAATATAAAACATCTTCGGCTCGATCTTGAGTGATAGTTGAATTGGAATGTGTGAATCACTTTCCTCTCATCGAGGAATGCGGGTCAATCTCTCGTGAGTATAGATGTGTGTGCTAATGGTGTAATGACACTCTCAATGCTCGGAGCAGTATTTTCCTAAGAATTTCTTTTCAAGGTTCCGGACTTTCCGACCCTTACAAACTCCTCACCTGCAGTGGGGTAAGCTGTTTTATGATTTGGTGCTTAGATCAAAGAGTCACTCGCACTCAGAAGACCTTGTGAAGTAAGGTCGCACTCATCCGCTTATGGTCCCTTTGGTATGATGGGACATGTTGATAACAAGTACGAAGCTTATGATTCATGTTTCAGATCCGGTACTTTCAGTTAACGCTCATTAACTAATAAGTCAGAGGTCTTTTATTGGGTTATAACGGGGATGGGGGTTATGATGTATGTCACATGGGACTGGAGGATCAATTTGGGAGTCGTGGAGCTTTTTTTTTTTTTGCAATAGAGGATATGTTCACCTTCGCCATGGGTGGAATGATTGGACGGGTTTTGACAACCTTTTATTGGTTTCTATGGGACATCGTTGGTCCTTTTGCTTTGGATTTCTCCTTCTTGCCTCTTGTGGTGTACGGCTTGATCCTTCTTCTCATTTTTGTTTTTTTTGTTTTATTGCATTTGGCTCATCAACTTTCTCAAGCATTCTCTGCTTTGTATTTTGGTTTTCAGCTTTGAAGTTGCATTGACTCATCGATCTTCTTGAACATTTTTGGTGTTCTTTTTTGGTGTTAGGCTTTGGAGTTGCATTGACTCACTGATTTCTTTGAACAATTTTTGTTGTTTGTAAAAGATGGTGGGGGGGGAGACCATGGCTCCGGCTCCTTCGAGATCCTCTATTGCAGGGGTAGGTGTGTATATGTGGGGTGGCATGTTGTGGAGTTTTTTTTTTGAAGAAAGAGTTTTTGCATGAAAGGCTCAGCGGGGCTCACTAAGGGATTATGTACAGGGTAGTCGAAGCCTTTTGGTTTTGTGGGGATTTTATTCCTAAGTGCCTCGTCATCCTTATTAGTCAATGATTGTTTTCTTACTACTTCTCGGATCTTTGCATGAATCACAGTTCGTGACTAGCTATCGACATTGATCTCACTCAAAGTTATGCCTCTCCATGTGCTGAAGGAAAGCACAAGTCGCTCATGGTTTTACCTCGATTGGACTCTCTCTATCTGCCCTCATCGCTCGGTGGATTGTCCAATATCCTCATTCGGAATTCAAGGGAAAATACCGCTCTTTGCACACTACTCACTTGGTCTATGGTGCTGAGTTTAATTAGACCCTTGTGTTCACTGACGGGTCGAGAGTTTAATGGTTCACGCACACTATTCAATCAATCTCTCAGGATTTTCACCAAAATGTCGTTTCGATACGAATATATGCAAATGCAACTATCTATAATGCAATGTATTGTGGTAATATGGAATTACTATGTATAGGATGCATGAAATGATGAAAAATGAGTGGAGATGGTTGACTGATTTTTTTTGTTTTGATGCAATGCATAAGTGGTAAGGATACACCTAGTCTCGCTTGAGTCGGTTCCAGTTGATGGTCCATGAAATTCATCCCGTCAATGTCGGCCCTGGATATGGTCTAACTGTTGGGGTTGTTGTCTGAGAAGTAACTCTCGAGTGAGGTCGGGTTGGTGATTGGCTCCTGGATTTTTTTTTTGAATTTTTAGGGAGTGACAACTCCCGCATGGTGGCCCAACGATATGACGAGACTGTATTTTTTGGGATTTTTTGGATGTATGATTTTTTGGATTTTGGGGAGTGACAACTCCCGCATGGTAGCCCCACGATATGATACTTTGAGATAGGGAAAAGTTTGAGCTCGGTTTTCTTTTCTATCCCTCTGAGATCGGGCTCTGGCGGTCGAGATATTGGGATGAAAGTGTGCGCGGTGTGGTGACAATGAAACACATGGTTATGCAATTTTTGAGATGGACACGACTCGTGAATGATTGATGGAATTGAAATGGTTGGAAGTGCAAGTGACTTTAAAACGCGTGGGTGCGTGGTGCTCGTGAGTGCGGACGAGATTCATGTATGGCTGATGATTTTGGACTGATGGTAAGTGCATGTGACCTTTTTGTCATGAATGCGATGCATGTGTTTTGCTTTGTGCTCAGTTGCATTTGTTGGTGTTGTTTTTGTAGGGGATACCTCCTGTAGACCGTGAATTTTCACCCCACAAAGCAAAGTTGATGAATGATATATAAATGTGAGGGGTCATCCCTTATTCGTTCTTTTTATTATACGTGCATGCCAAAAGAAACCAAGTTTTTGAAAACAATTTTGAAAACGCGTGTTTTCAAAGTGGTGGATGTTATCAATATAAACTTTGAAGCTCGGTCATTCACAAATAAAATAGGGAGTAGGGAATCCTATACACATTGGTCTAAATAAATTCAAAGGGTATGTATAAACCTATACACCTAATCTATTCAGAAATGGACGAGAGTGAAAAGAAACATAGAGGAAAATCCTATACATCATCAATCCTAAAAAGTCATTAAAAGGGGAAATTTGAGTTAAACTTCTTCTGAACTCCTCCGGTCCGTCTTCATGCTTCTGGTGGATTGCTCACTCGTCTTCGGGCTCCCGGTTGGCAGCTTGCTCGTCTTTGGGCGCTTGTGGTGAAGCAGTACCATGACTCAACAAAACGAGTCTGGGGTTCCTCTAATTTTCAATAGTTCGAACTCAAATAGGTGTTGCTAATCTTCATGTCACTCGGCTAGCTTCACAGGTTGGTGCGCCTCTGATTTCCGGCTCGATCCGCGTAGTTGATCTTCATGCGGCCTCGTTTGCTCCGTCGTGGGAAATGAGGGATATTTTTGAGAAAGGAAAGGTGAATGATTGAGCACAAAATCATTGTGAAAATCCACCACTTTTGTGAAAACACGAAATGACTAGTACACTCCACGGTAATGGCCGCTGCTCTTGAAGGTGGGTAGAACTTCAAAAGTAACGGGTCAAAACATGGGGACTGAGTCATTTATTTTGAAATACGTTTGTGAAAATCAACTTTAAAAACTGTTTTCGAAACCATTTGAAATAATGATGGTAAAGAATGTTGTTTGAAATTCGTTTGTAGAAAATAGGTTTTCGAAATCTATTTTGAATTGTTTTGGAAATAACATTTTGGTAAAATAAAGATTTTAAAGATGAAGTGACAGATTTTAAAACTCTGAATGTTTATGAGTGAAATTTAGGTGAGGTTCTAAATTAAACGAGCTCGTAAGAAAGCTTTTAAGGGACACACAAAAGAGAATTCCGAACATTTTTAAAAACAGATTGGTTTGGAAAAGTGGTTTGCACACATGTATAACATAAAGTAAATCGTGGCTATATTTGATGTGGAGCTGTAAGTGTTAATGTTGGGATAATCACTTTCCAGGTCAATTATGACCCCATCTCACTGTGGGAACCGTCGTCCCGTCACTGTCATCTCTCGGGGTTTTTTCTCTGCTATGCCCCTTGCGAGACACGTTATCAAGAAAGTCCGGAGTTCTTAAGTTCGAAAGGTCAGGATACCCGAAGTGATAAGGAAACATACGCCACGGCCAGTGATGATCCGACAACGCCCCACTTTTCGGAAACTCGGGGAAGTACTGCATGGGAACGGGTCTCTCGTCATCTGCACGGTCAGATGTGTTTAAAGTCCAAATTATTCACTAACTACGTTGTGCCATGTATGGGTATCCGGTAAATACGGGATCCTCTATGGACGTGTAGCGTGACATTGGGCTTTAAAGACACCCGTGGTGCAGAGGAACAATGGAGAACTGAGCCCATGCAATCTTCAGGGTAAGGTAGAAGGGTGGTCAGACAGACGGCATACAAGGGGGTGACTACCCATAAAACCCGTCTTAGACACCGGATTAGGCAGCTGGACACTGAAGGCTCACGGTTCACTATATGCTGGCTTAGACTCGGATAATGGAGGATAATTTTGGATCATGAGTCTTCAGGGCGTAGGTTGGTGACCGTCTCGCCTCGCGGGCTTAACCACTCAGTGAGTGACCCGACTCATGGGAAATCAATCGTGGACCGATTGGGATGCCGTGACTCGTGGAAATAGGGGTGACACAGAGGAATGCATGTCCTAAGCTACCCATGCACTCACAACTTGTAAATGTAAAAGCGGTAATGGTGTAGGTCAATGACCGTCTCACCCCGCAACAAGCAACAATAATATGAATGCGGTAAATAAACCACAGAAGAACAAGCAACCCTATTTACTAACTGTTTTGTCTTGAAGGTGGTAATTCCAATTGGTTGTCATTAACCTGAAGGGAAGTTAGCTTCATTCAATCCTAAGTGTCTCTTTCTAATCGTGAGCTAATGATTAACCCAATTGTTGCAATGTTTGTTGAGGATCTAACAAATCCTAGCTGTCCTCATCAGCTACACACTCTAAGTGGGGAGTAGAATAATCCTAGAGGCTTTGAAAAGAATCCCTTGAAGGTTTTGAAAGAAGTGGGGAAGTCCCGACAATTTTGAATGGAGTTCAGTCTTCCTTGAGTTTGAAAAAAACTTACTCAAGTTTTCCCCAGCAGAGTCGTCATTCTGTGGAGGGTGATTTTTCGGTATGAGGGGGGCTATCTAAATATGGTTCTTGACTGAAAAGCCTAGATCCTAAAAAATGCCATTCAGTGGAGAGTGAAAACCCGTTATTCTGGCATCCCTCAAATACCTACTACATCGTCCGTCTTTCCCAGAAAGCATAAAGGGAAGTGCAAGTGTGCACTACACCCGCTCTCGATGGGCTCCACGCGGACTTATGCCCTAAGGGCGGAAATTGACTAGAGTCGCCACCTAGTTTGACCTAAGGAACTAGGAAGGGAGGAGAAGGGTTCTAAGAACCGTTGATTGACTCTGAGATTGCTGTCTATGGATAGGACTTATCTGGTCATTTCAGAGATTCTATGTGGGTTCGCACTGGGTTACACCCTTGGGAAGTGGCAACGATCACGACTTCGGATTGGTGCCCGAGGAAACCTCGGTCTCCAATTGTCGGGATTGTCTTCTTTCAAAACCTTTGTTAGAGAGATTCATTTCAAAGCCAAAGATAGGATTAGGACGAGAAGAGGGAAAGAGAGTGGATGAGGCGAGTTTTTCTACCAAGCTAGCGCCAAGAAGAGGAATTGTTGAATTTGGATGAATATAGAATGAAGACTTGGAAAAAGTTTGAGGTTGAGTGAATAGACAAAATTTGGCTTCTGATGGTTTGAAGCTAGTGGGAGCCGAGGAAGGTTTGAGTGTTTAAGAGACATGAAAGTCACTTTAGAGGGGAAAAAAGGGTTTTTTGTTTGGAATGGGGTCGCACCCTGTGTGGGTTGCCTACGTACTCAACTCCCTGTTGAGATCAGACCTTATGTAGTTCAGGGTTTTGGGATTTTAGGAGTTTTGTGAGGGTAATCGAGGGTTGGGAGTGCTCAGGGTTGTTTGAAGGTGAGATGGCTGAATACAAAAGGGTATTTTGATTGGTGTGGGGTCGCACCCTGTGTGGGTTGCCTACGTACTCAATTCAGTATTGAGATCAGACCTTACGTAGTTCATATGTTTTGGGTTTTGGAAGTTTTGATGTTTGTGGAGCTTGAAGATACTTGAGGTGTTCGAGATTTAGAAAGGTTCGAAGTTTCGAAAAGTTTCAGGCTTGGATGCTAGTCTGTGAGATGCTCGGGTCTTGTGAGACGTTTGGTGAAAAGAGATATCGAAGTCTATGAGGCGCACGGGCCTGTGAGACGTTTGAATCTTAAAATGGTGGAGAGATTGAAGTGTTCGAGTCTGTGAGGCGCTTGGGCCTATTGAGACTTTGGAAGCTTGAGAGAAGCTAGAATTTGCAAGATGATTTGAGTTTAAGGTGAATTGGAGTTTAAATGATGACTTGAGTATGTGAGGCAATTGGAATTTGGGAGAGATCCTGGGTTTTTGGGTTCGAGGTTCGAAAAGAGTTGAGGTTTTGGGATATTTCGGGATTTGAAATGAGATGATGATGGGTTGAGTTGTTTGGAGGAATGATTTTCATAATCGTCTCTCTTAAAGTTTAAAACCAAAAAGTCATTTTTGTTGTAAAAGGGCGGATAATCCCGAGGGATTACCCTATGTACCCCCTCGAACACGACACTTAATTAATGGTAAGTGCCGAGGCTCGAAAGATGGGGCAATGAATTTATGTCGAAAAATAAGATTCAGAGAGAAACACCATGAATAAGATGTTCTCCGTCGAACCCTAATAACGTCTCTAACTCCCGGGTTTTAAAACATTAAAAACCGAAAACATTGAAATCGAGCGGAAGGGAGTTAGACGATTCTAAAATCCCGGCTGCAACTAGGAAGGCCGTTACTTCCCTAGCACCCCGTCTTGTAAAAATCTAGACTGCAATTAGGGGAGGTTTGTCACCCTAATGCCCCGCCTAAAGAGATCCAGACTGCGACAAGGGAGGTTATGACCCCAGTGCCCCGCCTCGGATTTATATCTTTGGGAAGGAAGACAAGTGATGTTCTAACCATGGAGGAAATGTTTTGAAGGGGTTAGACATTTCTTACTCCCTGAAAACGGTTTGCTTGAATTAAAAACTGAGTTGGAAAATCTTTGAAGTTGTTCGGAATTCTCGATGAAGAAACACTGATTTTGAGAAATGTTTTTAGGAGAAAACTTTATGTATATGTGAGAAGAACTTTCTACAGTTGAGAAGAGTTTTCTATGATGTGAGAAGAGTTTTTCCTTTAAGATTCCACAAAATGGTTCTTTTTTGAAAACTTGATGCAATTTGGATAAGCCGATAGTTTGAAATTCTTTTTGGTTTTTTGGATTTTGAATGAGATCTACGAACTGAGTGTGGACTCGATGAAATGTATTTGGGTTTGATTGATTTTTGAACTGGATTGAACTGAATCGGGCTTGGAAACGGGCCAAGTCGAAGTTGGGTCAAGGTCAACGTTTGGGTCAAAATTTGATGGTCAATGTGCGGGTCAAAGTCAGGTTGGTCAAAGGTAGGGTCAAATTGGGATTGGTCAACACTTTTTGGTCAAGGTCAACAACTTTTGGTCAAGGTCAACATTTTTTGGTCAAGGTCAACGTTTTTGGTCAAGGTCAACATTTTTGGTCAAGGTCAACGTTTTTGGTCAAGGTCAACGTTTTTGGTCAAGGTCAACATTTTTTGGTCAAGGTCAACATTTGGGTCAAGGATAATGTTGGACCGAGTCAAAGTTTGAGGTCAAAGTTTGACTGGATTGAACTTTTGGGTCTTAGGGTGATTGGACTGTAATGGGCCTTGGGGCTAGGCTTTTGAAATGGGCCTTAAATGGGCTTTAGAAGTTGGGCTGAAATGAGTCTTAGATGTTGGGCCAAAATGGGCCTTGGGCTTTGGGTTCAAAATTTGGGCCTATTTTGGGCTTTGTTGGAAAAGTGGGTCTTGTTTGAAGTTGGGCCGAAATGGGGCCTTGTTTGGAGTTGGGCCGAAATGAGGCCTTGTTTGGAGTTGGGCCGAGTTTTGAGATTGGGCCGGGCTTGGTAATGGACCGGGCTTGGTAATGGGCCTCGAGTCTTTTATGGTCTTGGGCTTTCTTGTGGGCCTTGAGTCTTTGTTTGGGCCTGTAGGTCCAATGCTTGGAGCTGGAATGGGCTTAAGGGCCTGAGCTAGGCCAGAGTTCAACTAAGTGTGGATTGGGTTTGTAAGATGAAAATGAGTGTGTATAAATGGAAATAAAAATAAAAATACTAATGCTAATAGTAGAATAAAATAAAAATATAAGAAAAAGTGAATAGATGATTAAAAATAAAATAGTAAAATAAGTGAATAAACAAAAGGGGACGACCTTGAAACTGGGCTGTCGATGGAAATTCATTTTCGAAGAATTGTGTTTCTATGAAATGCTTTGAAAAAGATTAAAAAAAAATGGTTTCGTTTTAGCACGCACGCTAATATGTTTTTGAAAAAGAAAGGCGACGACCCCTCTTATTATTTCAGAATTTGCTTTGTGGGGTGAGAATTTTTGGTGTCTACAATATGTATTTTCATAAACGTACATATATAAGTACGTGACCGTATTAATACGTAACGTTGTCATGTTTCCGGACATGTATATACCAAATTTAATTGTTTGTACATTATTATATGTCCGAATTATATAACGCGATATTTTCAGATAATCTCCTCGCGTTTATGATTTTACTCATATGAGCTTATATTTGCGTATCACGTACCGATATGTATACGCGGTGTAAGTACCCATTTGGATATATATTTTAAATACCATAAGGATTTATTGTAATTGTTGCACATGATTTAATTTAAACTTCACTAATTTAAACTGCTAATTACGGGGTATTTCAGCCTACCCCCCTTAAAGGAACTTCGTCCCGAAGTTGTTACTTCTTTAACTGATGTTTTCCATTCTTGTTTATCCTAGGGATCAAGTCCCACATTTCATAATTCTCACTACCCGAGTGTGTTCATAAGCACTATGCCACAATAATGGCTTCTCACAAGTTTTCATAGTAGTCTAAGGTATTAGCAATGTATAAATAACAATCTGAGGTGTAAGCCACACTACACACATTCATTCCTAACCGAGTGTACATACACACACATAACAATCTCATACACACAACCAACGCGTGGCTGTAGGAACACACACAGCGCAAAGATTAAGTCCTGAATACGTACTCTCTAACCAAGGGATCATGTCCCGCAAGTTCCACAGTGCTATTTCACCATTTATGCTTATAAGCACCACGCCAGATCTGTGGCTCAATAATACTGCAATGTACCAATAATATTTATGTACTGCACTCATAGCAACCAGATGAACAAGTCATTCATTTATGACTACCATGCATTCAAACCAATCCACACACAGTTCACACATAGCACCCAAATCAACACCACAAAACGTGTAACAATAAGTAAAAACGCAACGCGCCTACCCCCCTTAAAAATGGATTACGCCCACGTAATCCCTTTTATATCATCCTTGAACCTTGGTTCTAGCTGTTTAGTTCTCATGGAGTATTCTAGTTTCTATGCGATGTAGCTCGCAATATAATCTTATCAAAGGCCTTGACCATGTTAATGGCTTGGTTTCTGTCTCAAGGATTCTTATCGGTTTCCATCCCGGTCTATACGAGTTTGGGTTTAGCCTTTTTGGGTCCAAGGTATTGGCAAAGAAGTCACTAGTTATTCAACAGGAAAGTGGGTGTTACGGTCCACCAGCTTCTGCTGTGCGACTCTGATTACCTTCGGGTTTAGTTTTCCCTTTCTATGCTTTCTAAGGTGGTGCATGGCTTAGTGAAAGGCCTCTTGACTGCCGTGGGGTATTTTACTTTGTACATGGTCTCGGTGACTTGGAATTGTCTATCCATTTTCTTTGGAGGTCGGATATTCATTCTTGTCGTGCGCTTTTAAGCGTCTGAGTTATTCTGCCCTTTAGGTTTACATTCATATATGCTTTGTAGTAATGTCCTGGTGTTTTCCAATGTTACAAGCGTGTCGTTGTTATGACAACATGTTTGGTTGATATTACCGATCATAATTATATGTAGTTAGCTAGTTTACTTTCCTAGCATTGTTATCTATTTTCTCCCTTGATGTGTACAGCCAAATTAGGCTTTTACTTTCTTTCTCAATTATGGTCTTGATACCGCTTGTTGACCTCCTTTAGTTTAAGTCTAAAGGTTGCCGGATCGTATATGTTTTAAGTATCTATGATTGTAAATTGTTTAACATGGGATATTTAGTTTCCTTAACATTATCATTGTTCTTATGATTGTATCGAGCAGCAGCTTGTCGATTAGCTCTGCTTAGTCGCAAGGTCCAGTGTCTTGCATTTGGTTTCTGTAGTACATGTTTTCATGTATTATCTATTTGGTTATTAGTAACATCACACCATTCCTCTTACAATTTAAAATCTTAACATCTTTGTATGTGTTTGCTTCCTAGGTTTCGAACCATGTATCCATGTATTTTATGTGGTTTTGTTATCTAATAGCAACAACGCTTTCTTCGCACTTTACCAACCCAATTCATACAATTCGCCACCTATTTGTAGTTCGTGTTTCCACTTGTAGGAGGTTTCGGGAATCATCCAATATCGACGTGATCAGCGTAAGTGTTGGACTACCCCTTCACCCAATTTGTGCTCTGTGTCACTTGACCTGGCCGGGGTCGCGTTCAACTTTGCACGTCCGATTTACACGATCCAACAATTATTCACATTTGAATTACTATCCCATTCGTTTCTAGTCCCCTGGCAATTAATTCATTGACTAGTGTCACCACCTAAGCCTTTCGATTAATCGTTCAAATCCTCTAACTGTACAGACCTCTAGGTGTGTACATATGTATATTTGTTCATCCATGTATATATATATACCCAAGTGTTATAGTCCTCTTGATTTATATCTATCCACATATGATTGTTCCCATAGGTTTATGATACCCTTGTACATATACTTATATTTTCCTGATCTTCCATGTTCTTCTTATAAACTGTATATATAAGATTCTCGTGCCGTAAGTACATATACATGTTCCTTCACGTATAATTGTAGTCTCCTAGATTTTGTGTTCGCCAATGGGCTATATGAAATACCCCAAACTTTGATATGTGGTTTAAATATCAAACTATGTTATATAAAGGCTAAAAAGTGCCTTAGAAACATCAGTGAACAATTTAAACCATAGTAAATGCAATAAAACGCTAAGATACAGTTTGAGCAAAAACATGCTCTAAGCTATGAGTGAACTTGGTTAGGACCCAAAGAGCCTACCAAGACTTAATAATATTCAATTATGATTTAATAGGGCTAATTAAGTCCTTAGGAAACCTTGGTACACATTGGAACCAAACAAAACATAAATAAATACCTTAAGGTCAATATGGGCTAAAAGTGCTCTAAGCTTGGGATAAATTTGTATAAGACCTAATGGTCATACCTATACCTTATTTATATGTTAATGAACATATTAAATCAATTTCTAAAGAAAACCAAGCTTGAAAACAAGTTAAAACACAAAAGTGCTTTAAGGAGTCTTAAAGCACGTTTTTGAAAAATTGTCTTGTAAATGAGTTTTGAATGGCTAAATGTCCATCATTACTCTTTAATTAACAGGTGTACTATATAGTATCACATTTGGAAGTCTATATCAATGGGAAATCAAAAATTTCACAACAATGTGCCTTGTTTTCATGAATAGTAACTTTTATAAGCTAGTTTGTAACATGTATTGTTATAAGTAATTAAATTGGTCAACAAAGACTATTATACCCTTATAACTATATGGGGGCCGGTTTTTCAGGGCGTGAGTCACCAATATGTAAAAGAAATCAAATAAGTAAAGTAAAGCTTATAAAGTAAAGTACTATTCTACTTTACTACTTAATATCTTCTAAAAGTAGAACTTATCTTCATTTCTCCCTTCCTCCTTCATTTCACACGCTTCTAAGCTCTCTTCTACCTCTCTTCTTTCTGTTCTCATGGTGATGCTACAGCAACAGCACCAAATGCCATCTTCCATTGCCAATATTTCTTAGCTCACTTAACCAAATCAAAAACAAACACCACCATTCTCTTTGTCTCATCAAGCTCTTCAATTCTATCCTTTCAAAATTCCAAGAGCTCCATTTCGGTGCCAAGAGGAATCTCCATGGGAGGAGCTTGAGCTCACCTTTCCACATATTTGTTCTCCTTTGCTTCAAGGTAAGGAAACTCAAAGAAAAATGACATTTCCTTCATGTTTGTGTGATGTCCGAAAATCACCATTAATGGTGCTCATTGTGTTGCTTTGTTCTAGCTCCATTCGAATCTTTCAAGGACTTGATGGAGTCCTCTCTTCATAGATATTCAAACTCTCTTCAAAGATCAAGGTAAAACAACTACATTAATGTTTTGAAACAATGTAAACCTAGGGTTTACAATGAGTTTAAGCTTGAAGCTTGTATACTCATTTTATTGCTTGTATATTGTTTAGTAGTTGACAAGGAATCAAATACCTTACCGGTTTTATAAGGAAACAAGAAAGAAGTTTGAGTGGAAAAGAGGTAAATATACTAACCTAATGTGGTTTAATGCCTTAGGAGAAATGAGCTTATAATGCTTGTTAAAATGATCTAAGGAGCCAAAGGTGAATGACCTAGTAAAATGCTCTCAAGGAGTTTATTAAGGGCATATGTATTGTTGGGTGTATTTGCAGGTCAAAGACATTATTTATGTGGGAAATTCAGTGTTTATGGTTTATGCAATTTAAGGGCCTAAGAGCCATGTTATTTAAGGGCCTAAGTGCCAAGCAATTTAAATTGTGCACTATATTGTGATGTAGTGCAAATTTGGTGAAGTTTTGTGTGTGATGGTGTTGTTGATGGTTTTAGGTGTTCTTGAATGAAATAAGGTAAAAACCTAAGTGATTGGATGTGAGAATATACAAGAGAAGTTATGGCAAAATTTGGAAAATGTATAAGGAGTTCAAAGTGTTTTAAATGAGTTTTGGTGAACTAGGAAGTGTTAAGAGATTTATAAGAAAAATGAGTGACAAATTGGACAATGTTTAAAGGTGAATCAAAGTGATATTTTGGGTATTAGAATATGCCTAAGTTCATGTATGAAGTTTGGGTAATTTATGGATGAAGAGAATAGATGAAACAAGACTTGAAATTGTCAAATTTGGGATTCTGTTACAGAGGTCCGGGACTTAGGTATTGGAAGATGTCCCGGACCATACATGAAAAACAGCCGAGAGTCTCTGTAAGTATTGGTCCGGGACTTAAGGTAAGGACCAAGTCCCGGACCACTCTAAAAATGTTGTTTAAGGTATGAAAATGGTAAGAAGGGAGTAAGTGTTAAAGGAGTTATAAAATGAGTTTTTATGGATGTCATATGAAGGATTAAAGGTGCCAAATGATGTTAGAACATATTAGGAGATTTGAGGTGAAGTTTGGAGTTAAATGGGCAAGGGGAAATAAAGGTCTGGGGCAGACCGACCTTGCGACCGAACTTGCCAAGGTCGGTCGAGCCCAGTTTACCCTGCGAGAAGTAGTTTCTGGAATGGACCGACCTTGGGGACCGGACTTGCAAGGTCGGTCGGGCTTGTATATTCTGTACGGATTAAGTTTCTGGAATCGACCGAACATGCGACCGAACTTACAAGGTCGGTCGGAGTAGAAAATTATGACGGTAAAGTGTTCTGGAATGGACCGACCTTGTGCAAGGTCGGTCGGTAAGGTCGGTCGGACCAAAAATGTTGTTTATGGTTATAAAATGATATGTAATGATGGGGATTGATAGGTAATGATGTTATAAAGTTGTTAAGGACACGTTAGGTGAGTTTTAATAACAATTAAGTGGGTGAAAAGTTGTATTAAAATGTGAGAGTAAAACAAGTTAAAAATGTCAAGTTATTTAACTAAGTTAACGGAAAGTTATAAGCATTAGACTTAAAACAATTATGTTACCCCGATGTTAATAAAAATACATGTAATGTTATCTTTGTTCGAGAATTGCTCGAGGAACATAAGTGGACTGATAAAGTGGACTCCGGTGACAGGTATGGTTTTCTTGCAACCTGTGTCCTACCGGATTACACCGGCTTGATGCCAATGTGTTTTTCTGTATGTTTGCCACGTTGTAAGATTAAACATGTAATGAGTTTACAGTAATTCATTTATGTGGCGTGTACAACTCCGATACCATTTAACCTCGGAAGTGTTAACCTTAGTTAACTGAGTATAGGATCACATGAGAGTTCGGTATTCAGATTAAACGACCCGAACCATGGGACGTTCTAACCACGGCTATGCGTGTGTTAATTGTGTGATATGTGTATGTGAATGTAGGGATCTCCCTTGTATGTTTAACCCAGTTGTAATACTGTAAGTGTTGTTATGTGATAGGCGTCATAGTGGGGTTCTAACTAATATCTTAAAGTAAGTATGTACTAACAGTGGTGAGGAATCCGGTTTGGCCGGTCGCGCGTTGTTTGGGAGTGGGTATCCTTCTTAGCCTTACACTTCTCTGTTATGGTTGTTTCCCTCACGGGTTATGATCTCCCATTAGCTTATTCCAAAGCTTAGCTATTCTGACTTATGATCGGTTTAGGGGGAACATGTGTTTTGTGGTGTGTTCGGGCCTCCAAACCCGAACCATCTTAACTTAAGTTACTCGTCCGACTATTAGGACGGTAATGAGGTTGTTTGTTATTGTATAACGAGCTTACCATGAGAGTGACACCATTCTCTAGGCTCACCAGTGAATTAACTATGTTTGGGTCGGTTCCTAAGAGGACCGTTCCCGATGTTATGTGATGTGTTGTAATGCAATTCCTATTGCGATGTTTTCATGTGCACGTCGAAACGTGAAAAGTGTTTGTTATGTTTGTTATGTGAGGAATGTTATATGGTGTAAAATATGGAGTGTGTGGATCATGGAAATGAATCCCAGTTTGTGATAAGGCGTTTAGGATAGCCCGACTTACCGGGTAAGTGTCGTCTATTAAGGAAGTAGCTCCATTAGAGGAGGAACACTCTAGGGATAATGGATACCATGAGTGACTTATCAAGTAAGGATGTATTATCCGTTTGTTGAGCCCATTGAGGCGAAATGTTATGTGTTGTGTGTTTACAATTGCATGATTTAAATATAATCAATCGCATGCTAAGACGACAATTAGTTGTGCGTGGCCCGGTAGCATGTGGGCTGCGGGATTACCATACCAGCAAAGGTGCTGAGCCCCTTGGGGGCCACCCTTTCTCTTCTTTTCCTATTTCAGGTACAGAGAGCTGGAAGCCGTTCGAGAGTAGGACGGGGTAGATGTAGTACATGGGTAATCGTTTAAGTTGTATATATACAGTAGGCGTAGTAAGACCGAAATTGTTATCGGCATCAGTTTGTGGATACTCGGTACAGTTGAAAGGTGTATGTTGTTATTGTTGTTAATGGAAAGGGATAGTAATGTGTAGTCGCTCGGGAATTTAGCCCATCAGACCGGTACAATGTATATGTATTAGCCTTGTTAGCCACGTGGGTGGTTAACGGCGTGTAACACCAAGAAGTTAAGTAATGTGTTGAAGTTTGTTTTCCGCTGCAGTTTGTTGTTAAGTGTATATGTTGTTGGATGGGGTGTTACAAAAAGTGGTATCAGAGCGAAGTATCGCTCTGATGACTGAATTACCGAGCTTAGGAAGTACCGAGTTAGGATTTTAGTACTTTGGGTTAAGGGTTGAGTGATAGCGTGAGAGATACGCTAGTTAGGTATTACCAGTGTGTACTGGAAACCTACAATATCCTTCCCACCCACCACAATCCCTGTTTTATAACTTGGGAAAGAACGCCAGAGAGATGGAAGTTCACTCTTACTCGGGAATACCCGATCTGGCTGTTATTAAATACCTTTAAAGTACGGAAGACATGTCATACGGTAGATCCCGAAAACTGGGAATCCCGGAGACGGTTTCCATCTGAACAATGTTAACCGCATTTAATAGCGAAGAATGAAGAATTTCATGTATGAGAGAATAGAATTTCCGGCAACCTGGGTCGACATGCCGAGCAGTCGAGAATAACCAGCTTGCAATGCACCGACCGTGCAACAGGCAAGAAGTGGATTAATGGAACCCGAGACAAGTGTCTACGGAACCGCAGTTGTTAAGTAATTCACCAATGGTATACCAACCGAGAAAGGAACTACAACGTAGTGCCCAAACAAGAGACAAGTCTCAGTAACCACGACAAATACGTGGAACAGGCTACAAGGAGGATACAATACTAAGAAAAAGGGGTCTCCCAGAATGGGAAACACCCTAGTTAATGATTATCATGTGAAGACAGTGAGAAGTCACCTAGAGGAGTTATTATCAAGACAGTAAGATCAGTGAGGGCCAACAAGGACACTGATAACAGTGCTGGTAAAAACAATACCGCAACTTCTATGTGTGCTTAACCGATAGCCAATTAGCATGGCGCACTTGCTATAGCAAGTGCTGCTATAACAGGGCAGTTCGGGAAATTTATAACCACTCCAAGTACTTAGTAAAGTACCATGAAGTTAACTGTGATCGTCGTAACAGGGGAAGGGCCTGTTAGCCTAACCTCTGTAGTCGTAGGTACACCAGTCAGCAAGAAGCTAGACTTGGCTAAGGTAAGAAGATGTTGTGAAACCATGAAAAATTTTCTTTCAAACCCAGATTTATCCAAACTCTTTCTTTCAAAACCAAAATTTTCTTTCAAACCAACACTTCTTTCCAACCTTCTTTTAAACCAAACCAGTAAAACCAAGGACAGTTGACAAGGATACAACAATGGATAAACTTTCCCTCGATTAAGTTCGGGAAGCATGCAATGAATATTGTCACGGGACAATATAAGGGAGTTGACAACAGAATACTTCACCTAGGCGTGTGACGGACACTACGAGTGTACCAACTGTAATGTGGGACGACCGCACTCCGATAGGAGCTTGTGGGCCTGACAGACCTACTTATGGGTTAGTTGGGTAAGTAGTAATGTATCAGTATGGTACCCCACATATGTATACAAGTAGAGTCCAAAACACGGGAAGTAGTCGACTCCGTACTACGATCAGCAGTATAAGTCAAACAAGAACTAAGGATTACCATGAATGGTTGAAGTTAAGGAACTCAGTTAAGTTAACGAGACTAAAGGAATTAGTGAATGCATTTCAAGGAAATGTTTAAGAGTCAGGAGGTGCGAAGTGCACTAACTGTAATGTAAAGACATCTTATACGTCAAGGATAAACATGTTAGCTGGAACGGTGACCCAGCCTGTACATGGCAGGCAGATGCCTAATGTGGACACATTAATGTGCAATGAACGGGATGAAACTCCCAGAATGAGTACCTACACTACACTACCAGGAAATGTTGATCTTCACAGAAGAAGATAATAAGCCAGTTAAGAACGCAAACGCGTGGCTAACTCGACACATCAATAAGTGCGAACCAGATGTAATGGCATAACTTAACAACACCCATGAGCAATCCTTAAAGGGTGTTCGCATCAACAATTGTTGCACGAAATAACGTGACGGAAACACAAGGGTTGAAACTAACACCCAGTTTAGATATAAGTTGTCAGGAGACGGACTGACAATCCTAAGGGGCATCCCATGAAAGGAAACGGAATGCAACGACCTTGTCATGGAGCTCAGTATAACATCCAAACCATGTAATGTTGTACAGAGAAGTACGTGTGTGTGCACAGCCTACAATGAGCGCGGCTCAAGGCAAATGAAGTTATGGGCCACAAATAAAATGTGTTATGTAAATTAGATCGATTGCAGAAGTTTATGTTATATAAGTGAATAGAGTGGAGAACGAACCACTGCATTAAGAGTGGGGATACCTCTCGATATTGTGAGACCGCAGGAGCGGTAGTTATGTGAACCAAGCTCAAGAAATATGTTAAGAATGGACGATGTTATTGTTGAAAGAGAGCAGTTAGCTTAGTAGTATGTGCGTATAAAGTGAAACACCGAGCTGAATAATGCCGGCTTGTGACTCGAATGATCGATGCTCAAAGAGCATTCAGTAGTCGTCCAAAAGAGTGATGAACTATAATGTGAATAATGTAAGTTTATGTGTGGAAGTTGATGTGACAGTAGATACGATATAAGCTGATGTTATACAAGGAGTAAGAGCACGGTGCGCAGCAAGCGACCGTTGTATAAGTATTGTTAAACGATAATGTACAGATAAGACCAGTTATGAGTTAAACTCAGTGGAGATACAACAGTAAGTGATACCAAACAAACTAGGCAGTAAGCTAGTAGCCAGTATTACGAGATCAAAATCTCAGTGAAACACAGTGTGAATTCCATGGCGAATCGCATAAGGGATTTACTGTCAAGAGTTTACACCTCTGCACTCTGTATGACTGAGTGTTTTGGTATTGCACTTGCGCAGTAATGATCGAGTGGGATAGCTAGGAATTGGAAACATGTTAATTGCAGAGGAATAATGTTATAATGGCCGATGCATAGGAAATGCAAGGCCGCACCAAAAAAAAGTACTTGTACAAAACCAAATGTGGAGATATAATTAACAGTAAGTGACTACAGTAGCACTAACTGCCAAATATTGGTATGGAATATACCCCAAATGTTGTAAATAGCTGAGAGAGCACTACACACTAGGTAGTAGCTCAATCTCAACCGACAGTAAGTCGGAAGGGAACAAGTCAATCATTGTGAAATACATAGCTGTATACACAGTAAATTGTTATGGAAGTGGATTGAAAGTTTATAACTCACCGAATTCACTAACGGTAAGACATACCACGCGTCGGTTGAGAAACCATTGTTACCAAGATGAAGGTGACAATTGGGGATGTACAATACAGTAAGAATAACAAATGGGGCAATTAAGCTCTACAATTATTAGAGTTTCACAGCAGAAACTAGTGAGCCAGTGATTCAAGTGTTGAATGTACATGGTGAACATGAATGAATGGCTAATTATTAACGCCTAGAAGCCTAACAGGCCAGAATCGAAACCAACTAAGAGTTTAAACAAACTCCAATGAGAATTCTTGGTTTAGGAACTAAACCGCCAATATGGTTAAGATCCTCTAATCAGAATCCATTGTGTAATAGACCGCGTGGAAGTCAAAACACTTCACGACGGCAGAACATTTTAAGCCAATGTTTAGTGATTGATTACGTGGGTGTAATCCCTTTTAAGGGGGGTAGAGCGCAAAACCACTTAGTGTGTATTACCGTACAAGTTTACGTGATTTATGTTGTGCATAGCACAAAATAATTTGTTTTGATGATTGGTGTGTGTGTTATGTAAACATACGCATTCATTCATGGTTAATTATGGTAATTGCGCACAGAAGATGCGAATACCATTGTGATAAGTGTGTGTATTTGTTAACAATTGTGTGCGATAGTACAAGTGTGGGAGTAGAGAAACTCCCGGGGGAACAAACCCCGACAGTGTATAAATGTGAAACGGTGTGTCGTATTTTGATAAAATATATGTGTATATACATTATATAGTGATTCATGAAGGGTATGAGACCGATATAAGACCTAATGAGGATAAGGTTCCCTAGGTAACAAGATTAAGTGGATAGAGGTAACTGATAGGCGGAGTTCTCTCCTTTGGAGATGTATGATCATGATTAGAATGATTTAAAAGATAGAAAATTGGAAATGAGTGATTTAATTGATGCTTGAAAATGAAGTGGGAGGTGGAACTTGATTTGCATGTGATCAAGGGAAGCCGAACACAAATTGGGGTGGAAGGATAGTTCGACACTGAGGCTGATCACATTAGGGTTGAATGATTCTTGAAGCTCCCTATAAGTGGTCACAATTAACCACGCTAAGAAAAGAAGCAAAGAGCTTAAGTTGGACTTGGAGTTGTGTGTGTTTTCAAAAGGATTTTCAATTGGTATTTATTAAACGTCGATAGATACTTTACATAATTAAAGTTCTCTTACTTAACCTCACAAGAAATTTTAAACTTAAGTGATTGTTTTGATCTTCCAAAGGCACGGGGACGGAAGGTGTCCATCGCGACCGGGTTCTGCGGGATCATAGTGTGTATCAAAGATATTTTTGTTTGCTATACATGCTATGACATGTTGTGTGGTATGTGTGATAAATGTTATTTTGACTTTGATCTCCTAAAGTGTATGCTATCAAGACCTATGAGTCTAAATGTGTTGTGTTACATAGACCTATGTGTCTAAAGACTGTTATGTTATCGGGACCTATGTGTCTAAATGTTGTTACGTTACCCAGACCAGTGAGTCAAAGGGGTTGTTGTATGTGTAAGTGTTGTTAAGATACCCGGACCATTGAGTCCGAGGTTATCATGTGAATATGTTATGTTATGTGTGGATGTGAATGTGTTACCCGGACCATTAAGTCCGAGGTTGTGATGTAAAGTGTGTTTGGTTATGGAAGTTTTATCTCTATAAGTAATCCCCGTATTCTAATCCAAGATGTGAGGGAAGTGTAAACTTCGAGGACGAAGTTCTTTTAAGGGGGGTAGATTGAAATACTCCAAACTTTGATATGTGGTTTAAATATCAAACTATGTTATATAAAGGCTAAAAAGTGCCTTAGAAACATCAGTGAACAATTTAAACCATAGTAAATGCAATAAAACGCTAAGATACAGTTTGAGCAAAAACATGCTCTAAGCTATGAGTGAACTTGGTTAGGACCCAAAGAGCCTACCAAGACTTAAGAATATTCAATTATGATTTAATAGGGCTAATTAAGTCCTTAGTAAACCTTGGTAGACATTGGAACCAAACAAAACATAAATAAATACCTTAAGGTCAATATGGGCTAAAAGTGCTCTAAGCTTGGGATAAATTTGTATAAGACCTAATGGTCATACCTATACCTTATTTATATGTTAATGAACATATTAAATCAATTTCTAAAGAAAACCAAGCTTGAAAACAAGTTAAAACACAAAAGTGCTTTAAGGAGTCTTAAAGCACGTTTTTGAAAATTGTCTTGTAAATGAGTTTTGAATGGCTAAATGTCCATCATTACTCTTTAATTAACATGTGTACTATATAGTATCACATTTGGAAGTCTATATCAATGGGAAATCAAAAATTTCACAACAATGTGCCTTGTTTTCATGAATAGTAACTTTTATAAGCTAGTTTGTAACATGTATTGTTATAAGTAATTAAATTGGTCAACAAGACTATTATACCCTTCTAACTATATGGGGGCCGGTTTTTCAAGGTGTGAGTCACCAATATGTAAAAGAAATCAAATAAGTAAAGTAAAGCTTATAAAGTAAAGTACTATTCTACTTTACTACTAAATATCTTCTAAAAGTAAAACTTATCTTCATTTCTCCCTTCCTCCTTCATTTCACACGCTTCTAAGCTCTCTTCTACCTCTCTTCTTTCTGTTCTCACGGTGATGCTACAGCAACAGCACCAAATGCCATCTTCCATTGCCAATATTTCTTAGCTCACTTAACCAAATCAAAAACAACACCACCATTCTCTTTGTCTCATCAAGCTCTTCAATTCTATCCTTTCAAAATTCCAAGAGCTCCATTTCGGTGCCAAGAGGAATCTCCATGGGAGGAGCTTGAGCTCACCTTTCCACATATTATTGTTCTCCTTTGCTTCAAGGTAAGGAAACTCAAATAAAAATGACATTTCCTTCATGTTTGTGTGATGTCCGAAAATCACCATTAATGGTGCTCATTGTGTTGCTTTGTTCTAGCTCCATTCGAATCTTTCAAGGACTTGATAGTCCTCTCTTCATAGATATTCAACTCTCTTCAAAGATCAAGGTAAACAACTACATTAATGTTTTGAAACAATGTAAACCTAGGGTTTACAATGAGTTTAAGCTTGAAGCTTGTATACTCATTTTGCTTGTATATTGTTTAGTAGTTGACAAGGAATCAAATACCTTACCGGTTTTATAAGGAAACAAGAAGAAGTTTGAGTGGAAAAGAGGTAAATATACTAACCTAATGTGGTTTACTGCCTGAGAGAAATGAGCTTATAATGCTTGTTAAAATGATCTAAGGAACCAAAGGTGAATGACCTAGTAAAATGCTCTCAAGGAGTTTATTAAGGGCATATGTATTGTTGGGTGTATTTGCAGGTCAAAGACATTATTTATGTGGGAAATTCAGTGTATGGTTTATGCAATTTAAGGGCCTAAGAGCCATGTTATTTAAGGGCCTAAGTGCCAAGCAATTTAAATTGTGCCTATATTGTGATGTAGTGCAAATTTGGTGAAGTTTTTGTGTGATGGTGTTCTTGATGGTTTTAGGTGTTCTTGAATGAAATAAGGTAAAAACCTAAGTGATTGGATGTGAGAATATACAAGAGAAGTTATGGCAAAATTTGGAAAATGTATAAGGAGTTCAAAGTGTTTTAAATGAGTTTTGGTGAACTAGGAAGTGTTAAGAGATTTATAAGAAAAATGAGTGACAATTGGACAATGTTTAAGGTGAATCAAGTGATATTTTGGGTATTAGAATATGCCTAAGTTCATGTATGAAGTTTGGGTAATTTGTGGATGAAGAGAATAGATGAAACAAGACTTGAAATTGTCAAATTTGGGATTCTTTACAGAGGTCCGGGACTTAGGTATTGGAAGATGTCCCGGACCATACATGAAAAACGCCGAGAGTCTCTGTAAGTATTGGTCCGGGACTTAAGGTAAGGACCAAGTCCCGGACCACTCTAAAAATGTTGTTTAAGGTATGAAAATGGTAAGAAGGGAGTAAGTGTTAAAGGAGTTATAAAATGAGTTTTTATGGATGTCATATGAAGGATTAAAGGTGCCAAATGATGTTAGAACATATTAGGAGATTTGAGGTGAAGTTTGGAGTTAAATGGCAAGGGGAAATAAAGGTCTGGGGCAGACCGACCTTGCGACCGAACTTGCCAAGGTCGGTCGAGCCCAGTTTACCCTGCGAGAAGTAGTTTTCTGGAATGGACCGACCTTGGGGACCGGACTTGCAAGGTCGGTCGGCTTGTATATTCTGTACGGATTAAGTTTCTGGAATCGACCGAACATGCGACCGAACTTACAAGGTCGGTCGGAGTAGAAAATTATGACGGTAAAGTGTTCTGGAATGGACCGACCTTGTGCAAGGTCGGTCGGTAAGGTCGGTTTGGACCAAAAATGTTGTTTATGGTTTAAAATGATATAATGATGGGGATTGATAGTAATGATGTTATAAAGTTGTTAAGGACACGTTAGGTGAGTTTTAATGACAAATAAGTGGGTGAAAAGTTGTATTAAAATGTGAGAGTAAAAAAGTTAAAATGTCAAGTTATTAACTAAGTTAACGGGAAAGTTATAAGCATTAGACTTACAATATGTTACCCCCGATTAATAAAAATACATGTAATGTTATCAGTTGTTTGAGAATTGCTCGAGGAACATAAGTGGACATGATAAAGTGGACTCCGGTGAAAGTTATGGTTTTCTTGCAACATGTGTCCTACCGGATTACACCGGCTTGTATGCCAATGTGTTTTTGTATGTTTGCCACGTTTGTAAAGATTAAACATGTAATGAGTTTACAGTAATTCATTTATGTGGCGTGTACAACTCCGATACCATTTAACCTCGGAAGTGTTAACCTTAGTTAACTGAGTCTAGGATCACATGAGAGTTCGGTATTCGATTAAACGACCAACCATGGGACGTTCTAACCACGGCTATGCGTGTGTTAATTGTGTGATATGTATGTGAATGTAGGGATCTCCCTTGTATGTTTAACCAGTTGTAATCTGTAAGTGTTGTTATGTGATAGGCTCCATAGTGGGGTTCTAACTAATATCTTAAAGTAAGTATGTACTAACAGTGGTAGGAATCCGTTTGGCCGGTCGCGCGTTGTTTGGGAGTGGGTATCCTTCTTAGCCTTACCCTTCTCTCTCTGTTATGGTTGTTTCCCTCACGGGTTATGATCTCCCATTAGCTTATTCCAAAGCTTAGCTATTCTGACTTATGATCGGTTTAGGGGGAACATTGTTTGTGTGGTGTGTTCGGGCCTCCAAACCCGAACCATCTTAACTTAAGTTACTCGTACTCGTCCGACTATTAGGACGGTAATGAGTGTTGTTTGTTATTGTATAACGAGCTTACCATGAGAGTGACCCATTCTCTAGGCTCACCAGTGAATTAACTATGTTTGGGTCGGTTCCTAAGAGACCGTTCCGTTATGTTATGTGATGTTGTTGTAATGCAATTCCTATTGCGATGTTTTCATGTGCACGTCGAAACGTGAAAAGTGTTGTTATGTTTGTTATGTGAGGAATGTTTATATGGTGTAAAATATGGAGTGTGTGGATCATGGAAATGAATCCCAGTTTGTGATAAGAGGCGTTTAAGGATAGCCCGACTTACGGGTAAGTGTCGTCTATTAAGGAAGTAGCTCCATTAGAGGAGGAACACTCTAGGGATAATGGATACCATGAGATGACTTATTGTAACACCCCAGCTCAATCCAAAATGTGGTCTCGCAACTTAACAGTATTATATACATGTACACAGCACAACAGCGGAATTCTTTACAATCCAGGACCTTGCCACGGTCTGACTACAGAATATACCGAACATTAGTCTAACAACCTTAATCATTTACATAACCTTCTTACAATCCCCTCACAACCTATACATCTTACTAACTTAAATTGCCATACGAGTGTACATGCACAACTCGAGGCCACACTACACCCTTACAGCTGTATCCTCTTCTTACTCCCTGCGACAGCCGCCTCCTGGTGTTCACCTGTGAGTAAAAAGAAGCCCCCGAGGGGGGTCCAGCACGAATGCTGGTACTTTCCTCGCATGGCCCCAAGCTAACGTGGCTACGACGACTAATTGTCGATAGCATGAGGTTGATTAGATGCCACAACATAATAGAAAGTGCAGTAAACACAACTCGATATAACAATCAAAGTTTCACACACAATGAACGACTTAAATGCGTTCCCTTAATTAGAGAGTTAGATATTTAACTCCTTAAGTAATGTTCTCTTTTAATCTTAGTCCATCCTTAACTTACCTCAATCTTAATCTTAATAATACAAATCGTCCTTTAAACAGGAATGATTGTAACTTAACTTAATCTTAATCTTAATAATACAAATCATCCTTTAAACAGGAATGATTGTAACTTAACTTAATCTTAATCTTAATAATACAAATCATCCTTTAAACAGGAATGATTGTAACTTAACTTAATCTTAATCTTAATAATACAAATCATCCTTTAAACAGGAATGATTGTAACTTAACTTAACCTTAATCTTAATCTCAATCTTAATCTCTATATACAAACCTTTCCTGGAAGGGATTGGCCGTATCTAATTCGAACCTGGGATTTAGGTGATCCCACCGCACCATCTTATCTCAGTCTCAGGATACAAACCATTCTTTAAGTAGAAATGGTTGTAACTTAACTTAATCGTACCTTAATCTTAATCTTAATCTCAATATACAAACCTTTCCTGGAAGGGATTGGCCGTATCTAATTCGAACCTGGGATTTAGGTGATCCCACCGCACCATCTTAATGCCACCTACTCTGGACGGGAGTCCAGCGTAGCTGAGCCGGCAACCGGCCCTAGGCAACAAGTCCGAAGACAAGTTCCTTAATCGGAAGTCGAATCTGCTATAGACACCGACCCCCTTTCCTTAGCATGCATGACCGGAGTCAGTCCCGGGTTTCCTCACTCAAGTTCCAGTTAGTAGTAGTCTCAAGACCAAGTTTGTTGGTTAACCTCTTTCGGTTCATATCGTCCCTCATTAGGGGGCGTTCCTTATTCTCACTCAATTTCTTACTAAACATTGGTTAGTAAGTTCTCACGGTATGTTGTGTTAGTTTTCAAACAACACACAACAATACAATATATATATAATATATTCCGGTTGCATGCTTTATCTTGTTTAGTGAGCACACAAAAACAAATAGCACACAAGCCGAGGGACACCTCGTTAGCAAGCAGGTCACAAGAAGAAACAACTGTACCGTTCACCGTTGGTCGTTCGGCTGCTT
This sequence comes from Limonium bicolor, assembly GCA_023374045.1. Classification (NCBI taxonomy): domain Eukaryota; kingdom Viridiplantae; phylum Streptophyta; class Magnoliopsida; order Caryophyllales; family Plumbaginaceae; genus Limonium; species Limonium bicolor. Next base: position 209,651,420 of record CM041782.1, read on the forward strand.
ACTCTCTTCCGGAGTCCAAACTCCCAAGTCCTAAAACATTCATTCAGTTTTAGGTTGTTAATCACTTAACTTAATATGACTTACTTAGCTTGTTTAACTTACTTAATTCCTTAATGATCCCCACCTAACACCTCTTAGGTCTTACACTTAATCTTACAAACTTAATCTTAAACTTTCAAGTTTATACTTAACTTAGCTTAATCTCTTAAGTTCTTAGGGTCTCAATCATTACTACCCTACCAAAGGCATACCTTATTACCCATTGCCATTCTTAGAATTCAAAATTTCTTTTTTTTTCTAAGTGTTAAGGGTCGGCCGACCCACCGACCGACCCAACCCCTGGGTCGGTCCATTACAGAAACTCCTCCGTCTTTTGGAACCCATCCGACCGACCCAAAGCTAAACCGACCGACCCAAACCCTCTGGGTCGGTCCCTTACCGAAACATTTTCCTTCATTAAATCTTGCCCGACCGACCCACCGACCGATCCATCCTTATGGGTCGGTCTATTGCCGAAACATTTCTGCTGGGTTAGCAAGGTCCGACCGACCCAGAACTGGGTCGGACCCTGGGTCGGTCCACTGCAGATTTCCTCTTAAATTGCTCTTCCAATTCCAAACTCTTCCACAAGTGTCCTAATAGGTCCAACACCATCTTGGCACCTTAAACCCACCTTATAACCTCCTTTAAATACCTTAAATCATCCACCAAAATCCACCTTAGTCATATGCATCTTCCTTGTAATAATGCTACTCTTGTAATGCTTTCCTCTAGGTTTCTAGGTGGTGGTTCATACTTAATGTAACCACTATGCCAATGTTTTCCTCACCACAATAACATCATCTCCCAAGCATCTCTCACTATCTAAAACTCTTCCAAGCATTTACTAAAAGTTCCTTCCTAGTTGTTTACCAACATTTGCCTAAGTTCTAAATACTCAATTACATTCTCTTGATTCCTAAATCCCCCAAGGTAGTGCCTAAGTCATTACCACTCATTCCAACACTTATCTTATCCCTCTTCATCAAGACAATCTCTAAAACTTCCTAGTACTTCCTAGTCATTATATTCCCTTAGAGCATATCTTAATCACCTTAAACATCATACCTTCTCCTTAAACTTATGCTCAAGTCTTATATTCCTCATCTCATGATTTTGGTGTGCTCAAACACACCCCCTAAACTCTAAATTCCTCATAGACCATTCTAGGTCATTCTCATTCTTAAGAACTCCTTAGTTAACTCATTTCCACTCAAATTCTTCATAATGACTCCTAGTAAATCCTAGGTCATATTGATTCACCACCTTCACCTAAACACTTATTTTCCACTCATATTTTGCCATAGCTCCTATAGTATATTATCACACCCACACACATTGTTTTCCTCATTCAACCATCTCATTCACACATCAAATTCTTTCTCATCATATCTCATCCAAATCAACTCATTCATAATAACTCAATATAGTGCAATAATCTTAAATTGCATAGCACTAAGGCTCTTAAATGACATGGCTCTTAGGCCCTTAAATGACTTAAACTTAAACACTGAATTTCCCACATATATAAGCTTTCAACCTGCAAATACACTCATCAATCTCATAGTAGTTATAATGCTCTTAAAAACCACCTTAAACTTATATTACTAACTCATTCTCATTAGCTCCTTAATCACAAGTTCATAAGCTTGTTTAAGTTCTTTTTCCTTAGGTTATATAACCCAATACACAATGTAAGCTCTAAGCCACATTGGTATTTATCTAAAACTCATTCCTTAATCTTAAACCACCATTAGGTAAGCATTTTACCTTGTTTTCTCAAGCTTATCTTAATCTCCTCCTTAGGCCTTCTTCTTGAATGAATATCGGCCACCACTCAAACTTCCCTTGCCAATGTTCTAATCAATAACCAATGACTCATATGAGCACTAAACAATACACTAACCTTAAGGAATGAAAACCTAGGTTAGAAATGTGTTCTAAGGCATAAAAGTGGATGATTACCTTTGAAGTCTCAATGTAGACTTTGGCATTGAATGAAATAGGACATCCACTAGTCCTTGGTGAATAAATCAAGCTAGAACAAGGCATAAAAACAAGGCCCCATGAGTAGAAATTTTCGGCCATGTACAAGAGATGATGGAAACATGGTTTTTCTTACATTTTCTTTACCTTAAGAGAATGGAGAAGCCAATGAGCTCTTCAAACTTGATTTTCCTCCATCAATGGAGTTTTCTCATGGCACCAAAATGGAGCTTTGAAAGATTTGAAAAGATAGAAAGATAGGTCTTGACCTAACTAAGAAATCTAATTAGTTTTTGATTTGGAGCAGATGATTGGTGAGCATTTGAAGGTGGAGCACCATGGAAGAGCTCTCTCGGTTTTGGAGCAAGAGAAGAAGAAGAAACCGTGGGTGAAGAGAGAAATGAGGAAAGAAGAAAAGGTAGCTAATATAAGTATTTTGCTTTATAAAGCAAATAGTAACTTCTTTACTTATCTCTTCTTTTCCTTTCTCATTTGATGACTCATGTGGTGACTCCCCATAAAAACCGGCCACCCCATTAATAAGGCTAACATGGTCTTTGTTGACCAATTAATTGACTTATATTGATTAAAACCTAAACTAGTCACTAAATAGTTACTATTCACTAATCAAGGCACATAATCGGGAAATTTTTGATTTCCCATTGATTTAGACCTCCTAATGTGATACTAATTAGTACACATTGATTAAAGAGTAATGATGGACATTTAGCCACTCAAAACTCAATTCTAAGACAATTTCTCAAAAATGTGCTTTAAGACTTCTTAAAGCACATTTTGTGTTTTAACTTGTTTTCAAGCTTGGTTTTCTTTGCTAATTGATTTAAAATGACCATTAGATATTACTAAGGTCTTATCATGATATTTGGGTACTCACCCAAGTCTCTCCAAGCTTAGAGCACGTTTTTGCCCTGATTGCCTTTAAGGCACTTTCTTGTGTTTTCCTTGGTTTAAATTCTACCAATCTTTCTAAGGCATATTTTAGCCTTAATACATCATGATTTGATGTTTACTTAGCATACTTAGGTTTGGGGTATTTCAATCTACCCCCCTTAAAAGAACTTTGTCCCCAAAGTTCCCATGCATCTTATCTTATTAGAATACATGTCTTACCTCATTCCTTAGATCATATAGATCATACTTATGTATACTTAATCTCATTGGATCATTGGATCCACCATATTCTTACTTAAATATCACACAACATGCTTAAGCATGTGTAGCACTCAAAATTCCTTTTGTTCCTTTTTGATGATTAAAACATTCACATAACTTCCAACGTATTCTCCCATGTCACCGGTCCGTAGACAATGGCTCATTCGTCCTCGTCACCATGGGCTAGAATACAAAACACGCTGCTCTCCCCATGTCACCGGTCCGAAGACAAAGGCTCGTGCGTCCTCGACTTCATGGGCGAGACTCAGTAAAAAGGTAATCCTTTTTACGAGGTCATGTGAGGAATAATTCCTCTAATTAAAAATACAAGCAACTCCAATTTCATTTTTTTTTTATCCTAAGGCCTCTATCCTTAGTGTGATTTACTTGTGACCACTGGTAGGGAGTTTCAGGAATAATCCTACCCTGATGTGATCAGCATCAGTGTAGAACCATCCTTCCACTCCAATTTGTGTTCGGTTTCCCTTGATCCCTAGAAAATCAAGTTCCACCTCCCACGTCATTTTCAAACATCAGTTAATTCACTCATGTCCAATTTTCTATCTTTTTAGTTCTTCTAATCATAATCAATACATCTCCAAAGTGTGGACTAAGTCCATCAAACATCCTCAATTCATCTCTTAGTAACTACCTCCAGACTTAAATTCCTACTAAATTCCATATCAGTCTCATACCACATATCATTACTATATCCTTCCTCATGCTCATATCAAATAATATCTCATAGTGTTATCTTATTCTTATCTCACACATAGTCTCATATCGACTTATACCTCATATATTCCTTATTCCTTAAGTCTCCTTAATCCTCTTCCTTAATTCTCTTAACTTGTACTCACACCGGAGTTAACAAGATAGGTACTTAATATGTATGGTATTCACATCTTCTGTGTGCAATAACCATGATTTATCTTAAAATGTTTATGTAAAACATATTCTTAAATTATTTTGTGCTATGCACACCGTAGTTTATGTACTCAGTACACAAACATACGCTAAGCGGTTTTCGCTCTACCCCCCTTAAAATGGATTACGCCCACGTAATCAACATTATATCATCCTTGAACATAAGTTCAAGATGTCTAATTCTTACCAAGCATTCTAGCTTCCACGTTATCTATCTTACTCATAGTTCGATCAGAAATGACTTAGTCTTGTATCGAGATTCTTAACGGTACTTATACCGTATTCTTAACTTAGTTTGGTCTAACCAAAGGTAGTGATCTGCTAGCTTCCGCTGCACCACTCTGATAATCTTATGCTTAATTGTCTCAATGGACACGTGTTATCTTTATATACACGGCCTTAATGAGTTGTAACTCGTCTATCCATTCTTCTTGAAGATCTTACGCTCATAATCTTGGTTTTTCTCGAATGTCTAATTGTTCTCCCCAACCGACCTTTGGTCTGAGGATGATTCTTATCCTGAAACTACTGTTTAGTGCATAATGCGCTTTACAGTCTTAATCCCTTACATCTTAAGACATATCCAATGTCTGTACTTAATAATCCGTGCTTTTCGCACTTCATAGTCCTTAATCATCTGTTCTCTGGTTCCTCTGTGTTGCTGGTTCAACTGAATTCTTCTCTTCACTGTTTGTGGTAGTAGCTGCTCTTGTGTGATCTTGCGTCATTGTCCGTGGTACGGAGTCGACTACCTCCCGTGTTCCTTACACTACTCGTCTACATGCATGGGGTACCTTACTGGTACATTACTACTTACCCAACTAACTCATAAATGAGCGTGTCAGGCCTGCAAGCCCCTGTGGGGTGCAGTCGTCCCACGTCTCGTTTTAGTAAACTCATAGTGTCCGTCACACGTTTAGCTATTGCTAATTATGAAGTATTCTGTTGTCGATCTCCTCTTTTCGTTCCATAATAACATTTATTGTTCTTCTTGAAGTTAATCAAGGGAAATCCATTTACTGTGTTCTTGGGTATGGTATGCTCTAGCTCCTTCCTGTATTCCGTCGTGATTCGGTCTCTTAATAATTGAGGTCTCTTCGTAGAGCCTCTTATCTTGTTCCTCATATTTATGCTACTAGGAAAGCACTTCCAGTTCCTTAAGGAATGGGTAGTGTGCTTCCTGTGAAGTCTTACCTCACCAGGTCCAGACTACTGGCATCACTGCTCAGTTCGTCTATCCTCTTATTTCCTTACTTATGCTGGTCTTAACTCATAAATCTAATTGCCTCTGTGTCATTATTGACGGCTTATACATAACGGTCGCCTTACCGCGCACCATGACTTAATCCACTTATCTAACTATTGTACTCACGACCACTACTACCGTGGTAGTCGGCCTTTACCATGTTGCCCATTAATGGTGCAACCCCTTACTTACTTATTCTAATATCTTACCTTATACTCAATCCCTTCTTGGTGTAAACACACTGGGAGTTCTTTGTCGTACGTGTTGTAAAATAGTTGACTCTTGATGTAAAGATGTTCTGCTCCAATCTCAGATTCGTAAGTAGGCTAATGTCTTTCGCTTTCTTTCATCCTTAGTGATGTTATCTACCATGTGATTTAATTGGTTACTGAAGAAATTATCACTGAATCACAGGCTCTCCTGAGCATCGATCAATTGACGTGCCACAATGTGCAGTCACAATGTTTATCTCCGACCATTACTAATTCTTACATCCTGGGTGTTGGATATGGGGTCTATCTGTGCCACCTTCATTATTACTCAAGTGTATCTGGTATGTTCTAAGGTAATCTCAAGGTTCATGGTTCCCATTTCCTAAATAAAGTGTATTTCACCTCTAATAAGTGAAAGCCCTTTTGAGGGGTTCATTCCCATTCATGGCCTCACAACAAGGAGAGGTATCCCCACCCTAAAAGGCATGGTTCGTTCTCCGCTCCTGTCCTTAGCATCATCTCAATATTCTCATTGGTACCCTTTCTTGGTAATGTTCTTCCCATTCTAAGTTATAGGTTTGGTAACCATTCATATCTACAAATTGTAGTCCCTTAGTGGCTTAAACAAGCTCTCTTATAACTTACTGCGCCTCGGGCTCTGATGTGGTTAACATCCTTGGCTCGTAGGCTCTTGATGCTTAATGTCTCAGTTCATTATTTGAACTCTTACTCATCTGCAGGTCATCCTATAAGATTCTGGTTCTTTGAGCACTATCCACTGTTAGGTTACATACTAAATGTAGCATCGGGTTTCATGATAAGTTGCTGCATCCTGCTTCCTGCTAGGGAAGTTGTTCAGGTGATCTGAGGTTACTTAACGTCTTTGACAATGCTGTCATTTATTAGACTTATGTCTTTTAATAGTCAAAGTTAGGTTCCATTAGGCGTTTGCCTTACGGTGTCAAGTTGGATATCATCCAGTCATCTTATACTTCTCTCAACGCTTCGTTCAACTTCTGTTGACTACGCCACCCGTTGATGATCAATCATACTTGGGTGTTAATGAGTTAAACAAACAGTGTTAACTGTCATTCATCGTTGTTCGGTCGACTATGCCCGCTCTGTGTGGGTAGTCCGCTGAGCTTCCCTCTGTCGGGATTACATTTTAATCCTTAGTAGGTTATAGCTTATGTTTATTTCTTTTACCTTGTTTTCTGGGTCGTCCAACATCTTCATTGAAGAATGTTGTTATTGGTATCCTTAATGGTCACTCTGGGAGTCTTATCCCGTTTTCGTTGTAAGTCGTTCAGTCGACTCCTTATGTATCTCTTGATACATCCTGATGTTGCTATAGTAGTGTTTTTGCTCGATACCGAGCATCTCTTAGGTTCCCCTTGAGATCGGGTTGGTGTTTTACCACTGTCGGTTGTTGTTGTAGTGGTTGTACCGTTGCAATTCATATGGTTTAGTATTCGTCTAAGCTCAGCTCCCTGCTGACTGTGTGCCACCTCATCTCATGGTCAGGCCGTCGGGCCTTTCCAAGGTCTTATTTTTCTGTTCTTATATATTACAATCCGGTACTAATTTGTATCACGACTGTAGTGTTCTTTTATCTCGCCATGATGGCTTTCTGTGTGACTTAGCCATGGTAGCACTTGCTACGGCAAGTGCGCCATGCAGGATGGGTTATTGGTACAAGGTACATTGGTAGTGACACCTCCTTCTAATTTCCATGTAATTGGTAGTCCTCGGGACTCCTTCGATAATCTCTCATTTTGGATAACCGTCCATCCGGCAGTTTCCTTGTCGTTTGACAGTACTGTCATTTACCAGGGCGTTCCTCTTCCTGAGGGAACCCCTTAATATTTCCTTATGTCTTAATCCTCACCCTTGTCTCCACACATCTTGTTGTGGTTACCCAGTAATGATTCTCCTTTAGGCACTACACCGTAGTCCTATTTTAGTACTCAATTTATATGTGTTTCCACCATTGTCCGTGTTATGTTTAGCAGGTTTGCAACCCTTTTCATTGTACGGGGTTTGGAGTTCCCGGTTCTTAACTGGACTTTCCAGTAACCTCAATCCTCATGCTCTGTATTATCATACTGTTATGCTCCTTCGGACCACTGTCCGGTACTCATGTCGTTTATCATTTCCTCTATTGCACGTGTAGTGCTTTCCTTATCATTGGTATGGCGGGTTATTTCGACTGCGTAGCATGTCGACCCATGTTGCCGGTAATTACCGTTCCTTACTGATAGATTCATAGGTAGCGCTGTTCTCTATTGCGCTCCATTAAAACCTCCAAGTTTTCCATAACTGTTGTACAACAAATTGTTTCTCGTATTGCTTACTGTTAGCTAACTGCCAGATCGGGTTTCCCCGAGTAAGAGAAGGCTTTCTTCTCTCTGGCGTTTGTTCCACATATTTAGGGTTAGGGATGTGGAGGGCGGGCCTAGGTACTATGGATATCCGGTAAACACCGGGGAGTCCTGGCTAACGCACCTCACACTCTATCTCTCAACCCTTAACCCATAACTCAAACTCAACCTCATATCTCCTAAGTTCGGTAATTCCTTGTCTTCAGAGCGTAACTACGCTCTGATACCACTTTTTGTAACACCCCAACTCAATCCAATGTGGTCTCGCAACTTATCAGTATATATATACACATGTCACAGCGGAATTCTTTACAATCCAGGACCTTGCCACGGTCTGACTACAGAATATACCGAACATTAGTCTAACAACCTTAACCATTTACATAACCTTCTTACAATCCACTCACAACCTATACATCTTACTAACTCAAATTGCCATACGAGTGTACATGCACAACTCGTAGGCCACACTAACCCTTAACAGCTGTATCCTCTTCTTACTCTTGCGACAGCCGCTCCTGATGTTCACCTGTGTAGTAAAAAGAAGCCCCCGAGGGGGTCAGCACGAATGCTGGTACTCCTCTCATGGCCCCCAAGCTAACGTGGCTACGACGACTAATTGTCGATAGCATGGAGGTTGATTAGATGCACAACATAATAGAAAGTGCAGTAAACAACAACTCAGATATGAACAATCAAAGTTCACACACAATGAACGACTTAAATGCGTTCCCTTAATTAGAGAGTTAGATATTTAACTCCTTAAGTAATGTTTCTCTTAATCTTAGTCCATCCTTACTTACCTCAATCTTATCTTAATAAACAAATCCTTTAATCAGGAGTGGATGTAGCTTATCTTAATCTTAATATTACAAACATCCTTTAAAGGAATGATTGTAACTTAACTTAATCTTAATCTTAATAATACAAATCATCCTTTAAACAGGAATGATTGTAACTTAACTTAATCTTAATCTTAATGATACAAATCATCCTTTAAACAGGAATGATTGTAACTTAACTTAACCTTAATCTTAATCTCATCTTAATCTCTATATACAAACCTTTCCTGGAAGGGATTGGCCGTATCTAATTCGAACCTGGGATTTAGGTGATCCCACCGCACCATCTTATCTCAGTCTCAGGATACAAACCATTCTTTAAGTAGAAATGGTTGTAACTTAACTTAATCGTACCTTAATCTTAATCTTAATCTCAATATACAAACCTTTCCTGGAAGGGATTGGCCGTATCTAATTCGAACCTGGGATTTAGGTGATCCCACCGCACCATCTTAATGCCACCTACTCTGGACGGGAGTCCAGCGTAGCTGAGCCGGCAACCGGCCCTAGGCAACAAGTCCGAAGACAAGTTCCTTAATCGGAAGTCGAATCTGCTATAGACACCGACCCCCTTTCCTTAGCATGCATGACCGGAGTCAGTCCCGGGTTTCCTCACTCAAGTTCCAGTTAGTAGTAGTCTCAAGACCAAGTTTGTTGGTTAACCTCTTTCGGTTCATATCGTCCCTCATTAGGGGGCGTTCCTTATTCTCACTCAATTTCTTACTAAACATTGGTTAGTAAGTTCTCACGGTATGTGTGTTAGTTTTCAAACAACAACACAATACAATATATATAATATATTCCGGTTGCATGCTTTATCTTGTTTAGTGAGCACACAAAAACAAATAGCACACAAGCCGAGGGACACCTCGTTAGCAGCAGGTCACAAGAAGAAACAACTGTACCGTTCACCGTTGGTCGTTCGGCTGCTTACTCTCTTCCGGAGTCCAAACTCCCAAGTCCTAAACATTCATTCAGTTTTAGGTTGTTAATCACTTAACTTAATATGACTTACTTAGCTTGTTTAACTTACTTAATTCCTTAATGATCCCCACCTAACACCTCTTAGGTCTTACACTTAATCTTACAAACTTAATCTTAAACTTTCAAGTTTATACTTAACTTAGCTTAATCTCTTAAGTTCTTAGGGTCTCAATCATTACTACCCTACCACCAAGGCATACCTTATTACCCATTGCCATTCTTAGAATTCAAAATTTCTTTTTTTTTTCTAAGTGTTAAGGGTCGGCCGACCCACCGACCGACCCAACCCCTGGGTCGGTCCATTACAGAAACTCCTCCGTCTTTTGGAACCCATCCGACCGACCCAAAGCTAAACCGACCGCCCAAACCCTCTGGGTCGGTCCCTTACCGAAACATTTTCCTTCATTAAATCTTGCCCGACCGACCCACCGACCGATCCATCCTTATGGGTCGGTCTATTGCCGAAACATTTCTGCTGGTTAGCAAGGTCCGACCGACCCAGAACTGGGTCGGACCCTGGGTCGTCCACTGCAGATTTTCCTCTTAAATTGCTCTTCCAATTCCAAACTCTTCCACAAGTGTCCTAATAGGTCCAACACCATCTTGGCACCTTAAACCCACCTTATAACCTCCTTTAAATACCTTAAATCATCCACCAAAATCCACCTTAGTCATTATGCATCTTCCTTGTAATAATGCTACTCTTGTAATGCTTTCCTCTAGGTTTCTAGGTGGTGGTTCATACTTAATGTAACCACTATGCCAATGTTTTCCTCACCACAATAACATCATCTCCCAAGCATCTCTCACTATCTAAAACTCTTCCAAGCATTTACTAAAAGTTCCTTCCTAGTTGTTTACCAACATTTGCCTAAGTTCTAAATACTCAATTACATTCTCTTGATTCCTAAATCCCCCAAGGTAGTGCCTAAGTCATTACCACTCATTCCAACACTTTATCTTATCCCTCTTCATCAAGACAATCTCTAAAACTTCCTAGTACTTCCTTAGTCATTATATTCCCTTAGAGCATATCTTAATCACCTTAAACATCATACCTTCTCCTTAAACTTATGCTCAAGTCTTATATTCCTCATCTCATGATTTTGGTGTGCTCAAAACACCCACCTAAACTCTAAATTCCTCATAGACCATTCTAGGTCATTCTCATTCTTAAGAACTCCTTAGTTAACTCATTTCCACTCAAATTCTTCATAATGACTCCTAGTAAATCCTAGGTCATATTGATTCACCACCTTCACCTAAACACTTATTTTCCACTCATATTTTGCCATAGCTCCTCTAGTATATTATCACACCACACACATTGTTTTCCTCATTCAACCATCTCATTCACACATCAAATTCTTTCTCATCATATCTCATCCAAATCAACTCATTCATAATAACTCAATATAGTGCAATAATCTTAAATTGCATAGCACTAAGGCTCTTAAATGACATGGCTCTTAGGCCCTTAAATGACTTAAACTTAAACACTGAATTTCCCACATATATAAGCTTTCAACCTGCAAATACACTCATCAATCTCATAGTAGTTATAATGCTCTTAAAACCACCTTAAACTTATATTACTAACTCATTCTCATTAGCTCCTTAATCACAAGTTCATAAGCTTGTTTAAGTTCTTTTTCCTTAGGTTATATAACCCAATACACAATGTAAGCTCTAAGCCACATTGGTATTTATCTAAAACTCATTCCTTAATCTTAAACCACCATTAGGTAAGCATTTTACCTTGTTTTCTCAAGCTTATCTTATCTCCTCCTTAGGCCTTCTTCTTGAATGAATATCGGCCACCACTCAAACTTCCCTTGCCAATGTTCTAATCAATAACCAATGACTCATATGAGCACTAAACAATACACTAACCTTAAGGAATGAAAACCTAGGTTAGAAATGTGTTCTAAGGCATAAAAGTGGATGATTACCTTTGAAGTCTCAATGTAGACTTTGGCATTGAATGAAATAGGACATCCACTAGTCCTTGGTGAATAAATCAAGCTAGAACAAGGCATAAAAACAAGGCCCCATGAGTAGAAATTTTCGGCCATGTACAAGAGATGATGGAAACATGGTTTTTCTTACATTTTCTTTACCTTAAGAGAATGGAGAAGCCAATGAGCTCTTCAAACTTGATTTTCCTCCATCAATGGAGTTTTCTCATGGCACCAAAATGGAGCTTTGAAAGATTTGAAAAGATAGAAAGATAGGTCTTGGCCTAACTAAGAGAAATCTACACTTAGTTTTTTATTTGGAGCAAAGATGAACACTTGGTGAGCATTGAAGGTGGAGCACCATGGAAGAAGCTCTCTCGGTTTGGAGCAAGAGAAGGGAAGAAGAAACCGTGGGTGAAGAGAGAAATGAGGAAAGAAGAAAAGGTAGCTAATATAAGGTATTTTGCTTTATTAAAGCAAATAGTAACTTCTTTACTTATCTCTTCTTTTCCTTTCTCATTTGATGACTCATGTGGTGACTCCCCACATAAAAACCGGCCACCCTCTTAATATAAGGCTAACATGGTCTTTGTTGACCAATTAATTGACTTATATTGACTAAAACTTAAACTAGTCACTAAATAGTTACTATTCACTAATCAAGGCACATAATCGGGAAATTTTTGATTTCCCATTGATTTAGACCTCCTAATGTGATACTAATTAGTACACATATTGATTAAAGAGTAATGATGGACATTTAGCCACTCAAAACTCAATTCTAAGACAATTTCTCAAAAATGTGCTTTAAGACTTCTTAAAGCACATTTTGTGTTTTAACTTGTTTTCAAGTTGGTTTTCTTTGCTAATTGATTTAAAATGACCATTAGAATTACTAAGGTCTTACAATGATATTTGGGTACTCACCCAAGTCTCTCCAAGCTTAGAGCACGTTTTTGCCCTGATTGCCTTTAAGGCACTTCCTTGTGTTTTTCCTTGGTTTAAATTATCTACCAACCATTCTAAGGCATATTTTAGCCTTAATACATCATGATTTGATGTTTTATTAGCATACTTAGGTTTGGGGTATTTCACTTATCAAGTAAGGATGTATTATCCGTTTGTTGAGCCCATTGAGGCGAAATGTTATGTGTTGTGTGTTTACAATTGCATGCATGATTTAAATATAATCAATCGCATGCTAAGACGACAATTAGTTGTGCGTGGCCCGGTAGCATGTGGGCTGCGGGATTACCATACCAGCAAAGGTGCTGAGCCCCTTGGGGGCCACCCTTTCTCTTCTTTTCCTATTTCAGGTACAGAGAGCTGGAAGCCGTTCGAGAGTAGGACGGGGTAGATGTAGTACATGGGTAATCGTTTAAGTTGTATATATATACAGTAGGCGTAGTAAGACTGAAATTGTTATCGGCATCAGTTTGTGGATACTCGGTACAGTTGAAAGGTGTATGTTGTTATTGTTGTTAATGGAAAGGGATAGTAATGTGTAGTCGCTCGGGAATTTAGCCCATCAGACCGGTACAATGTATATGTATTAGCCTTGTTAGCCACGTGGGTGGTTAACGGCGTGTAACACCAAGAAGTTAAGTAATGTGTTGAAGTTTGTTTTCCGCTGCAGTTTGTTGTTAAGTGTGTATGTTGTTGGATGGGGTGTTACAAAAAGTGGTATCAGAGCGAAGTATCGCTCTGATGACTGAATTACCGAGCTTAGGAAGTACCGAGTTAGGATTTTAGTACTTTGGGTTAAGGGTTGAGTGATAGCGTGAGAGATACGCTAGTTAGGTATTACCAGTGTGTACTGGAAACCTACAATATCCTTCCCACCCACCACAATCCCTGTTTTATAACTTGGGAAAGAACGCCAGAGAGATGGAAGTTCACTCTTACTCGGGAATACCCGATCTGGCTGTTATTAAATACCTTTAAAGTACGGAAAACCTGTCATACGGTAGATCCCGAAAACTGGGAATCACGGAGACGGTTTCCATCTGAACAATGTTAACCGCATTTAATAGCGAAGAATGAAGAATTTCATGTATGAGAGAATAGAATTTCCGGCAACCTGGGTCGACATGCCGAGCAGTCGAGAATAACCAGCTTGCAACGCACCGACCGTGCAACAGGCAAGAAGTGGATTAATGGAACCCGAGACAAGTGTCTACGGAACCGCAGTTGTTAAGTAATTCACCAATGGTATACCAACCGAGAAAGGAACTACAACGTAGTGCCCAAACAAGAGACAAGTCTCAGTAACCACGACAAATACGTGGAACAGGCTACAAGGAGGATACAATACTAAGAAAAAGGGGTCTCCCAGAATGGGAAACACCCTAGTTAATGATTATCATGTGAAGACAGTGAGAAGTCACCTAGAGGAGTTATTATCAAGACAGTAAGATCAGTGAGGGCCAACAAGGCCACTGATAACAGTGCGGGTAAAAACAATACCGCAACCACTATGTGTGCTTAACCGATAGCCAGTTAGCATGGCGCACTTGCTATAGCAAGTGCTGCTATAACAGGGCAGTTCGGGAAATTTATAACCACTCCAAGTACTTAGTAAAGTACCATGAAGTTAACTGTGATCGTCGTAACAGGGGAAGGGCCTGTTAGCCTAACCTCTGTAGTCGTAGGTACACCAGTCAGCAAGAAGCTATACTTGGCTAAGGTAAGAAGATGTTGTGAAACCATGAAAAATTTTCTTTCAAACCTAGATTTATCCAAACTCTTTCTTTCAAAACCAAAATTTCTTTCAAACCAACCTTCTTTCCAACCTTCTTTTAAACCAAACCAGTAAAACCAAGGACAGTTGACAAGGATACAACAATGGATAAACTTTCCCTCGATTAAGTTCGGGAAGCATGCAATGAATATTGTCACGGGACAATATAAGGGAGTTGACAACAGAATACTTCACCTAGGCGTGTGACGGACACTACGAGTGTACCAACTGTAATGTGGGACGACCGCACTCTGATAGGAGCTTGTGGGCCTGACAGACCTACTTATGGGTTAGTTGGGTAAGTAGTAATGTATCAGTATGGTACCCCACATATGTATACAAGTAGAGTCCGAAACACGGGAAGTAGTCGACTCTGTACTACGGTCAGCAGTATAAGTCAAACAAGAACTAAGGATTACCATGAATGGTTGAAGTTAAGGAACTCAGTTAAGTTAACGAGACTAAAGGAATTAGTGAATGCATTTCAAGGAAATGTTTAAGAGTCAGGAGGTGCGAAGTGCACTAACTGTAATGTAAAGACATCTTATACGTCAAGGATAAACATGTTAGCTGGAACGGTGACCCAGCCTGTACATGGCAGGCAGATGCCTAATGTGGACACATTAATGTGCAATGAACGGGATGAAACTCCCAGAATGAGTACCTACACTACCAGGAAATGTTGATCTTCACAGAAGAAGATAATAAGCCAGTTAAGAACGCAAACGGCGTGGCTAACTCGACACATCAATAAGTGCGAACCAGATGTAATGGCATAACTTAACAACACCCATGAGCAATCCTTAAAGGGTGTTCGCATCAACAATTGTTGCACGAAATAACGTGACGGAAACACAAGGGTTGAAACTAACACCCAGTTTAGATATAAGTTGTCAGGAGACAGACTGACAATCCTAAGGGGCATCCCATGAAAGGAAACGGAATGCAACGACCTTGTCATGGAGCTCAGTATAACATCCAAACCATGTAATGTTGTACAGAGAAGTACGTGTGTGTGCACAGCCTACAATGAGCGCGGCTCAAGGCAAATGAAGTTTATGGGCCACAAATAAAATGTGTTATGTAAATTAGATCGATTGCAGAAGTTTATGTTATATAAGTGAATAGAGTGGAGAACGAACCACTGCATTAAGAGTGGGGATACCTCTCGATATTGTGAGACCGCAGGAGCGGTAGTTATGTGAACCAAGCTCAAGAAATATGTTAAGAATGGACGATGTTATTGTTGAAAGAGAGCAGTTAGCTTAGTAGTATGTGCGTATAAAGTGAAACACCGAGCTGAATAATGCCGGCTTGTGACTCGAATGATCGATGCTCAAAGAGCATTCAATAGTCGTCCAAATGAGTGATGAACTATAATGTGAATAATGTAAGTTTATGTGTGGAAGTTGATGTGACAGTAGATACGATATAAGCTGATGTTATACAAGGAGTAAGAGCACGGTGCGCAGCAAGCGACCGTTGTATAAGTATTGTTAAACGATAATGTAACAGATAAGACCAGTTATGAGTTAAACTCAGTGGAGATACAACAGTAAGTGATACCAAACAAACTAGGTAGTAAGCCAGTAGCCAGTATTACGAGATCAAAATCTCAGTGAAACACATTGTGAATTCCATGGCGAATTGCATAAGGGATTTACTGTCAAGAGTTTACACCTCTGCACTCTGTATGACTGAGTGTTTTGGTATTGCACTTGCGCAGTAATGATCGAGTGGGATAGCTAGGAATTGGAAACATGTTAATTGCAGAGGAATAATGTTATAATGGCCGATGCATAGGAAATGCAAGGCCGCACCAAAAAAAAGTACTTGTACAAAACCAAATGTGGAGATATGATTAATAGTAAGTGACTACAGTAGCACTAACTGCCAAATATTGGTATGGAATATACCCCAAATGTTGTAAATAGCTGAGAGAGCACTACACACTAGGTAGTAGCTCAATCTCAACCGACAGTAAGTCGAAGGAAACAAGTCAATCATTGTGAAAATCATAGCTGTATACACAGTAAATTGTTATGGAAGTGGATTGAAAGTTTATAACTCACCGAATTCGCTAACGGTAAGACATACCACGCGTCGGTTGAGAAACCATTGTTACCAAGATGAAGGTGACAATTGGGGATGTACAATACAGTAAGAATAACAAATGGGGCAATTAAGCTCTACAGTTATTAGAGTTCGCAGCAGAAACTAGTGAGCCAGTGATTCAAGTGTTGAATGTACATGGTGAACATGAATGAATGGCTAATTATTAACGCCTAGAAGCCTAACAGGCCAGAATCGAAACCAACTAAGAGTTTAAACAAACTCCAATGAGAATTCTTGGTTTAGGAACTAAACCGCCAATATGGTTAAGATCCTCTAATCAGAATCCATTGTGTAATAGACCGCGTGGAAGTCAAAACACTTCACGACGGTGGATGGAACATTTTAAGCCAATGTTAGTGATGATTACGTGGGCGTAATCCCTTTTAAGGGGGGTAGAGCGCAAAACCACTAGTGTGTTTACCGTACAAGTGTACGTGATTTATGTTGTGCATAGCACAAAATAATTTGTTTTGATGATTGGTGTGTGTGTTATGTAAAACATACGCATTCATTCATGGTTAATTGTGGTAATTGCGCACAGAAGATGCGAATACCATTGTGATAAGTGTGTGTATTGTTAACAATTGTGTGCGATAGTACAAGTGTGGGAGTAGAGAAACTCCCGGGGAACAAAACCCCGACAGTGTATAAATGTGAAACGGTGTGTGTTGTGATTTTGATAAAATATAGTGTATATACATTATATAGTGATTCATGAAGGGTATGAGACCGATATAAGACCTAATGAGGATAAGGTTCCCTAGGTAACAAGATTAAGTGGATAGAGGTAACTGATAGGCGGAGTTCTCTCCTTTGGAGATGTATGATCATGATTAGAATGATTTAAAAGATAGAAAATTGGAAATGAGTGATTTAATTGATGTTTGAAAATGAAGTGGGAGGTGGAACTTGATTTGCATGTGATCAAGGGAAGCCGAACACAAATTGGGGTGGAAGGATAGTTCGACACTGATGCTGATCACATTAGGGTTGAATGATTCTTGAAGCTCCCTATAAGTGGTCACAATTAACCACGCTAAGAAAAGAAGCAAAGAGCTTAAGTTGGACTTGGAGTTGTGTGTGTTTTCAAAAGGATTTTCAATTGGTATTTATTAAACGTCGATAGATACTTTACATAATTAAAGTTCTCTTACTTAACCTCACAAGAAATTTTAAACTTAAGTGATTGTTTTGATCTTCCAAAGGCACGGGACGGAAGGTGTCCATCGCGACCGGGTTCTGCGGGATCATAGTGTGTATCAAAGATATTTTGTTTGCTATACATGCTATGACATGTTGTGTGGTGTGTGTGATAAATGTTATTTTGACTTGATCTCCTAAAGTGTATGCATCAAGACCTATGAGTCTAAATGTGTGTGTTACATAGACCTATGTGTCTAAAGACTGTTATGTTATCGGGACCTATGTGTCTAAATGTTGTTACGTTACCCAAGACCAGTGAGTCAAAGGGGTTGTTATGTATGTGTAAGTGTTGTTAAGATACCCGGACCATTGAGTCCGAGGTTATCATGTGAATATGTTATGTATGTGTGGATGTGAATGTGTTGCCCAGACCACTAAGTCCGAGGTTGTGATGTAAAGTGTGTTTGGTTATGGAAGTTTATCTCTATAAGTAATCCCCGTATTCTAATCCAAGATGTGAGGGAAGTGTAAACTTCGAGGACGAAGTTCTTTTAAGGGGGGTAGATTGAAATACTCCAAACTTTGATATGTGGTTTAAATATCAAACTATGTTATATAAAGGCTAAAAAGTGCCTTAGAAACATCAGTGAACAATTTAAACCATAGTAAATGCAATAAAACGCTAAGATACAGTTTGAGCAAAAACATGCTCTAAGCTATGAGTGAACTTGGTTAGGACCCAAAGAGCCGACCAAGACTTAATAATATTCAATTATGATTTAATAGGGTTAATAAGTCCTTAGGAAACCTTGGTGACATTGGAACCAAACAAAACATAAATAAATACCTTAAGGTCAATATGGGCTAAAAGTGCTCTAAGCTTGGGATAAATTGTATAAGACCTAATGGTCATACCTATACCTTATTTATATGTTAATGAACATATTAAATCAAATAAAGAAAACCAAGCTTGAAAACAAGTTAAACACAAAAGTGCTTTAAGGAGTCTTAAAGCATATATTTTGAAAATTGTCTTGTAAATGAGTTTTGAATGGATAAATGTCCATCATTACTCTTTAATTAACATGTACTATATAGTATCACATTGGAAGTCTATATCAATGGGAAATCAAAAATTTCACAACAATGTGTGCCTTGTTTTCATGAATAGTAACTTTTAAGCTAGTTTGTAACATGTATGTTATAAGTAATAAATTGGTCAACAAAGATATTATACCCTTCTAACTATATGGGGGCCGGTTTTCAAGGTGTGAGTCACAATATGTAAAGAAATCAAATAAATAAGTAAAGCTTATAAAAGTAAAGTACTATTTACTTTACTACTAAATCATCTTCTAAAAGTAAAACTTATCTTCATTTCTCCCTTCCTCCTTCATTTCACACGCTTCTAAGCTCTCTTCTACCTCTCTTCTTTCTGTTTCTTCACGGTGATGCTACAGCAACAACACCAAATGCCATCTTCCATTGCCAATATTTCCTTAGCTCACTTAACCAATCAAAACAAACACCACCATTCTCTTTGTCTCATCACGCTCTCATTCTATCCTTTCAAAATTCCCAGAGCTCCATTTCGGTGCCAAGAGGAATCTCCATTGGAGGAGCTTGAGCTCACCTTTCCACATATTATTGGTTCTCCTTTGCTTCAAGGTAAGGAAACTCAAAGAAAATGACATTTCCTTCTGTTTGTGTGATTTCGAAATCACCATTAATGGGCTCATTGTGTTGCTTTGTTCAGCTCCATTCGAATCTTTCAAGGCTTATGGAGTCCTCTCTTCATAATTTCCAAACTCTCTTCAAGATCAGGTAAAACACCTACATTAATGTTTTTGAAACAATGTAAACTAGGGTTTACAATGAGTTTTAAGCTTGAAGCTTGTATACTCCTTTTATTGCTTGATATTGTTTAGTAGTTGACAAGGAATCAAATACCTACCCGGTTTTATAAGGAAAACAAGAAAAAGTTTGAGGGAAAAGAGGTAAATATACTAACCTAATGTGGTTTAATGCCTTAGGAGAAATGAGCTTTATAATGCTTGTTAAAATGATCTAAGGCCAAAGGTGAATGACCTAGTAAAATGCTCTCAAGGAGTTTATTAAGGGCAGATGTTATTGTTGGGTGTATTTGCAGTCAAAACATTATTTATTGTGGGAAATTCAGTGTTTAGGTTTAATTATGCAATTTAAGGGCCTAAGAGCCATGTTATTTAAGGGCCTAAGTTGCCAAGCAATTTAAATTGGCACTATATTGTATGTAGTGCAAATTGGTGAAGTTTTGTGTGTGATGTGTTCTTGATGGTTTTAGGTGTTCTTGAATGAAATAGGTAAAAACCTAAGTGATTGGATGTGAGAATTACAGAGTTATGGCAAAATTGGAAAATGTATAAGGAGTTCAAAGTGTTTTAATGAGTTTTGGTGAACTAGGAAGTGTTACGAGATTTTATAAGAAAAATGAGTGACCAATTGGACCATGTTTAAAGGTGAATCAAAGTGATATTTTGGGTATTAAATATGCCTAAGTTCATGTATGAAGTTTGGGTAATTTGTGGATGAAGGAATAGATGAAACAAGACTTGAAATTGTCAATTTGGATTCTGTTACAGAGGTCCGGGCTTAGGTATTGGAAGATGTCCCGGACCATACATGAAAAACAGCCGAGAGTCTCTGTAAGTATTGGTCCGGACTTAAGGTAAGGACCAGTCCCGAACCACTCTAAAAATGGTTGTTTAAGGTATGAAAAGGGTAAGAAGGGAGTAATGTTAGAGTTATAAAATGAGTTTTTTTGTGATGTCATATGAAGGATAAAGGTGCCAATGATGTTAGAACATATTAGATTTGAGTGAAGTTTGGAGTTAAATGGGCAAGGGGAATAAGGTCTGGGGCAGACCGACCTTGCGACCGAACTTGCCAAGGTCGGTCGCCCAGTTTAACCCTGCGAGAAGTAGTTTTCGGAATGGACCGACCTTGGGGACCGGACTTGCAAGGTCGGTCTGGGCTTGTATATTCTGTACTGATTAAGTTTCTGGAATCGACCGAACATGCGACCAACTTACAAGGTCGGTGGAGTAGAAAATTATGACGGTAAAGTGTTCTGGAATGACCGACCTTGTGCAAGGTCGGTCGGTAATGTCGGTCGGACCAAAAATGTTGTTTATGGTTATAAATATATGTATGATGGGATTGATAGGTAATGATGTTATAAGTTGTTAAGGACCGTTAGGTGATTTTAGACATTAAGTGGTGAAAAGTTGTATTAATGTGAGAGTAAAACAAGTTTAAAATGTCAAGTTATTTAACTAGTTAACGGGAAAGTTTAAGCATAGACTTAAAACAATTATGTTACCCCGTGTTTAATAAAAATCATGTAATTTTATCAGTTGTTCGAGAATTGCTCGAGAACATAAGTGGACATTAACGTGGACTCCGGTGACAGGTATGGTTTTCTTTGCACCTGTGTCCTACCGGATTACACCGGCTTGTATGCCAATGTTGTTTTTATCTTCTGTATGTTTGCCACTTTGTAAGATTAAACATGTATGAGTTTACAGTATTCATTTATGTGGCATGTACAACTCCGATACCATTTAACCTCGGAAGTGTTAACCTTAGTTAACTGAGTCAGGATCACATGACGAGTTCGGTATTCGGATTAAACGCCCCAACCATGGGACGTTCTAACCACGGCTATGCGTTGGTTTAATTGTGTGATATGTTTATGTGAATGTAGGGATCTCCTTGTATGTTTAACCCAGTTTAATACTGTAGGTTGTTATGTGATAGGCTCCATAGTGGGGTTCTACTAATATCTTAAAGTAGTATGTACTAACAGTGGTGAGGAATCCGGTTTTGGCCGGTCGCGCGTTGTTTGGGAGTGGTATCCTATCCTTCTTAGCCTTACCTTCTCTCTGTTATGGTTGTTTCCCTCACGGTTATGATCTCCCATTACTTATTCCAAGCTTAGCTATTCTGACTAGATCGTTTAGGGGGAACATGTGTTGTGTGGTGTGTTCGGGCCTCCAAACCCGAACCATCTTAACTTAATTACTCGTCCGACTATTAGGACGGTAATGATGTTGTTGTTATTGTATAACGAGCTCCATGAGAGTGACACCATTCCTCTAGGCTCACCAGTGAATTAACTAGTTTGGTCGGTTCCTAAGAGGACCGTTCCCGTTTGTTATGTGATGTTGTTGTAATGCAATTCCTATTGCGATGTTTTCATGTGCACCGTCGAAACGTGAAAAGTGTGTGTTATTTTGTTATGGTGAGGAATTTATTGGTTAAGATATGGAGTGTGTGGATCATGGAAATGCTCCCAGTTTGTGATAAGAGGCGTTTAGGATAGCCCGACTTACGGGTAAGTGTCGTCTATTAAGGAAGTAGCTCCATTAGAGGAGGAACACTCTAGGGATAATGGATACCAGAGTGACTTATCAGTAAGGATGTATTATCCGTTTGTTGACCCATTGGGCGAAATGTTATGTGTTGTGTGTTTTACAATTGCATGCATGATTTAAATATAAATCAATCGCATGCTAGACGACAATTAGTTGTGCGTGGCCCGTAGCATGTGGGGTTGCGGGATTCCATACCACAAGGTGCTGACCCCTTGGGGGCCACCCTTTCTCTTCTTTTCCTTTTCAGGTACAGAGAGCTGGAAGCCGTTCGAGAGTAGGACGGGGTAGATGTAGTACATTGTAATCGTTTAAGTTTGTATATATCAGTAGGCGTAGTAAGACCGAAATTGTTATCGGCATCAGTTTTGTGATACTCGGTACAGTTGAAAGGTGTATGTTGTTATTGTTGTTAATGAAGGGATGAGTAAGTGTGTAGTCGCTCGGGAATTTAGTCCCATCAGACCGGTACAAATGTATATGTATTAGCCTGTTAAGCCACGTGGTGGTTAACGGCGTGGTAACACCAAGAATTAAGTAATGTGTTGAAGTTTGTTTTCCGCTACAGTTTGTTGTTAAGTGTGTATGTTGTTGGATGGGGTGTTACACTATACGATTTTATACTTCCATGTTTTCACATTATTATTATTTCCTTGACGCTTATAAATGATCTTAGCCCATCAATTGATTTTGTTGACAATTTGAACCTTCCAATGCCCAATTATTCATGAATATTCAATTGAGTTGGGGTTATTCCTCGTTGGAGTGCCTAGTTATTTCGGCTGGTCTTATCTTGTTTGACCGTTTAGGTCCTCTTCGATCCGACTTCATATTACCAATTTTAGTTCTTTGACTGGACTATCTATAATCTTGTTAAATTTAATTTATTGTTCGGATTCCTCTCTTAATATTTTCTGGGTCATGTAACCCTTCTGTTACCTCTTCATTATTATTTCTTGTGTGTATCCACCCAAACTAGCGGTCAGTATTCAGGGGTTACCACCACTAAGATCCCAATATTTATTTTCGGTCGTTAAGTTATAACATTAACTCAGGTCGGGTGTGTTTGACTTACTAGTCGTGACCTCCTTTAATTGAATTTCATTTACTCGTTGGGTTTTACTGATATCAAGTCTTCCCTGATGTGTGTGTATATCCTTATATGATCAGTTTGCTAAATCACGTTTAGGGTACCTCGTGTTTATTTACTTACGGTTTTCTTTTCTCGGTGAATTTTGCCTTGGATTAAAAGTGCATTAGCCTTCCTTTTTTTTTCACGGTCTTATGCATGTCTGGGACGCTTAGTTAAAGCTCAGACAAATATGGATCCAGGCGTTCTTTGGTAGGCATGGTTTGTGAGTATATCGATTATTGGAACTAGAGTTTTCAATTTCTTGTTTTCACTGTATTAATTACTGACGCTTCGTATCGGTTCTCTCATAGTCATAGTGAAATATAACAGACGATGTAAAGGGGTTTATTTATTATAACCGAATTTTTCAGCCATCAGCGACATTGCTTGCTGGTATTCTAACAATTCCTCTTTTGGAATGTGCTCATCCATGATTGACACTTATCTTTCTGTTGTACAATTCTTCCCTTATTCGATCTTCATGATTATGATACTCGTTAAATGTTTGAACATAGTGGCGAATACACTGCCATTTTTTTTCTGTTTGATTTGCGTTTCGGTGGGTAACCATATACCAACTAGTGATGTGGGTCATGCTAACGTAGCGGCTAGATATCGTACATACTTCCAGCCTTTTGGTTCATAAATTCATATCGCAAGGCTTGTTGCCCATTTAATTGGTTTTATATTATGTTGTTGTAGAGTATAAGTATGGTAAGCAGCATTTGTCCCTTGGTGGGACAATTGCTGGGCTCCAAAGGGGTAAAACAACTCGAACGAGAATAGAATGAAGGAGGCATTGGTAAGTATGTTCCTCGTTGGCCGGTAGTAGAAGCAGAAGGGATTGACCGGTTATGGTCATCAGTTTTAATTATCTGAGATTGAGAGACTTGAAAAGAAGAAGAAAGGAGGTGGTGGCGATGCGTACCGATCGCCAGTTGAGGCGTTGTGTCCTTCAGGTAATGCAGAGAATGGAGAGGAACGTGAGAAGAGCGGGGAATTAATTGAATCCCGAAATATTATATCTTAGTGTATAGAACGGTCCTGCTTCCTTAAGCATTGTAACTTGTACCAAATTTTATGGTGTATTTCCGTTTCAACTATATTCTCTTATTTCGTTATTTCATGAAAGGTTTACTCAAATTAGCCTCTCAAGTGTATAAATTGTAGAATTTCTTTCAATCCCATCCTTAGCTTGTTTAAATGCTTAATCAAGCTTTATTTATTTCGTAAATTTTGGGGATATCTTGGTCCTTTTTGCTTGTCAGGTAGTGTCCTATCGACTGCTAAGCATGTCGACCTAAGTTGCCGCTAAAATTGGTTCCTCTACGGGTATTGTTCCTTTGGCAACATCTTTGAGCTTCACGCCCCAGTCAGAGCTTCCAGTCTTAGGTCTATTGTATACTTTAATTTTCCTTATCGGATTGATTATATGCCATTGTGTAAATGCCAGATCGGGTTTTCCCTAGTGTGAGGAGGTTTTCTACCTCTCCGGCGTTTTTCCTATGAATTGAAATGGACCTTAGGGACGTGGAGGTTGGGTTTGGGTGTCTGTTAGGTATCCAGTAATTACTGGGGAAGAACCCTAACTAACGAGCCTCACATACTAACCCATAACCCTGTTTCCCCAAGTTTAGGTTTTCCTATTCTCGGTACTTCTCTGTTCCAGTCATCAGAGCGCAACTACGCTCTGATACCACTTTCTGTAACACCCCCAAATAAACATCCAGTAGTACAAGCAAACTCTTAGCCTTAATACAAGACAACTACGCAGCGGATTCTCAACATCATCCGGGTGCTACAGATGCCAAACACCCACGTGGTTGACAGACCACATTACCAACACCAAGTTACGGTCTGCATGACTGGAAACAGCCCTCTCTCCAAACTCATATACAACACATAGTACAATCCCGAATACCGAGTGTCTACAACAATATTACCAAATCGTAAACTGAAAATTACATCCCGGGTGTAGTAACAACTCATACATCAAGCATACTGCTACAACTCAAGAATTATGCCCTGATGGACTACCCCCATGGTAGCCATCCCGCCTACGCTCCGTTATCGTCCGGTTCAATACCTGTAAAAATTTGGTTGTAAAGGACTCAGCAAACCACGCTGAGTATGAACGTGTGTAGCCCGTATGTTGCCGGGCCACACGACTACTTGGTCGAATATTATTAAGTCAATTTGCATGCTATAATAAAGCAGTAAAGCAGGCCACCATACATCATGGTTTCATACACATGATAGCAAGGCATTAGCAACAAGCAACCAAACATAACATGTTGGTGTCATAGCAACATCAAACACACAACCAAGCACAACAAGCTGCTAGTATCGCAACAATAACCAGGTACATAATAAAACGTGTGCATATGTACGCTATACTCCTGATCCTCACTATGGGATCATTCGAGTGTTGTGTGATTTTATTTCTTTTCTCTTGTTCTCATAATGTGTATTTACTTTCTCTTCCCTTGCACCAGGTCTGGGGATATAGTTAGATCCAGTGACCGTATCGATTCTTTTTCTTTGTTTCCATCATGTGTATTTCTCTTTCTCATCTTACACCAGGTCTGGGATGTAGGTTAGTTCCCGTGACCATATAGTATAGGTGCCCATCTTTCTTTTCTTCTTTATAGATTAATTATGAGTTCTCTTGTCACCGCACGTTGGAGGACGTCTCCTCCATAGCTAGTCCCCCATTCCCGGCGTCATGCGCCGAGAAAGCGGAGTCGCCTCTAGACTCCAGGATAAGCTCCACCAATTTGTCACTCCCCCATTCCCGACACCCAGGGTCGTGAAAGCGGAGTCACCTCTAGACTCCAGGATGTGCTCCACATAGAAGGGCGAAGGATCTGATGCAAATACCAACTCCCGAGTATTCCATACCGCGTGGCCCGAGATGTTGTCTTCCCGGGTTATCCTCATGTTCCTCCAATTGAGCTTTTCTCTTCATTATCATTCATGAATAGACACCATAGTGGGTGTCGTGGTATATCCTCCATGGTTAGAGAGGAGTTCTCCTTTTATAGAATTTTCTTTGTTTTCGCAGTTCACAGTGTTTCATCTCAAATTCCATAAACGCGAAGGGACTAAACTACTGTGTGCGCACAAATCATATACAACAATGATATGGAAGTCATGTAACACGATAAGCAAGCAATCCAATTACATGCTTTAATCTTAAGGTCTTTTCACACAGAGCACACAACACACAAGCCGTGTAACACGGCAACATACGAACCACACATGTCCATACCTTATTCAGAAGCACGGGTCGTCTCACACACAGGGTCCCGGTTGGCGTTCATTACGGCCCTAACGTTAATTAAAACAACATGTCAGTTTATGATTTCATGTGACGACCTTTGTGACATTTTCCTAGTTTATCCCATTTTATCGGGTGTTGTTCCCTAGGTGAACCTTTGAATGTTCAACTTATATTAGCCCTTCGAGCTTCCCAAGTATTAACCTTAACCTTATCTTATTTATCCATAGGGTTATATTCCACTTCTTATACACATTTGGTTATACATCTAAGTTATGTATTCATCGATATATGTGCCCGTATATATTCCTGTATGTTAGCAACCATCGCTTATGATTTACCATGTACTTAGTAACTCTTTGGGTTGGTCAACCTGACCGCTTGGTCGACTATTTGGCTTAGTCAATATGGGTTGACTTGGATAGTATCTCTAAGTCCATATGTTTATACAATACCTTGAGTTATGCAGTTCATTGTTTATTCGGCCCCATACAACCATATTGTATAATATTAATACTAAGGTTTTATAATTGGGTCCTCCTCTATAAATCTTATTACACTTATCCTCATACGTTCTTCAACCCACATAATATACCACACCTCCCTTCGCATGTTCGCAGTAGATCCTAAGAATTATAGGATCTTATTGTATGCCTAATAGTTTCATCATTTATGGGAAATTATTCCTATATGGGTCCCTTCAATTTAATCCACCTAATCCTTTACTTACATATCAGTTTATATGAATTATAATTCCCCATCTGTGGTAGGGATTATTCTATCACCTCGTGTGGGATTATCTAACAGTTAATAATATTATTTCTCACCTCTTATTTACTAAGGATATAATCTTAGTACCTCCTAATATTACATTACCTTTCCCAACACGTTATAATATATCTTGTCCAAACTTGAAATTTCCCAAGCAGCCCATTTTCTATAACTACCATATTTCCAATATTATCAAGTTATAAACCAAGGTTTCCAAACATTATCATATGTACATAATTTCTGAATAGCCCATTATTCTTCCGGGAATTCCTATGTCATCCCACGTGTTTTTCTTATCTACAAAACCACCTCATATTACGTACTCGTCACGCTATTTACCTTATTAATTTGTAATATAGGACGTCTTAACAGTACAACACACATGCATACGTTTACTCATATTTACGGGTAACCCCTCGGTTTATTCAAGTATTATCGTTCACCCACACTTTCCTCGTAATTACTTCGTAACCCCTTTCATCTTTACACCCACACTTAATCGTTTAAAACCTTACGTTATACCTCTTGATTAATTTATATCCTTACTCCAATTTCCAAAACTCCCATTTATATTCATTAATTCCTAAGACCATCCCTCTCGGTTCTTATTTATATTTATTGTTCTATATTATCATATATATATGTATATATTTTTTGTTTTAACCCATACGTAATGTATTCGTTTACTCAGACATTTTATAAGGTTTTAAAAACCCATTTAGGCCCTGTTAAAAGTTTATAGATATACCAATGCCTTTCTAATATATTTTTATGTAATTATACTTGCTAGGATTATAACCCTTGCACCAGAAAATTATCCACCCTTTTTAAATCAACTTCTAAATTTAATAATAACCAGTTAAAACTTCAAATACACATAATAATATAACCTAATTACATGTCCTTAGTAATAGCATAGTAATATTACTTAAATGCCGATAAAATGTCTTAAAATTCAGTTTGTGGTCACGATTACCACCAGAACTTATGATTAATCCTCTAAGTCTTTGTTTTCCATTTTTTTCTTCCACCCATAAAATATTCTTAAATAGATCATTAACTCTCCACCTCCCTAATTAATCATTTAGTTATTTATTCCCTATACCTGTTTTGGGATCTATTTTGCGCATATACACACTTAACCCATTTGTATACATCACTACTTAATTTTTTTTTCTTTTTATTTAACCACTTCTCCTTCTATTAATAACGTGTAAGATATTCATTAATAGTCTCGCATAACTAACCTTACTAATGAAATGTTTACCCCTTAATGTCCTCCATATATTTAGGATCTAACATTACCGAACTCACATGTGTTCTCGGTTTGGTGCAGTTTTTTTTCGATAACTTCTTAAAATCATTCCCTCGTTTTTAGCATGTAATATTTACCATACTAATTTAATCCTTAACACTAAGCTCTCACCAGCCTAACACCTAATGGTAACTCCCTGCGCACAACCAGAAACCTAACCAGCACCACAAACCCACATGTTCCTACGGTTTTATCATGCTACAAAGGTAGTGTATTTAAAGCATAACATGCATTAGTATATTTACCTTGATATAAACTTCAAGAATCCCCCAGCTTCTACTATCCTTTCAGCCTACATACGTATAGTTCCCTTGCCATTTCCCCTTCTTCTGTTATCGATAGTGAAGCAAGGACTTGCTGGTGTTCTCGGCTTGCCCTGCCCAAGAACCGATGGAGTTGGGGTTGGGATTTAGCTCCACCACAGGGAGAGGATGTCAAGGACTTGGATCACTCTGAGGTTTCATCAGTTATGTTACAACTTCGCAAGCGCAACCTGTATGCTAAGGCATTACTGTCTTCTGAGTGGTTGGAAGCTAACGAGAAAATTATCTTCACAACTCGGCATTATGCTACACGTCTTGATCTGATCGTTCATGTGGGATGCGCTTGTTAAGCTCTATCTTGCTGTTGGTGACGTGGAGAAGGCAGACTCTATATTGAGCAAGGCAGTTATGTTGCAGGAGAAGGACCGTGCACCGGAGAGGAGTAAGATGCAGCCACTCTTGCTGTTTTGGTGCCGGGAGATGGAGGCTCATGCTGGGGGTGTTCTGTTGATGGTTACCGCAACAGGAAGGAGTGGGCTGGAACGATGCATGGGAAGGAGAAGAAAAGAGAAACGGGAGGAAGCAGTTTTCTTTGCCTCTGTGGTAATGCCGTGAATGGGACCGGAGTTTCCCTTCTCTTTTTTTTTGTTTACTTCCTGTTGCTGGCTTCCGTGGAATGAGAATGAGCAGAGTGATGCATATCAACCGAGAACTTCTTGATCAAAACAAAACTCTTAATGCAGAGCTCACTGAAGCAACCAATAATCTCGATGAGCCGGTGGATTTGAAGCCACCACAGGCGGAGGAGATAAGAAACACATCTGAGAGGGAGCAAACGGAGAATTATGAGTTGCCAGTTCCAGATATCATTATTGGGAGCCCAAAGCGTGAGCAAGAAGAAGAGGAGTGGGGAAGTGGACATTAGAGTTCTTGTGGTGGGGAAATGTAATGACTTTTATGTTCTGTGTGGTTGCTGCGTTTACAGAAGGTTACCAGTTTTGGTCTGTATGTAACCGTGAGGATGAGAGGATAAAACAAGGCATGTATGGCGGTTTGATTATATGTTGCTGTGAAGAAGGGAATGGAAGATCGAGCTTGTTTGACTCTTGTTCTCCAGTGGTGATGTTTCTCCTGTTGTTACCAGTCGAGGGAAAAAGGAAAGGGGGCAGTAGCGCAAGAGCTGTACCGTGGGGAAGGCAGGTTCCTGTGGTTTCTGTTGCTGGGTGGTTTATTGTAGTAGTATACCATCATGTCTTTGTTCCATGATGCGCAGCGTGGATGAATCAGCTGCTGGGGATTTTCTGTTAGTCGCCAACCAATAGAAGAGAGCACGTTGTTACAACTGTTGTTCGCTGCTGTAATCAAAGGAAGAAAAGAGTTTGTGCTGTTGTTGCCCTTGTCTTCTTCTTTTTTGTTCCTCCATAGTGGGCGTACTAACAGAAGGAAGAAGAGAGAGTAATCTCCTCGGTTGTTGTTTTATCTTGAAACCGGTAGAATCAATTGGGGGTGGGATTTGTAGTGGGGCGCATGTGTGTTGTTGCACTGATCTGAGCAAGGAAAGGGAGTGTGGGTGTGCATGTCGAGCGCAAGGCATGGATGATTGTCTGCTGCTATATACATGTCGACAGTGGGAAACCAGTAAGGATGGTGGGAAATTATGTTTGGTCTGTTTGTTGTTGGAGAAGTTCCAGTAGCTCGTGGGAGTTTGCATGGAGGAGTTTGTGCCTAATGAAAAGAGGCAAAAGCTGATCGAGAATGGTGCAGAAAAGGAATGCAGAGCTTCTGATGTAGAGTGTTTGGGCCTCGCTGTCTTTTCCAAAGCGTACGTGTGAGGAAGAAGGGGACTAGGACATTCTGCTGTGAATTGAAAATAGATGGCACGTGAATATGGGTTGGGTATTAGTACTGGTGTGGTGCTGTTCGAGACAAACCCGAGACAAGCATTGCACTGCTCGAAAAGAAACCAAAAGAAAAATGTTCCTGTTGGAGTGCGTCTGATCAGGAAGGAAAACAGAGTGTTGTAATGTATTTTTTTTGTCACTTAGTAGCTTATACGTGTAGAGGTGTAGTTTACTAACGAATACGAGCTCAGCTCAACCGGTTAAATTGTTTGGGGGAGGTACGGGAGGTCTCGGGTTCGAACCTCAGCGGGAGTGTCCCTGCTCTTTTTTTTTCTTTCTTTTAAGTAATGCATGCTTATTTATATATATGTGAGACCATATAACATACGTCGCATTATTAATTTTATACGCGACTACCTCATTTTGTTACGTTGTTAGTTATTTATACGTACATGTCTATATATATACGCCCCCTTTTATTTTTGTCGCGTTTTAGTTATATGCGACTATGCGACGTTATTATTTATTATATACGACGTTGTAAAATTGTAACGTTACATATATGTATTTTCATAAACGTACATATATAAGTACGTGACCGTATTAATACGTAACATTGTCATGTTTCCGGACATGTATATACCAAATTTAATTGTTCGTACATTATTATATGTCTGAATTATATAACGCGATATTTTCGGATAATCTCCTCGCGTTTATGATTTTACTCCTATGAGCGTATATTTGCGTATCACGTACCGATATGTATACGCGGTGTAAGTACCCGTTTGGATATATATTTTAAATACCATAATGCTTTATTGTAATTGTTGCACATGATTTAATTTAAACTTCACTAATTTAAACTGCTAATTATTCGGGGTATTTCAAATCTGTCCGTCCTTTTATCAGCGGACACACCACGGTTACAATTATGTCCGCCCTTTGTTACTCGGACATGCCACAGACACAATTGTGTCCTGTCCGGGTTTGTGTCCAGCCAAACATCCCCGGACGCCTCTGTCTTGTCCGGCCCTTGTCCGGCCAAACAGCCGCGGACAGAATGAATTTGTTTTCTATTTTCCTGCAATCTTCAACCGGCTCCAGATTCTTCGTTATAAGTCCGTTTTACTCGCCGTTTGTTGCGTTGGAAAGCTTGTGAAACAAACTATTTGATTCCAAGTAAGTATAAGGTAAATTATACCCATAAATGTCTATGTATTTCTCACTTATCAAACTCCCCTACACTTATCTTTTGCTTGTCCTCAAGCAAATCTTTCTAACATAATGTTTAAACAAGTTAAACAGACAATAATCAAGTAAGGAGAGCACAGAAAAGGTAATTGCCAATCTTTTCAGATTTTAAAAGGGTACTAATAACATTAAATTTATTAGGTATATTTCTCCATTTCTGAGAATAACTCTGAAGTCCTCCAAAAGAAAGAGAAGTAGTACCATGAGAATTCTGCTTTTAACCCTGAGCCAATCCACCATTTTCTTTCACATTTCCTTGAACGACAAGGGGCATGAAGTAAAATCTTATTCCATTATACCTTTCAATGCCACATACTCATGATCCATAATGAATAAGTTTTTATCATTTTGTTACAGAATGCATAGATACTTCAATTTTAAAGTTCATTTTTCTTTCACCTCAGACTTTTCTCTCCACCCTTGTAGCGGTTTTGGGTCTACTATCCCAGATACCGAGTACCTTAGGTAGCCGGGTGATGAAGCACCCCTAAGAACTTAATAACCGAGTGGACGAGGCCTGTTTAGGATCAGAATATGCCTATTTGGATCAGAGGAGTACCTTGCCTTGTTCTTTTTTCCACCATTTCTTTCCAAATCAAATCCAGGCTCAAAGTCGAAACAAAATTCAAATGATAATTTCCTCAGTTTTTTAGCATAGAGTAAGGAGCAGAGTGTTTTTTTTCTTTTTTTTTTGGATGTACCCTTTAAACCTGTTAACACCGGCATTACTCCCTCTATGGCTCCTTCTTCGATTATTAATCACTTAACAAATTTAAACACAGTGTCAAAAAAGAGACAAACTTAAGAGCAAGCTTTTGATTATTATATCTCCCCCACACTTGAACCAAAGCAATGCCCTCATTGCATAGAAAGAATTAAAATAATAGGGCATGCAAACTACCTTGGTAATGATCAAAAAGCATGGTAATAAGAGATATTTAAATTTAAAGAGCAAGGTATGGATAGTGTACTCCCTAGAGTTATGCAGAATATGTAGTATAGCTCCCCCACACTTGAGTTCTGCTGTAAGAATGTGCAACATGTACCTGAAATAAATATTCTAAACAGCCAGAAGAACTCAAGTAAATTCTCCTCGTTCTCTCTTCTTTCTTTTTATTTCACTCTCTTATTTTTTTCCTAAAATAAAATACAAAATATAAACACAATACAGATTAAAAAGATAGATATTAGGGTGCCTCCTACCAAGCTGCCCATCTTTAAGGTCTTTGGCTAGACCGTACCTCAGTGATTTAAGTTGTAACTGGTTCTTTGAGAAAAAGCGCAGAAGCTTCTTTGTTATCCAGCGTGTTTCCCATATACAATTTTATTCGAGCTCCATTGACTTTAAACGATCCACCCTTCTTATTTTCCAATTCCACCGCTCCATAAGGAGAGGTAGATATTATTTTAAATGGTCCAGACCAGAAGGATTTTAACTTACCTGGGAAGAACTTAAGTCTGGAATTATAGAGAAGGACGTGATCTCCCGCTTTGAAGTCTCGCTTGGAAATCATCTTATCGTGCCAACGCTTGGTTTTCTCTTTATAAATCACCGCATTTTCATATGAGTTGTACCTTAGTTCTTCCAGTTCCGTCAACTGGAACTTTCTTCTTTCACCGGCTTGTTGTAGATCGAAGTTCAACACCTTTAGAGCCCAATAAGATTTATCCTCTAATTCCACAGGCAGGTGACATGCCTTCCCAAAAACTAGTTTGTAGGGAGACACGCCGATAGGTGTTTTGAAAGCAGTATGGTATGCCCAGAGCGTATCATCCAATTTAATGGACCAATCCTTTCGAGAAGAGCTCACCGTCTTTTGCAGAATCCATTTTAGCTCTCGATTTGTTATCTCTGCCTGACCATTCGTTTGAGGATGGTATGGTAGAGCAACCTTATGTCGAACTCCGTATTTCTTCAGGAGAGCATCAAACTGGCGATTGCAGAAGTGAGAGCCGCCATCGCTGATTATTGCTCTAGGAACACCGAATCGAGAGAAAATGTGTTTCTTGATGAACTTCATCACAAATTTACCATCATTAGTAGAGCAACCAAGGGCTTCCGCCCATTTAGAAACATAATCGACTGCTACTAAGATGTATAAATTTCCAAAAGAATTTGGGAAAGGTCCCATAAAATCAATCCCCCAAACATCAAATAGTTCTACTTCTAGCATATTGTTCAAGGGTAGTTCATTACGGCGAGAAATATTACCTTGCCTTTGACACTGATCACAAGAAGACACAAAGGCATGACAGTCTTTGTGAAGGGTGTTCCAATAGAAACCGGATTCAAGTATTTTAGCAGCTGTACGGGTTGCACCGTGATGCCCGCCGGTTTCTCTAGAGTGGCAATGGAGTAGGATATTTCTGATCTCCGTCTCTGGGACACATCTCTTGATAATACCATCTGCACAGATTTTGAAAAGAAATGGATCATCCCATAAATAATGTTTGACAATAGAAAAGAACCTTTTTCTCTGCTGATAAGTCATATCAGCATGGATGATCTTTGTAGCCAGATAATTGGCAATATCAGAAACCAAGGGTCGGTTGCCGTTTGGATTTTGAAAACTGCCTCATCCGGGAAAAACTCATTGATGGGCTTGTCGTCTTCTGGTCCTTCCATCCTTGACAAGTGGTCCGCCATGACATTCTGAATACCTCTCTTATCTCTTATCTCGATGTCGAATTCTTGTAGAAGAAGTATCCATCTTATCAACCATGGTATTGCATCTGCTTTGGCAAATAAGTACTTGAGGGCAGAATGGTCAGTATGAATGATAACCTTACTACCCAATAAATATGGACGGAATTTATCCAAAGCAAAGACGACTGCCAGCAATTCTTTTTCGGTGGTGGCATAATTTTTCTGAGCATCATTTAGAGTACGACTTGCATAATAAATGACTCTCAGAATTTTATCTATTTTTTGGCACAAAACAGCACCCACCGCATAGTCACTTGCCTCACACATGATTTCAAAAGGTTGAGACTAGTCGGGTGATACCACAATCGGAGCAGAGACAAGTTTTTCTTTTAACAGATTAAAAGCTGCTAAACATTCATCAGAAAAATGAAATTTAGCATCTTTAGTCAGTAAAGTACAGAGAGGCTTTGAAATCTTGGAAACGTTTTTAATGAATCTTCTGTAGAAACCAGCATGTCCAAGAAAACTTCGGATACTTCTGACAGTAATAGGAGGTGGGAGTTTTTCTATTACCTCAATTTTAGCGCGGTCCACCTCAATACCTTTTGAAGACACGTTATGTCCTAGCACGATCCCTTCTCGAACCATGAAATGACATTTCTCCCAGTTCAGGACTAGATTTGTGTCTTCACACCTGGCCAAAATAAGATCGAGATTCTCTAGGCAAGTATCAAATGTCAAACCAAAAACAGAGAAGTCATCCATAAAGACTTCTATACATTTTTCAATGTAGTCAGAGAAAATAGCCATCATGCACCGTTGAAAAGTAGCTGGTGCATTACACAATCCAAACGACATTCTTTTATAAGCATATGTTCCATAAGGACAGGTAAAAGTAGTTTTATCCTGATCTTCTGGAGCAATTGGGATCTGAAAGTATCCTGAATAGCCATCTAGAAAACAATAGTAATCTTGACCTGCTAACCTTTCCAGCATTTGGTCAATAAAGGGCAAGGGAAAATGATCCTTACGTGTGGCAGTATTCAATTTCCTGTAGCCTATACAAACTCTCCAACCGGTAGTTGTGCGTTGAGGAATCAACTCACCTTTCTCATTAGGGACTACAGTTATTCCGCCCTTGTTTGGTACCACCTGTACTGAGCTTACCCACTTGCTGTCTGAAATTGGATAGATAATGCCAGCATCAAGTAGTTTTATTACCTCTTTTTTTACCACCTCTTTTAGAACGCCTCTGTGGTTGTGCTAATGCCCTGAAATCATCTTCCATATAAATTCGATGAGAGCACAAAGATGGGCTTATTCCTTTTATATCCGCTATCGACCATCCGATAGCGGTCGTATGTTTGCGTAGCACCCCTAAAAGTTGCTTCTCCTGCACATCTGATAGTTTAGATGAGATAATAACTGGTAAATCAGATGGCTCTTTTAGAAAAGCGTATTTTAAATGAGGGGGAAGAGGTTTCATTTCGACTGTAGGTGCTTTTTCAATGGATGGCTTGGGTCTGCGTTTCTTTCTACTGGCTCGAATCTTTGTTGGTAGGAAGGAAATATGGCTTATGCTTGTTTAACTCTTCAGCCATGAGAGCAATATCAGGATTTTCGTCTCAGCTTCAAAGATGCCATAGACATCTTTCTAAAATTGTTTCTTCATCTTGCTGAGGAACGTCTCCTGTACTAAAGAGTCAATAGTGTCAATAGAAAAACAATTTTGTATCAGAAGGATGCTTCATGTTCCGGGTCATGTCAAAAACTACCTGCTCATCATGAAGTCTTAAAATATTTTTCCTCCTTCAACATCAATTAAAGTTCTCGCAGTTCTCATAAAAGGTCTACCTAAGATTAGTGGACATCTTTATCTTCCTCAATCAATAACAATGAAATCAGCAGGGAAAATAAATTTGCCAACAGAAACCACTAAATCTTCACTTTTCCTTTAGGGTGGATTATGGAACGATCAGCTAGTTGTAGCTGCACAGGAGTAGGAGAGCATTGACCTATGCCTAATTTCTTGAATATAGATAAAGGCATTAAGTTAATACTTGCGCCTAAATCGCATAACCCGTTACCACAATTTATGTCTTCTATTGCGCAAGGAATGATAGGGAGACCTGGATCTCCCAACTTCGGTGGTAGCTTCTTTAAGAGTACTGCAGACTCTTTCGGTTAGTTTCACCGTGTCATTTTCCTGTAAAGATCGCCTGTTAGACAAGATATCTTTCATAAATTTTGCATAAATAGGCATTTGTGTTAAGGCATCAGAAAAAGGAATATTAATAGTTAATTTCTTAAAAATGTTAAGAAATTTTCCAAATTGGTCGTCCAAATTCTTTTCTTTAATCTATCAGGAAATGGGATTGGAATATCATATGAAACCTGTGACGGTTTAATAGTAAGGGATGCAGGAGACTCCTTCTCCTTGGGAATTGTTACGTCTTTTTGTCAGATTTTTTTGTTCATCAGATTCTTCTCAGCTTCAGGGATCGGATACCAGCTCTTTCCCGCTTCTTAGGGTTATTGATTTTGCATGCTCCCTGGGATTTGGATCAGTCTGGCTCGGGAGTGACCCTGCTGGTCTTTGAGCCAACTGTTGGGAAATCTGACCTATCTGTCTTTAAATTTGTGGTTATAGTAGCCTGATCAGCAACTTTGGCTTCTATCTCAGAAAATTTTGAATTTATCGCCTGACCTTGTTTTAGAAGCTGATTCATCATGCCTTCAGTTCGCCCATATCTCCTTGTGAGTTGGTTGGCTGTTCCTGTTGTCGGTTGTACTGCGGTTGTCGGTTTTGGTTAAAACCTTGGTTACTCGATGTGGGTCATAATTCCTCCATGGTTGTTGATTGCTCCTCCAATTGTTTTGGTTGTAGGAGTTCGGATAAGGATTTGGTGGTCTGTTGTTAATCAACTTACCTCCTCAAGGGTCCTGTTGCAACCTGAACCATCACAGTCTGTGGTTTCATGAGCTCCTCCACAGTTTTCGCAACAGGGAGTCAGATATGGGGAAGTGGCTACTGTTTTCACAGCTTTTTGTTGTGGTTGACTAAGAGTTAGTTTTCCACAACTTTTGTGAGTGCAGCTAGTTGAGCAGACACATGATCCTGCGGGGGAATACTGTAGATACCGGTTTCTTTCTTGGCTTCACCTCTTCCCTTGTTTTTACACCATTGTCTGGTACTGGCGGTCATCTGGTCCAGTAGTTCAACTGCTTCTTCTCCGGTCATTTTCATAAAATTTCCTCCAGACGAACTTAGCAACAATTTGTTAGAATCATTTAAGCCTCTAAAGAATGATAAAACAAGTCCTGGCTACTCATACCGTGATGTGGGCATAATATCTGTAATTCTTTGAATCTATCCCACGAATCATAAAGAGATCACCTGGTTCTTGACAGAAGTTTGTGATCTCAGCAATTTTCTCTTGTTTTGGACGGGGGATAGTATTTCGCCAGAAATTTGTTTGCTAACTCAGCCCAACTGTGGATGCTGCTGGGTTGTAAACTTCTCAGCCACCTGGAGGCGCCATCTTTCAAGAATAGGGGAACAATTGCAGACGGATGCGCTCGTTTAGATTTCCTGTTTTTAAAGTGTTACAAAAATCAAGAAATGCAGATATATGGTGTGGAGCATCATCTGAATCTAGCCCGCTGTATTGGCCCTGGTGGTAGAGTGTGGTAATGAAACTGGTTTTGAATTGCCAGGCATCTAGTTCAGCCTGAGTGACCTGAGGAAGGACAATAGCAGAAGGCCTCCCTTCAACTGATGGTTGCTGGTATTCGCAGAGAGTTTGTCGAGTTGCCATCTCTACACGTTGTTGTCGTCTTTCTCTGTGGAGAAATCTTTCAATCTCAGGTTCAAGATCGTTTTGAGGACTACCTGCAGATCGAGTACGACGCATATATAGAAATAACTGCAGTTGAAAAATGGAAAACAGCTAAAGGAAACAAAAGAAATAATTAAAAGGTTAATAAACTAAAGAAAATTAAATAACAAAATTAGAAAGAAGCAATTAATAAAAAAACTATATATTTTATATATTTTTTTAGAGTAACTAAAGTGAAATAAAGAAAAAGGACAGGGGAATCTTAATGACAGAAATTAACTGACTGAAAATTTAAAGTTAGTAGTTAGTATACTGGAAATTTGAAGTTAGTAGTTAGTATACTGGAAATTTGAAGTTAGTAATTAGTATACTGGAAATTTGAAGTTAGTTACTGAAATTAAATGACAGAAACTTTAAATGACAGAAATTATAAGTTAGTAATTAGTATACAGAATTTAAATGACAGAATTTAAATGTTAGAGTACTGAAATTAAAATGTTAGATTACAGAAATTTAAGAGTTAGAAGTTAATTTACTGAAATTTAAAAGACAATGGAAATTAAATGACTGAAAAATAAATGACAATAAAATAAAGAGCTGAAATTAGATGTTAGAAGTTAGATGTCCGAAGTTAGATGTCCGAAATTAGATATCAGAAATTAAACAAACAACAAAATAATATAAATAAAAATTAAAGAGCAGCAAAAGCTAAACAGAAAACTCAATAAAATTTAAAACTGTCAGTTAACCGTGTCGGAGGTCCTCGGCAACGGCGCCAAAAACTTGTTGGAGTAAAAGTGTGTTACAACTTCTACCACTTAGGCAGTGTACCTAATCGTTTTGCGGAATAGTGGAATTGTGGGGTGTCGAACTCTTGGGGACCTTGCTGTGGTTTAACTGATAGTGTAATTTAACTGAGAATTCTAATTAGACTACTGAACAGAAACTTATCATTTTTTTGAGAGAAATTATGGTTTAGAACTTAATGTAAACAAAACAGTAAAAAGAACAATTAATTAAAACAGATTAATAATAGCAGTTATAAAACTCTTTTGTTTTTAAGGAAGCACCCCGGGTTGTTCTGCTCACCTATTTTACTCAATTATATTACTGTAGACTTTCCCACTTTAGCAATAAACTCAAGAATCTTAATTAGTTTATTGACCGTTCCCTGTCTAATAAACCCTGATTAATTTAAACAACAAGCGCAATCCCTTGTTCAAGTCATTAATAAATTAATCGCATTATTAACAATTCCTATTGGAGACTGGTTAGCCTATAGGCGAAAACTCGCTTCTAGTTGTTAACCTGTTTTGACTTCTCTTGTCTAGAATCTTGTCTCAGCACTGCATTTTAACAAGAAACTACAAATATCACCTTAATAATTGGCCTAAAGATTAAAGCGCATTAAGGAGGAGAATCAAAATATTGCTTGAACAGATTATATTAGAAAGTCTACGTAACACAGTTTAATAAAATAGACTTGCTTCTCAACCCGGGAGGCTAAGGTTTTTACTCAGACATAATTATACAAATAGACGTCGTAAGCACGACAGCCATTAAAACAAATTACAGTTAAAGAAAAGAAGTAGCTCTCTGCATTCGCACGGGTTGTATAAAAATGGAATTCTGAGGAAATGTGAATTGGAAGTGAGCGTGAGTGTTTCAGAGAGTTGAGTTGTGAACCAACGTGCGCGGGTTTTTATGATGAAGTAGCAGTGGTTATATAGAGGAGAGGAAGAAGAAGAGCTGGAGCATGCATGCTAGTGGATGAACAAGATAAGGGAGGTAGATGGATTGGGGCTGCAGAACGCGTGAGGATTTTCAGGACTGTCGGCCGCGTCTGATATTGTTGTCTGTAGGTGCCGCAACGAAGAAGATAAACAACACCCAAGTTGTCGCGACATTTATCTCTTGTCCGTCCCTTGTCCTGGCTTAATTCCATGGACGAATCCTCAAAATAGCCGCATCCGGGTTTGTGTCCGCCCTTCTAGGGCCGGACGCCTCTAATCTATCCGTCCTTTTATCCGCGGACACACCACAGTTACAATTATGTCCGCCCTTTGTTACTCGGACATGCCACGGACACAATTGTGTCCTGTCCGGGTTTGTGTCCGGCCAAACATCCCCGGACGCCTCTGTCTTGTCCGGCCCTTGTCCGGCCAAACAGCCGCGGACAGAATGAATTTGTTTTCTATTTTCCTGCAATCTTCAACCGGCTCTAGATTCTTCGTTATAAGTCCGTTTTACTCGCTGTTTGTTGCGTTGGAAAGCTTGTGAAACAAACTATTTGATTCCAACACTTTTTCCTGTATTTGATACATAAAATCTATCAGTCCATATCAAGACATAAATCTTAGGAAAAACATACGATAAGTGAGAAATGTTATCCTGAAAGTGAGTAAGTATAAGGTAAATTAAACCCATAAATGTCTATGTATTTCTCACTTATCAAGTAGTGAAGGGGCTGAACTTACAATTAAAACCGGCCCCACATTATTAGTGAGGGAGGGGCGTTTTTGTCTTTTTACAAGAAACACTCATTAAATTTCCCGGTTTGACACTATTCACTAACCGGGCCTGTTCTCCAGATTTTTCTCGTTTCTTTAATTTTTATGGTTCTTAAGCTTCCATTAATGTTTAATTATAGTTATATGATCAACTATAATTTTTATGGGGTCATTTAACTGTTTAAAATCACGTTTTTGGGTTTTCTCGAAAAACGTGCTTTAAGACTCCGTTAGCGTTTTAACCATTATTTGGATATGTTTTCTTCGGGAATTGTTCCCACATACTATTTAGGCCTAATTAAGCCTTAGGAATCCCTCTCGGATCCTATTCGAGGTTATATACCTCCTAAAATAATTAAATACGCGTTTTCACGTTTTGCACGTTTTCTTATTACTTTTGGTTTCTCTTTCTTCACCAAAGTTCTTAAGGACTTAATTAGCCTTGAAATAACATAATTACACAATTTATTAACACATTTAAGTTCAGGGTATTTCAATCTACCCCCCTTAAAAGAACTTTGTCCTCAAAGTTCCATAATTCCCATGCATCCTTTAACTAGAATACAGGGATTACTTTTTTTTTTGATAATTAGGCATATAGCCATTTTATTGAAGGACAAACTCCTAGACAACCAGGTGGGTGTGGTGTTTCGCGGGCCTCATTAAAACCTCCCTAGGCAAAACCCTGTGGGAAAAAGCTTAAGGAGGAAAAAGAGTACCATCACACCCAAATTACACGCCTAGAATCAAAACTACTAGTCTTAAAAAACGCAAAATCCAAAAAGCAAACGATAGCACCTACCAGACACCTACCTAGCATGGCGGGAATACACCCCAGCTCAACAAACTACTCACCTCTAGAGTTACAAATATTCTCGCAAAGAAACTATGCCAATAAACGAACCTACCTAGCATGGCGGGAATACAACCCAGCTCAATAAACTACTCACCTCCGGAGTTACAAATATTCTCACAAAGAAACTATGCCAATAAACAAATTACACGAGAGCGGGAAGTCCTTCCACCAGACCTTAGTCCACCTCCAGACCCCTAGTTTTATCTGGATCACAAGCCTGTCCATGTCATATACTTCACCCCGAAAGACTAAAATGTTACGGTGTAGCCATATATAGTAAATACCGTAATAAAAAGTTGATCTCCACACTCACTTCGACTTTGATGACAATGAGATGGCGAACCAGTCTGCATATATATCTCTCACATCTACTTTGAACGAGAATGTAATATTCCACCATCGCAGTACCGATGCCCAAACCTTCATGACAGCCTCACAATGAAACATCATGTGGTCAATAGTTTCCATAGATCTCTTGCACCAAGGGCAGAGACTTTGACCCAATGGGATAATATCTTTCTCAAATAGCATCTCTCGGGTTATAAGTTTTCTAGCAAAAGCAAACCAGATTGTTAACGAGACTCTAGGCTCACACAACCCCCTCCAAAGCAAACGCACATCCGCTCCAACCTCAATTTCCTGCGCATCAGTTTAGAAACATTCAGAGATCTTATGACATCTTAAGTAATGGATATTGTACCTCTATATGCCCATGACACTTCATCAGACCGTGCCTGGGATGTTGGCGAACAGATTAACGCCGCGTGCAACTGGGCCACCATTTCTCACATTATCAACATACACCTGATATAAACCTTCAGACTCAAAGTTCTGGATAATGTATACTACACATACCACACAACATGTCTAAGCATGTATAGCAATCGAAAATACTCTTTTACATCTCTTCATGGGCTCGGTCTAAAGACTACAGGACATCATAGTCCTCGAGTCCCATGTCGAGTACATATACTGTG
The DNA here is from genome assembly GCA_023374045.1 of Limonium bicolor. Classification (NCBI taxonomy): domain Eukaryota; kingdom Viridiplantae; phylum Streptophyta; class Magnoliopsida; order Caryophyllales; family Plumbaginaceae; genus Limonium; species Limonium bicolor. Next base: position 209,694,263 of record CM041782.1, read on the forward strand.
ATCCCGCAGGTACCGGTCGTGATGGACACTTCCTGGTCCCTGGTCCTTTGGAAGATTCAAAACAATCACATACATTTTAACATATACTTCTTATGTCACCGGTCTGAAGACGAAGGCTCATACGTCCTTAGCTCGTGAGCAAGTAATACAAAATACTATGTTCTCATGTCGCCGGTCCAAAGACAAAAGGCTCAGGAGTGAGACTAAATAACAGAAAATACTCTTTACGAGGTTAAGTAAAACGAAAAACCTTTATTTGAAAAATACCATTTGAAAATTTAAAAATACCAATTGAAAATCCTTTTTGAAAATGCAATACAACTCCAAATCCAAATTATACTAACTGCATTATTCTTAACATGATTACTTGTGACTACTTATAGGGAGCTTCAAGAGTCATCCGACCCTGATGTGATCAGCATCAGTGTTGAACTATCCTTCCACCCCAATTTGTGTTCAGTTTCCCTTGATCGCATGCAAATCAAGTTCCACCTCCCATTTCAATTTCAAACAAGCAACTAATTCAAACATTTACCATTTTCTATCTTTTTAATCTTTCTAGTCATAATCATAGAGCAATACATCTCCAAGGGATGGAACTCTGTCCATCAATTATTTTCAATTTGCCTCTAGTCAACATACCTAGGGAATCCTATTCTCACTAAGTTCTTTATCGGTTTCATACCGATTCATACATCACAATACTATATATATGTATATATTTTTTTTTATCAAAATCACAATACACATCACTATATTTGTCTCAAATAAACATATACTATCGGGGTTTTAGTTCCCCGGGAGTTTCTATACTCCCTTACACTTGTATTCACACACAATGTTAACAAGGTAGGTACACTTATAACAATGGTATTCGCATCTTCTGTGCGCAATAACCACAATTAAACCACGAATGAGTACGTATGTTCATGTAACATACGCACCAATCATCAGAACAATTTTGTTGTGCTCATGCACAACATCGAAACAATTATTTTGTGCTATGCACAACACCGTTCACGTACACTTGTACGTAAACATTCACTAAGCGTTTTTGCGCTCTACCCCCCTTAAAAGGGATAACGCCCGCGTAATCGACCATATGTTATTACTTAACATTGGTTTAAGACGTTTCACCGTCATAAAGTATTTTAACTTCCACACGATTTATTTTACAATGCGTTCCGGTCAGAGGACCTTAACCATATTGACGGTTTAGTCCCTGAATCCAGAATTCTCATTGTAGTTTGTTTAACTCATAACCGGTTTCGGTTCTGGCCTGTGAGGCTTCTAGACATAGATTATTAGCCCTTTACTCGTATTCACTGTGTATATTAAACCTTTTGAATCATGGGCCCAATAGCTTCTGCTGCGTGACCCTGATAACTCTAGAGCTTAGTTAACTCGTTTCGTTATGCACAACGTACTGTACATCTCCTTTTTTATCCCTATTATCTTGGGAATGAAGGTTCTCAACCGACGCGTGGTATTTCTTACAGTGCGCGAATTCGATGAGTTGTAGCTTTTCTATCCAATATTCTGGAAGTCTATTGTGTATACTATTATGTATATCTCTGTGATTATTCGCCTGGTTCCTCTGACTTACTGTCGGTTAGGTCGAGCTACTATCTAACGTGTAGTCTCCCTCTGCTGTTCTCACACACAAGGTATATTTTATACCTATATTCGGTATTCAGTGCTTCTTTAGTCACTAACTCTTGATTATTTCTCCTCCATCATGATTAACTATTTTACTCTCTACAACTACTCTTTCATTTGTATGACCTCGCATCTTCTATGCATCGGTCCTTATAACATTTATAAGTCTCATACGCCTTTATTGTGGTGGAATTTGTTTTTGTTTCGATTGTTGGTATGTCCAACATTCTTCGTGTCTCTATGGCTCAATTGGTTTCTAGATTTTCACTCAACTGGCTTGCGCCATATTTACTGGTGTGTTTACCAGTCTTCTGTATCTAGTACGGGTTGGTTATTTAGTAATGGGGTACTATCGTCCTAAGGCTTATTACTTCGGTTATCAAACTGATCCTCTGGGGATATACTTCTAGTTCCGCATGCAATTGCAATAGGAATTGTAATTCCCTTGAGGTTTACCTCCCACATCGATTGGAGGGGTGAACGAACCACTTCTTATATGGGTGGGGATACCTCTCCTTGTTGTGAGGCCTTTTGGGGATAGGAAACCCCAGAAACAAAACCGTGCGGCCTGCGTGCCAAAGCGGACAATATCACAACAGTGGGATACTGGGATGCTACAGTTGGTATCAGAGCCAGACCCAGGTCGGTGTGCCGGTGTGGCCCGCGAGGGCGCTGGGCTCCCAAGGAGGGGGGAGTGTAATACCCTTGAGGTTTACCTCCCACATCGATTGGTGGGGAGAACGAACCACTTCTTATATGGGTGGGGATACCTATCCTTGTTGTGAGGCCTTTTGGGGCTAGGAAACCCCAGAAACAAAACCGTGCGGCCTGCGTGCCAAAGTGGACAATATCACAATAGTGGGATACTGGGATGTTACAGGAATGAACATTGCCTTATTCGTGAGATTCCTTCGTCACACGGTACAGGCTACTGGCTTTACTGCCCAGTCTACTTACTATCACTTACCTTCCGTCTTCACTGAGTCTAACTCAGAATTCTGTTTGTTCTCCATATCATTTGTATATAATGGTCGCTTGATGCGTACCAAGTTTTTATTACTTATACAACATTGATTTACATGGCATCCTCTGTTACTAGCTTCCTCTCAGGTACTTACGTCATTTATACTATGACTCACCACTTACGTGGCTGATTACTGAATATGTTATTCCTTAAGTCCTTATGCTCCTTGAGCGTTGTTCCATCTATATTTCATGTTGAACACACATGGTGTTTGATACTAAACTGACCACTCTTCCGGTCTTTCACAGTTGCTATTAAGCTTCTTCCGCACACTAGTTTAGGAGATCACTCCATATATCAAACTTTAATTTATCACATGAACAAACTGAGATGTTCTCTTATTCATTACATATTTAATGGGATATCTTTAGATATTTACTGGTATCTGGGTCTCGTTCTACTTACAATTACTGTATTTCAACAGGTGAAGGCCTTTTCTGGAGGGTTCACATTTACACCTCTCTAGAGCCTCACAATACTGAGAGGTTTCCCCACCCTTCTAAGGTGTGGTTCATTCTCCGCTCTTATCACTTACATAACACAATCCTTTTTCTTACTGGTGCCACTTTCAGCAATCACTGTAACTATTTGAATTTACCCACTGTATTGGTTCTAGGCTTATAAGCTGTGTTGCCTCGAGCACTGCTCGTTGTCGGCTGTTCACACAGATTCCTACTTGTACTAGGCTCCATGACAAGGTTGTTGCATCACGCTTCCTTTATTGGAGGCCCGTTAGGTAATATCAGTTCGCTCCCTTGGCAATTTAGGGTATCCCCTGTCAGGTGGATTTCCCCTTGGTGATTATCTGGGAATTATATATCGTTCGTTGGACATTAATGTACCCATGTTGGGCATGCGCCTTACTATGTATAGGCTGGGTATTCGTTCCAGCTATCATGTTTATCCCTTGTGATTCTTGAGAAATATATGATGTCCTTACTTACTAGTCAGTGCACTTCGCACTTCCTGACTCTTAAACATTTTCTTGAAATGAATTCACTAATTCCTTTAGTCTTGTAAACTTAATTGAGTCCTTTCACTTCAATCATTTTCGGTAATCGGTTTTACTGCTGACCGTAGTATGGAGTCGACTACTCCCCGTGTTCCGTACTCCACTCGTATACATATGTGGGGCACCCTACTGATACATTACTACTTACCTGACTAACTTATAAATAAGCCTGTCAGTCCCGCAAGCTCCTTCGGAGTGCGGTCGTCCCACATTTCATTTTTGTACACTCGTAGTGTCCGTCACACGCCTACGTGAAGTATTCTGTTGTCAACTCCTCTTCTATCATCCTATGAAAACGCACATTTGGTGCTTCCCGAACTTAATCAAGGGAAATTTGTCCACTGTCAGTATTTAGTACGAACTGGATTCCTTCCCTCGGGTTAATACCCTCGGGTTGTAGGATTTTTCTAAGGTTGTTCGAGTGTGAAGTGGGTATAACTTACCTACTGTGTGGCGCTGAGGCCGGTGTAGGTCTTCTTGTTTTGGTTTTAAAGAAAATCTGAAGTTTGAGAGAAATTTGGGCTTAAAAGAAGGTTTGAAATAATTATGAGTTTGGAAGAAAAATTTGGATGTGAAAACGGTTTGAAATAAATCTAAGTTTAGAAGAAAGAGTTAGATTTAAAAGAAAATTCTTCATGGTATTTAAAATGTCTTCTCGCCTTGACCGAGTCTAGCTTCTCGCTGACTGGTATATTCTTAAATACAAGGGTTAGACTATTAAGCCCTTCCAAGGTTTCAGTATTCAAGTTCTGAGGATCCGTGATCCCATAATTTCTTCATTCACCATCATGGTACTTTACTAAGTACTTCACCGTCGTTAAAATCTTCCCGAATAGCCCCGTTATAACTGCACTTGCCGTGGCAAGTGCGCCATGCAAGCTGGCTATCGGTTCAACATGTACTGGTCGCGGTACTACTTTTATCATTACCGTATTCAGTAGCCTTGTTGGCTCTTCCTTTGATCTTACAGTCTTAATAATA